>OY294045.1:86105585-86174704 GCA_958510825.1 Brachypterus glaber | reverse complement strand
AAAGTATTAAATATATGCTAAAAGATAGTTAAAGTTGTCTTATTTAAAAGTTCCAAATTTGAAGTCGATATCTCAACTGGTTCAAAAGTTAAGAGGGGGGGGGGGTGACTTTTGGACCGCTCTGTATATGAAAATAAGCCTATCTAATTGTTCAAATTTGCCAGGACTTCTTCCATTTTAGAAGGGAACATTTATTGTAAGGATTTTGTAAGGAATAACAGATTCCGAATTATTCCGAATAAAATCTCGTGGATTAAATCGATTCTTTTACAACTTAACAGTAATTTGTTAAAGAGTTTACCTAAATCAAAGAAAATGTAGTAAAAAATCGAAAATAAACAAAAATAAGAAAAAAATAATAAAACCGCTGATTGGATAAAATCATGTTGTAGAAAAGCTAAATATTTTTATACGTAAGGCAGTTTTTAAAGATTTGTTACCCGTCCCTAAGACTTCGCAAGATTTTTGTATTGCATTAAATAAGAATATTGAATAATTTAAATTACGCGTTTGCACTAAATTGTTTAAGGAATAAGGCGGTTACTATAAACTATATTTAAGGCTAAACTTATAGATCTTACGAAGGCATTTGATATGACAATGCAAGACACTGAAGACATTCGTAGGATTCACAGCTCTTTGTAATTAAAAAATCTATTTATATGACTTTAGTTTCGTGATATTTAGAGCATTTAATTTAGGTTACGCCAATTACATTGATATAATTGAATGAGAAAACCAAATTTTAATTAACTTTAATTGGATAATTATTTAAAATTGAAAGTTCAATTGATTTTAAAACACACAATCAACATGGTCTTTATGTTGTTGATAAACTAAGATTTATTTTGTTTAAACCTAAGTTTAATTAAATTAACCGCAATTTAATTTGCACAGTTACACTGAGAACATTTTTATAAACTAATAAAATTATAACCTAAAATTATAATTTTGAGCATTTTTAATTTAAATGTAAATGGATTATGATTATGGGGTATGGTAAAACCTATAACCTCAAACTATGCAGATTTATATTGTCCTAATGATAAGTTAAATTGACCTATTTTTTAGAATTTTGATATTTAGAATATCTTCTAGAGTTATTAAGGGAGGATTGTTATACTCCATCAATGACCTATTTAAAAAAAAAGCTAAATATAACCCTTCAGTATAACTTAAAATCAAAAAATAAATACACTCTTGGATAAACAATTGTAAAACCTTCGAATGATATGCCATACGATACATCCATTTAAAATTTTACCCCTATTGCCTAGTGTTATTTTAAAATATAAAAATGTGTAATTTACGCAAAAACTTAGTTTATATTATGCAATATACCTGTTTCAAATTTTTATTCGATATCTTACGTTGTTTAAAAGTTAGAGGCACTGCAGTGCCATTTAAAAGAATAACCCTGTAGAATTTATTGTGGATTTGTGAATGCTAATATCTAGCACACCCCGGCAGAAATATCAAATTTAAAATTCTTAAATAACACCACTTAAACTATCTTTTAGCATATATATATGATACTTTCAGCTCTTAAAATGTGGACAGGGGGGCATTAAGGGGATTTTTTTTTCAGGAAAGGGGGGTCGTGTGATACATCATTTTAAAGCAAATAAAATTCTGTATTGGACTGTATATTTTTAAATTTTTTAACCAGTTGTTTTAAGGTTTTGATTTTTCAATTTTTTGTGCTAAAAATGAGATTTTAAAGTTTTTTTTTGTAAATTTTTATTTATGTCAATTAAAATTGGTTTAAAAGTATAATTTACGTTGTTTCATCATGACATTAGTCATTTTAAAAAAACTGTGATTTCTGAGAGAAACTTTGACAAGAATACTTATTTTCAACCCTATTTTAAACCCAAAAAAAAAATGTTTGATTAAATGGAGAATTTTATAAGCTTTAAAATGATGTATCAAACGACACCCTTTTTCTTAAAAAAAAAGTCCCCCCATACCCCCTGCCCACATTTTAAGAGCTGAAAGTATTAAATGTATGTTAAAACATAGTTTAAGTTGTCTAATTTAAGAGTTCTAAATATGAAGTCGATATCTCAAATCGTTCAAAAGTTAAGGGGAAGGGCTTACTTCTGGACGGCACTGTATAGTTCAAGTCTATTGTTTGCTTGATTGTTATACATATTATTTAACTTGATATTTAACATTTTAAAATTAAATATTCAACTTCGTTTTAGGGTAAAAAAGATTTATTTACTTGTTTTGTTTTTTTCAGTTTTTATGAATGACGAATCATTAAAAAAAAGGACGATAAAATATTTCAAATAAAAGTTTTTTGTACCCTAATGGACCTATACAGTGTGGTCTAAAAGTCACCCCCCCCCCTCTTAACTTTTGAACGAGTTGAGATATCGATTTCAAATTTAGAAATCCTAAATAAGACAACTTAAACTATCTTTAAACATATATTTGATACTTTTATCTCTTAAAATGTGGGCAGGGGGCATGGGGGGATTTTTTTTTAATGGAAAGGGAGGTCGTGTGATACATCATTTTAAAGCATTTTTAATTTTTTTAAACATGTTTTTTAAGGTTTTGATTTTTCAATTGTTTGTGCTAAAAAAATAAATTTTTAAATTTTTTTTTTTGTTAATTTTTATTTATGTCAACTAAAATTAGTTTAAAAGTATAATTTACTTTTTTTCATGATGAAATTAGGCATTTTTAAAAAATTGTTTGGATTTTTTAGAGAAATTTTGACAAAAATACCCATTTTCAACCCTATTTTAAACCCAAAAAAAATGTTTAAAAAATATAAAAAATATACAGTTAAATGGAGGATTTTATAAGCTTTAAAGTGATGTATCACACGACACCCCTTTCAATTTAAAAAATGTCCCCCCATGCCCCCTGCCCACATTTTAAGAGCTAAAAGTATCAACTATATGCTAAAAGATAGTTTAAGTTGTCTTATTTAAGAGTTTTAAATTTGAAGTCGATATCTCAACTAGTTCAAAAGTTAAGAGGGGAGGGGTGACTTTTGGACCGCTCTGTAGAATGAGGAAACGTCAAAAAATCTGAGGTGAAGACACTTTAGGGTGGGGGCTATTTCTGCCGGGGTTTGCTAGACGTCTAATAAAAGCTTAGCAAAACACATGAATATTTTTTTATAAATATACTAAAGTAAACATTGACAGTTGTGAATGAAAATTTGGATAAATTAGGCCAAAACTTAAATGTTGGGGCAGGATCATTCCATTGTCCTTTAATGGGATAATATTTACTCTAAGTACGTGCGATATTTGTAAACAGTTAATACCATAAACCACAACCAATATTTTGGGGTGAAATAAAAATATACTGGCACATTATAACCAACTCTTGATACCTTTAAGTTTGGTAGACAGACAGATGGTCAATATTACGCTACAAAAGAAACAGCTGTTCTTGTTTCCAAGAACTATTTCACAATTTCATTCTTTTATTTAATTAATAAGAGCAATTTATTTTTAACAGTGTTATATTAATTATTTTATTCAAGTAGGTATTTAATAGTTGTTTTAGAGTAATAAAAACTTAAGTGGTAGGGGTTTTATACAGCATGTAACAAAACAAAATTAAGGTTTGGAGTAAAGTTAAAAGTAAATAAAATGAATACATAATTTGATGACATGGTACCACGTTACCATGTAAGCTAATAGCCTTACCAGGATACTTTAAAATGCGAAAATTCGAAATACTAACAGGCTACTCCCTTATTTTATTTTTTTCTATAAAAAAAAAAAATGATTTAGACCAAATTTTGCCAAAATCGAACAATCCTATATTTTTTTTGTAAAATGCAATATTTTTTTGTTAAATTATTAAAAATATCTATTGTATAATATAAACTTGGACTTAAAATAATATAGGGGGGTTATATGGCCCACCCCCAGCATCAAAATATCAACTTTTTTTACATATTTTATTTTTTTTTTACTTTCCTTGTAAGATTTTACTTAAGTATATTTCGATGCCTAGGGGGTGGGCCACATAGCCCCCATGCCACCTATAACCATAACTTATTTAAAGCAACTAACCTAGATTCAATTAAGCTTAACTTGATCTATAGAGTTATAAGAGATATTTTTATTGGTTTTAGAAAAAATATATGCATTTTACAACAAAATGCATATATTTTATGCTTTTTGTATATTTTCCTATACCATTAACATTGACATACTAAACCCCCCCTCCTCAGGTGCATTACGTAATTATTAAACGAACACCAAGGAGTAAAGTGGCTTTAATTTGAATTAAAAAAAAAGCAAGTTTGACATTTGAAATTTATCAAATATTTTTAGATATTTGAGAAAAACAAACAATTCTATCCAAATCATTTCCATGGTAGACTCTATTAGATAGAGCTAAATCTATATTTTTTTGACAATTTAGTGTTAACACAAACTTTATAACTAGTATGTACCAAGTTACAATTATATGACCAAATTAATTTTATCAATGTCTTAAATTACCTAGAAAGATACATTACATCCGCCTATTTAGAAAAAGGATAATAAGTTATTACTTTATCCGCAGAATTTTGAGTGTGAAACAACAAAACAAGAGTAAGATGAAAGTGTATTAAATTTGTTTATTTGAATTTTGCTTGCGTGTTAATGAAAAAACACATATTTAAAATATGGTTAAAATTGCAGGGTTAAAATATGGTTAAATCTTAAATAAAGGTGTGTATTGGATTTTTATTTACTGTCTTTTTAATTCATATCCGTATCGTTTGATGTTAATATTGACTAAAGTCACCTAGCTTTTTGTATTTTTTATGCTTTTAAATTAAATTGTTTTTTAAAAAAGACTGATGACATTTTACAAAAACTAACCTATTTATCTCAATTCGTTAAAAATTTCTAACCTCCTTATTAAAAACCATAAGCAATGCAAAAATAATAAAAATATGTCAAATTTATTTTGACATCTACCATTTTTCTGTAGCAGTCAAATTCTTCATTATCTATAAAGTAAATTTTGGTAAACTAAGAATTTTGAATAAAATGAAGTTTTTTAAGGAATAGCATTGGTTCACTTTTGCTACAGTTTTTAATTCGATATATGGTAGTCTATTTTTGTACTTAATGAGTAAAACTGTAAATAACCTAAAAACATAAATTATCTTTAAGCGTCAAATAATCTATTTTCTTGAAAAATATTTCTATATGTCCCTAGACTCTACTATGATAGAGAGTGTTCTATTTTAAAAATCAAAAGTTATAGCGTCTACACCTTATTTGACATACTTGATACAATAGTTATAGTCTAAAGAAATGTCCATTATAAGAAAGTAAAACTAAAAAAGAAATATACTTTAGTGACATGTTGTTTCATTTTATTTCTATGCCGGTTTTTAATTATAATTATTTACAATTTTTAAAGTTTTCTCTGCCAGTTATTCGCAAAGCAATTTGTAGTTAGGAACAATAAAAGAAGTATTTTTTGCTGAGCGTATTAGCACTTTTATACATATTTTTTATAAAGGCTCTTATAAAAAACAACAAAATGTAAAAATCAAATGGTTTGAAATAAATGAATTATAAATAGAAATCTTCCTCTTGATCTGTAAAGACCTATCCTATAAAACTGAATAAAAAATTTGTTGTACAAATAAATTAAAAATTTTGTTTTTTCTTCTAGTTCCTTTCAAAAGAAATGTTTTCGTTTTTCGTTGAGCAAGTGTCACTATCTTGATAATAATGCATTATGGTTAATGTGATTCAAATGTTCATCATGTTTTTGTAAAACGTTTCATTTTTGCACAAGTAGGTACTTGATAATTTTTATTGCTTTAATTTAGTACATATGGTCACTTCATCTGGGCCTATTTTTTTTTGCTCTGTAACTACTTTTATTTTTTTTTGACATTTCTAGAGAACCAAGCAAAATAAACTTCGTTCAAGGTCAACAGAAACAAGTACACTACTGGTGTAAAAACATTTAATTTTACTCAATAATGTGAAATATTACTTTTTGCACGACCAAGACTAAAATCTAATTTTACGCTTTCATTTTCGGGACTAAACTTGCTGTTTTTCTCCCTAGGGAATAAAAATCACGGCAAACTTGATAATATTAAAATATTACACTTACTATGTGCTTTGCTGGTTCAAAAATTAGGTTTGCTGGTGTTTTGTAATAAATTAGCGATTCAAACCAATTTATTTGATTTTAACAAAGAAAACCTTTAAAAATAACATTGTTATAACAATTTATACATACAAAAAGTCCAAACTCAAAATTTATCATCTTCGTCCATTTTTTGTGTCAACCATATTAAAAAACAATTGAAATCGCGATAGCCATGAAACTGACGCAATTTACAGGCATCTTGATTAAATTACGAAAATAAAACAACCGATTTTAGACGCGTGGTTTTTAATTTTAATTTTATCTACCTACCTAAATTATGTTTGGTCCTGCAAAAAATAGTGTATATACCTCAGGACTAAACGTGGCTGTTTTAGTCCCTTGGTATATAAATAACTATTCTAAATAACGTCGCTTAAGTTAAGAAAAAAACCTGGAAATACACGTTTCCTGTAGGCTAAATAAAATTAACATGTTACTAAAGCTTGTTTTTACTTGAGTATTAAATAGTTTACTACTAACGGCGTGTGTTTCATTAAGTGCCTAGGCAAAAAAATGAGTGGTATTTGCACAAGTATTTTATTTTTGCAAATTCTAATCAGTCGGGATAGATTAAATAAAATAGTGGTATTCAATGATTTTGTATTGGTTTTTGACCACCTGGTATTCTTAGATCTTCGCGTTTATTGTTATGGTTGTTTTAAGTAATCTTCGCTATTCTTAAGATGAAGAGTACCCAGTGGATACTACCTAACTATCTACAGTACTATAATATTAGGTAAATAAATATAGGTATGTAATTATAATTGTGAATATCCAACAGTTAAAAAAAAGACAATTCACAATTTTTAAGTCTGATAAAATATCAAAAAACTTGGTAAAAAGTTATCTCAATATTTAAACGGTCTCAAGTCTTGCGATTTGGCCTTTTGCTTTTTTTTTCTTCTGCTCCTAATCCTTCATTTAGGATTATGTCCTATTATTTTTTTCATTTTAGTCTTCGTTGCTAACCAACTATACCGCTCTCGTTGTTGTGGCTGCAGTGGTAGTCTTTTTTAAATGCAGTTTTTCAAAGATCTCAGATTTTGCTAATTAGCAATAGTCCTGTCATTATTAAAACAATGCTAAAAGGGTGAAGTACTATTGATCACTGCTGTTACTACTTAATAAAAGTCTTCTACCCTGGCCAAAACAGGTCTTTGCTATTCACTAAGAAGGATATTCTATAGCAGGTGAAGCATTTAATTTTTCACGGCTTGTTTTATATAATAGACCACCAAGACTTGCAAATAAACTAAACAATAATTTAGAATAAATAACTATTCGGAAAATAAATGTTTTAGTAAAATTACTTATAAAGCGTAGATTGTACCATCGTACTAAAATCTTTAATAAAATTTACAATACTTTGAAAATATAACTGCCTTTTCAAATAAAAACACAATTTTATATTTATTTTTATACTCTTTTTAGTCTGCTTTGCCAGATAAATATAAGAACTTATGTTGTTTCATTGTAGTTCTGGACACTGAACACCATGCACTAAACTCGTCCATAGTGATTTTTTTATCGTTTGTTTGAATTAATTTATTTGACAAAAAGTTATACCACTTAAAACATTGGGCTCCTCTTTTTGCGAAAACGGTAAAAGTTAAAAATTTTAAGTTTAGGGCACTGTTACTAAAAAAAAATATAAATATTTATGCAAAAATGTTTACAAAACCTTACAGCCCAATCATTTAGCAATGCAATAGTGTATAGGTTATGCCAAAATTCAAAAAAAAAGTTTTTTTTCCAAATGGCCAACTTTGGTCCCGAAAATTCTACTGTGTTGCGGCGAGTTTTCTAAAGTACTAGTGCGCTAAAAACGTGTTGTGGAATAAGTGCTTTAATATACTATTTGAATTTCGATGCAAAAAAACGTTGCAAACTTCAGCTTCATGGATAGCCCTGGGCTTGTAGATAGACACCTTATCTTCAGGTAGCCCGAAAGAATAAAGTAGGTTGCTGTCAAATCCGGCGGTAGTTTGGTCACTTCGTAAAGGACAATGAAAATACGAATTTCAAGAAATTATTTGCTCTTCGAAAATCTGCCTTAAAAGCAGCATTGTGGCTCTAGCCGTATGGGCAGTTGCCTCATCTTGCTGCCACCATATCTCTGGCATATCCTCTACTCCAGGGCGCACAAAATTTTCCAGGGTTGCGCGATATCGGTAGCCGTTTACGGTATCTGCCATTTTCCTCGCAGAAGTAATGATAGATTATCATTTGGGATTATACACCGCACCAAACCGTGACCTTGAGGGGTTGCAATTCACATTGATGCCCGACCCTAGCTGGAGCCATACATGTTAAGAGCCCTCTTGGAAAATGTCGTAAAAGGAGTCCGTGCTTGCAAAGCGGAAAATGGACGTCATTTAAAAAACATGATTTTTCATACATAGTTAAAAAAAAAATCCATTTTCTCTACCCTATATTGTAAAAAAGTAGGTAAAACAATATACAAACAAAAAAGTATCTGCAAATGTGGTCTAACTTGACTCTACTAATACGTTCTTATATAATTTCCATTGGCAATAATCTTGAAATATGTTTATTACTTAGAGCCAGAATTCTAAATTCCATACACAAACTAGTATAATGACCTCGAATGCAATATTTTTAGCTTGACTATGAATAGTATCTTAACTATATATTTGCTTAGTTCAAGTGCTTCTTATATAATATAAATATCATCTCGTACTTACTGCTTAAGTTAGAGAGTATTTTATTTAAAGATTTATTGAGTACATACTTAGAAAACTGTTTTATTTTTATACATTTTATCTTTTTGAAGTACCGGCATATGATAAGTGTTATACTTTTAACCATATGCAACATGTAATATAAAATTAAAAATTAATTGGGTTATACATATAGGTATTTTTCCCAAATACCCCTAGAGCTCTATGCATACAGGGTGATCAGTAACTGCCATGCCAAAATTTAAGAGGTGATTCTAGATCCAAAAATATGAACAAAAGTTTTTATAAAGGTTGGTCCCTCGAAGATGACATATTGAATGGGGAACAAAAAAAAGCATCAATAAAATTTTAATGCCGCAGGGCGATTCTTCATTTAAAACTGAGCAAAAAAGTATTCTTCACTAAAACACTTAAATTTAATATTAAAGGAGTGATAGACTTTTAAAAAGTAACGTTTTTGGTGGCACAAAATTTTACTTCCTCTTAATTGTATTTTTTTTTTGAAAATGTTTGCTCCCACAGTGTTACGCAATACGACATTTTTTATGTATTTTTACACAAGGAATCCATATTTTTTCACAAAAAATCCAAAAAAATACACATAAAAAAGTTTGGGGCAAAAATGTGTTAAGCCTAATAGATTTTTACGTCTAGAGACGCCTCTGGATAATAAAAAAAAATAAATTAACATAAACTTATTGCCCTTATTAATATTAGTATACATGCAAAAGCTCGTCTCGGCTATCAGAGTTAAAAACCTTATTTTTATTACAATTTTAAAGGGCCATAGCTCCCTTAGGGCTCATTTGCGGACCAACCTTTATAGAAACTTTTTTTTATATTTTTGAATGCAGAATCTCATATAAAATTTTGCTATGCCAGTTATTGATCACCCTGTATACCTATGTAACATATGTTTAGCATCAAAGTGATATGTCAGCAATTATGTAGTAAAAACTTCGCTGCAACCCTTAAGATGCAACATGGTATTTTTATACCGCAAACCTTTGTCAAAATCAATTTAAACTGTCTACAAAAACAAAACTAAAAATACTAACATAACTGAAAACTAGTTAGCTAAGATGGAGAAATATAGTAATTTTATACCCGTCTATTTTTAAATAAAATTTTTTCGGACTTGAAAAAATAATTAAAATGTCTTGAACAGCTCTTCATTATGCAAGTTGTTTAGTATATTATGCGATACCACGCTTATTTTTTATAAACGTGTTATAAAACTGAAAGGTAACAAACTTTAATAAGACATATTAAACTGTGTAGAAAACTGTGCATACTTTTTTTATAAAGAAGGGTATCGTATTTTGGGCTAAATCGCCTGCAACGATAAGACTTTACAGGCCTTTAGATACATAAAAAATAAAAACCAAAATTTCGGCCCTTTTTACATCCCGGAGCATATTTTTTCTACGCCTGCTTTAGAGCAAATACACACACTTTTCAAACACAGAATGAATCCATTCTAGCTCTAGATACGGTGTGAATATTCCCTATCAAGTGTTAGAATGAGCACATGTAGTGCCATCTCTTGTTTATAAAAGTAAAGAAAGCTGTAGCAAAATTAGCAAAAATATATTTTACCATGAAATATTGAATAATTTAATGCAATTAAAAGTTTTACGTTAAAATTACATAAAGTTTATTAGTTTTTCTTAATATTTGACCAGTTTTTTATCACTTTAGTTCAAAAAATTAAAACTCTCATCTATTGTTATATATCTAATATCTCTCACAACAATCTGACATAACCTTCAATTTTTGCATTATAATTTGTAGATATGTGCTAAAATTAAATAAAAATCTTTTTTAACTACTGAATTGATAAAACTACATTCATTGCTTTATTTAAAAATATGTATTTTGTTGCATTTATAATATAGAGTTACAAAAAACATTGTTTTTAACCTTGCCCGCAGTTTAAAGTCATACAGTGTTTCATATTTGCAGTCGAAGAAAAAGTATAGTCTACAACACGTATGGAATAGTCATTCCGCGCTCGCGGGACCGTCATACTCGCCTACCGGCTCGTATGACAAACTATCCGCTCCCTCGGAATATTGTCTATTCCATACTAGTTATAGAATATACTATTAATTAATTATATTAATTACGAATTTTGACATGTCAGTGCACGATTTGGAAACCTAAGAAACTTCAATTGTCAAGTGTCATGTCGTCAAAATGAAAATAACTTTGCATATTGACTACTACAGTGGGGCCAAAGGAAAGAGTCTGTGTTGCGTTCACTGCTCTTGACTATAAAATTAAAATATATGGCTGGATTTATGTGACTGTGTGCCACATAGTTTTAAGAGGAAATTTTTTTTAATGACATCGGTATTTTTGTTATCAGTGATAAGTAGAGCTCGGATCGAGGTATTCATTTATCGGGGGCTCTCAAAAAATAGAATTGTAAAAACTCATTTTAAATGTAAATAAACACTTTAAACTCTATTTTACGAACTGGATGACTCTATTATTGCCCAGTTACACTTGGAACACGAAAAAAAAAATAATGTTGATTTTTTAAAATATTTTATAATTAGTTTCAAGTGGCTTACCTTGCAATAGCAGCGTAACATGGCAGACCGCATAGAATAGTTTCGTATTTATTTACTTTTAAATTTTATTTTTTTAATTCTAGTTTTTGCAAGCCCCCGGTAAATGAATACATTGATCCGACCAGTGGTGATAAGTTATCACTCATTTTGAATTTTTTCATGAGATCACGATTTTCGCATGTAATTGTTCTCTATTGTCTTTTAAAAGCAGCCCTTTTAGGCTGTAGTGGAGTCTGAGAACCTCACGATTATAAACAATCAATAATTTATAACACTGACGCCGCGTCAAGTTAAACTGCAGGTTGAATGATCGCGACAATTCTAAGAATGGTTTTTAGTGTCCATCATGTTACTTTTAAAGGTATAGTGTATTTACTCTTACCTACTAGTGCCTATTACGTCTTTTATTATCTGTGAGTATGAAAATAAACAAGGAACTGTACGCATAAAAGAAGATTTGATTCAAAGAATCTGCAATAAATGTTTTATGCTTTTCCTTGTGGACTCCATAATGTGGAGTTGAAAAAGCTTAGTTTTTCGGTTCGGACTAAAAATAAGGTTTTTAATTAATAACTCTGGTAACCTTTAAGCTAAAGTGACGGGCTTTAGCATGTACACTAGTGTAGCGTTGTGGAATATTTGTAAGGCGCCACCACAACGGCTGGATGATCTCGGGGGTGAACAGGTTCGAATGGAAACAACACTTTCACTGTATGGGTGATTTTATTACACAGAGTGTACAAAATGGTCACCAAAACCAGGGTTTGAAGCAGCCGAATAAGGCAAAACCAGATTACTGAAAACGAAGAAATTAAATGTTAGGACACAATACCACATGTGCGTATTTTGAATAATAATTTACGAATTTTGTAAATTATATTAAGTAATTAACTAAACAGAAAAATATTTTATTTACCTGAAAACACCAGATAAATGTATTTTATCAGAATAAAATAACACGCTGTTATCCAAAGGATGAGTTCAATAATTGCGCATATTGACCACTTGGCTGCCAAATGTAAAAGGAAGTAAAATGGCTGCATGAGAGAAAAATCCCTACCCTAGTTCTGACGTCATCAGGTTTCAGCGCACTCTGCGCTGTCATACCGGTAATTACGGGGAAAGCAATATTTTGGTTCGCCAAAACCTTTAATTTAGAAGGCGAAAAAAAATAGCAAAGAATAACACATTTTTGCCCCGAAATTTTTTATGTATATTTTATTTGGAATTTTTGTAAAAAATATAGATTCCTTGAGTAAAAATACATAAAAAATGTAATATAGAACACTGTAGGTGCAATCGCTTTCAAAAAAAATGCAATTAGGACGAAGTAACATTTTGTGCCACCAAAAATGTTACTTTTTAAAAGGCTATTACTCCTTTAATATTAAATTTAGGTGTTTTGGTGAAGAATACTATTTTGCTTAGTATTAAATAAGGTATCTCATTGCAGCATTAAAATTGTATTTGTGCTTTCTTTGTTCCTCATTCAATATGTCCATCTTCGAAGGGCCGTAGCTCCCTTAGGGCTCATTTCAGGACCAACCAGTTACTGATCACCATATATTTTTTTAAAAATGTTTTCAAAGGTGTTAATTTTTCTATTTTTGCTAAAAAATGCGTTTTTCAATATTTTTTTTTTATTTTTTTTATTTAAAATTAGTTTAATTTAAAACAAGTTTAAAATTTTTTGTATTATGAAATAAATCATTTTCAACCCTATTTTGACCCTGTCAAAAAATGTGTAAAAAATAAAAAATATATAGTCAAATAAAGAAATAACGAGCTTTAAAATGCTATATCCCACGACCTCTCTTTCTCTTAAAAATTCCCCCATATGCCCCCTGCCCACGCATTAAAAGATAAAAATATCGAATATATACAAGAAGATAGTACAAGTTATTTCTTTAAGTTTTCGAAATTTAAAGTTGATATCTGAGCTCGTTTAAAAGTTAAGAGGGGGGACCTTTGTACTGCATAAGCATGTCGGTATATGAGCACTTTTAAGAGAGGTTTTGGATACCACTGTATAATAAATCTATGTTACTGGTTTTAACACGTTTTTTTTTAACACCATCATGAAAAGTTTCAAATTTAAAATTGATAGCTGAGCGCGTTCTAAAGTTAAGAGGGGGTGACTTTTGGACCGGACTGTATCAGCATGTCGGCATATGAGTACTTCGATTTTTTTTGTGTGTATATTAAGTGTAGTGTATTTTTAATCTCATTAAAAATAACTTATGAGCATTATTTAATATAATTTTTAAATTATTTTTTAATTTGGTTGTTATTTTAAGACTATAATTATATCTAAATCTTTAATTATCTAGTTATAGTTACAGCTAAAAACTTATGGTCTTAGAAAAGATATCGTGGTATTGTATGCTAATTAATATTAAAATCTAAACAAAAACTGCCTGTATATTTAATTACACAGGCCCACAAAAGAAAAAAAGTGGGCTGTGCTGGGGTTGAGACCTAACTATTCTTATGTATTTTGGGATGCTGAATACGAATCTGTCATAAAAAAATGCACTTCGTCTGCTTTTATTTCTACACTGAAAAAACTGTCTGGACCCACAAAAAAAAGTGGTCTGTGCTGTGGTTAAGACCCACGGATTCTTATGTATTTTGGGATGCTGAACACGAATCTGCCATAAAAAAGCCACTTCATGGGCTTATTTTGTATCTACACTGAAAAAACTGTCTGGGCCCACAAAAAAAATGGTCTGTGCTGGGGTTGAGATCCACTTATTCTTATGTATTTTGGGATGCTGAACACGAATCTGTCATAAAAAGGCATTTCATCGGCTCATTTTTTTTCTACACTGAAAAAAACATTATGGGTCCACAAAAAAAAATAGTCGTCTGTGCCGGGGTTGAGACCCACCTATTCTTATGTATTTTGGGATGCTGATCACAAATCTGTCATAAAAAAGGCACTTCATAGGCTCATTATTTTTTCTACACTGGAAAAACTGTCTGGGCCACAAAAAAATAGTAGTCTGTGCTGGGGTTAAGACCCACGGATTCTTATGTATTTTGGGATGCTGAACACGAATCTGCCATAAAAAAGCCACTTCATGGGCTTATTTTGTATCTACACTAAAAAAATTGTCTGGGCCCACAAAAAAAAGTGGTCTGTGCTGGGGTTGAGATCCACTTATTCTTATGTATTTTGGGATGCTGAACACGAATCTGTCATAAAAAGGCATTTCATCGGCTCATTTTTTTTCTACAATGAAAAAACATTATGGGCCCACAAAAAAAAAATAGTCGTCTGTGCCGGGGTTGAGACCCACCTATTCTTATGTATTTTGGGATGCTGAACACAAATCTGTCATAAAAAAGGCACTTCATAGGCTCATTTTTTTTTCTACACTGGAAAAACTGTCTGGGGCCACAAAAAAAGAGTGGTCTGTGCTGGGGTTTAGACCCACCTATTCTTATGTATTTTGAGATGTTGAACAAGAATCTGTCATAAAAAATGCACTTCAATGGCTTATTTTTTTGTTACACTGAAATAATATGAGATTTTTATCATTTTAGACAGTTTTTTCAGTGTAGCAAAGAAACGAGCTGATGAAGTGCCTTTTTTTTATGACAGATTCGTGTTCAGCATCCCAAAATACATAAGAGTAGGTGGGTATCAACACCAGGCAGACCACTTTTTTTATTTTGTGGGCCTGTGTTGTTAGTTAACCATACTTGTGCGTATGCGTTGCGTTTTTTATTGAAAAATATGGTATGAAGTATGAAGGTAACATTTATTTATGTTTAACCTATATTCTCTTATTTTGGAGTAATATCAAACAAATATGGAACTTAAAATTAACAAAAAACATGAAATTAATTTCAATAAATCAAGTAAATTCCGTATTCAGTATTTCATTATGATATATTATGCTTACAGGGGCGGATTTATTTCATTTTAAGGGGGGGGGGCATCCATAAGGAAAAAAATTGCGCTTTCACCAAAAATATGATTTTGAAGGTATTTCTATGCTAATATATCTCGCTGTAATTTATGGTCCTATTTATATGAAATTAATGTGCAAACTAGATCCTGTTCATATTCCCAGAAATAATAAGAATAAACACTCCCAGTAGTTTACAAAGTAGGAAAATACGACAGCGCCTCTGCACAAACAATTTATAATTTGTTTTACTATAAGTACCATGGTTAATTTTTATATAAAATATTAAGATCATTCAAAGTTACGTTCTTGCATCTAAAGATAAGTATCTAAAAGAGTCCGCCGGTATCTTTGGAAGCGTAGCTACGCGTAGGTTTGTCCACTTTATATACTGTGTAACAAAATTAAGTTTGACGATTTCTGTTGTACAGTTGGATCCAAAAAAAAAACAAGTTAGAAAATCTAGTTGTGTAAGTTGAATAATTGTTTACAAACAATGCAGTTGTCAATGTTGACAATACATGTCAAAATTATTTATAATTATTATAAAGTACAAGTACATAAAGCTATTGGGTTATTGGAAGCAGGATGTGAGCAAGTAGACTTGGCAAAGTTTGATGATTGGGTGAGTTTTGTTAGGATCGAAGAAAAAATGGATACAGGAGGAAAGGGTTAAAAGCCGTGCATGCTCGGGAAGAAGGGAGTTAAAATTTACTTAATTGTTTAAGAGAACACCCTTTACGAGACGCAGTGCAGGCTACAAACGATAAAAATTTTGCTGGCTCGAAAACCACCGCCCGCCGCCGCATCGATAATTCCGAGATTGGAAATTTTTATGCAGCAAAAAAACTTTTTTTAAACGAAAATCATAATTTTCATAAATTATATATTTCATTACTAAGGAGTTCAAAGTTTTATTTCCCATAAGATTTACTAAATATTGTGTTTAAATGTTTTATATGATTAAATATTCTAAATGTTTTTTCAGTTTATTATTTATTAGCCGGGCCCCGAAGGTAAACGACACCATGTCACAAAAACGTAATTTTTCAGGAGAGCAAGTTTTCGATTCTTTTTTACTTAACATTAAATGCATGTTCTAGGGGCTTTATAATACATAAGTTTATAATAAAAAATTATATCATTTTATAATTTTGTGTAATTTTAAATTATTTTACTGGTTTTTTTAAATTAATTTATAGCGCTTGGCAAGTTTTATGTATTTTACCTCAAATTAAATTTTTTTACACACATTTACATTATTTTACAAAAAAGTTAAAAATATTTTATCACAAATTCATGAATTAAACATAGTCAAGTATACTGCCCTCTACGCTAGAAAGCAGTAACTCCATTTGTCGCATAGCAGCGTCTTCAAAATATTACATCAGAGTTGACGTAGTAGGGCAGTATAGTAAAATTAATTAGTAAAAATGTAAAATAAGGTAGTCATTCTTACATAATTTTAAATTAATTTTTTACTGTGTACAGCTTGCAACCTGTAGGAATAATATACAAAAAATACAAAGTTATTCTTAGTAAGATTTTCAGTTTTAGAATTTAAATTACTCATAAAATGTTGTTAAAAACGTATAAGAATTACAGTTAAATCCTTTTGGCAAATGCTGGAAATAAGAACAAAAAATAAATAAAAACATATGCTGTTACCCATGAAATGGATCATTATCTAATGCTTCTATGAATAATTTATATAAAACTTTTGCTCTTTAAGTTTTATCAAGGTTATAGGTAATTGAACTCAAATTTTACTCTCGAGCTAAAGTAAATATAATTTTTTAAAGATTATAAATCTGAAAAAATATAATTTAATTACAATTTTAAATTATACTTACACAGGTCTACAAAAAAATCGCTTGCTAACAGGGCTGTGATATACAGTTTTATATAGATTTTGAGCTGCTAAATACAAATCTATTACAGACATTTTTTCGTCACCTCAGGTTTTCGCGAAAAATGAGCTCGAATGTCCAAAAAAATAATTATAGTAATCTATACTACACTGATAAAAGAGTTTATTTGTTTCAACAGAATATTTGGTTGGATATGGCCAATTGAATTATTTGGTTGTGACAAATAAATTTTATTTCTGTCAAATAAACTATTTTGTTCCCATTAATAAATCATTTTGAAATTAAAATATTTGTTTACATGAACTAAATATTTATTTGACTCAAATAAAATTTATTACTCACAACCAAATAATTTAATTGGCCATATCCAAATAAATCTAAATTATCTTTTTTTATCAGTGTACTTAATAGTATTTTTTTATTATTACTTTTTTTCCAATTTTCTAATGAAGAAGGTGCATGAAAAAATTTAGTTTGAGCTGAAACTTGCACAGATTAAACTATTTGTATTTTGCTACATACGGTATACCAGACATGAGGCGTATTCACTGATAAAAAAGATAATTTTGATTTATTTGGATATATTATTACATTACATTATATTTGTTTAACCTCGTACTATTCTACTTAATTAAGCATCCCCTAAGTCCAGGACTTGTGTGGGCTAGTAGTAGAGGGAACCACCGGCTTATACTGACTTTCGAACCAGTTTCTAGGGAGTGTCCGTTTCACTTACGCCTTCGACAAATTTCAATTATTAATTAACTGAAAAAGGCAAATCGGCGCCAGTGAGAATCGAACTCACGATAGTAGACTTGCTATGCATACGCGCTAGCCACTACGCTATGCCTCCCATATGGCCAATTAAATTATTTGGTTGCGAGTAACAAATTTTATTTGGGTCAAATAAATATTTAGTTCATGCAAATAAATATTTTAATCTCAAAATCATTTATTAATGGGAACAAAATAGTTTATTTGACAGAAATAAAATTTATTTGTCACAACCAAATAATTCAATTGGCCATATCCAACCAAATATTTTGTACTCACAAATAAACTGTTTTATCAGTGTAGTACAAGAGTAGCCCATATGTGTTTTTTGAGATTTGCGTTTTTTTATAAATTTAATAAGGACATCTATATCTTTCATTACATACCACCCTCATAACAGAGGGTTTTCTTTTTTGCACGATACAAGCTTTTAAAGCACTATTGCATTATTAAAATTATCGCTATTATTAGTGCAAGAGTGGCCCACAGGTATAGGCTATATATAATTTTTTAATGTTACATACCATTTGCCCCCATCTTCCCCTTAAAACGCAGCGAAACGTTTTAAACAAATTCGGTTTTAAATTAAAAAATAATTACAACTTACCTTAAACTTTGAGATCGTAGGAACTGAAATCCATTTAGGTACTTTAACAATGTTTACGCATTAGTTATTCTTCATTTTTTAAGGTAATTCAAGAACAGTAAAAAAACGTTTATTTAACTATTCCAGAGCATAATTATTAATATTTTAACTATTCTGTTATAAAATAACGAACATTTCTTTCACATGTAAAAATAATTAAAATTTCAAAGTGAAATGTGAGGTTAGATCTACTCAAAAAAAAAAAGTGTTATTGAAGGTCAGATCTCGTTCGTAATGCAATAGTAGCCCAAAATGAACACAATGTATAGTGCACTAGTGACCCACCAAAGTTCTCTAAGAAAGTAAAGAAAGTAAAATAAATTTGTTTGTCATACATTACCTTAATGTTAAGTCTAAAAACCCTAACAGAAAAATTTTAAATAAAATAATGCGTCCTAGATCAAGAATTAAAAAATCGGAGAAATTTAAATAGCCATTATCTCGATATTTCCATAAAGTCAGATGAGCCACTCTTGCACTATACGCCTCATATATTTATTTAAAAAAATCGTGCCTTATAAAAAAATTATTTTTTAGAGCTGAAATTTGTTTTTTAAAAAGCCCTAATAGGCGTACTCTACTATACCTATAAAGCTAAGTAATATAGTTCTCCGCATGAAAGAAAGTCTCCGACGAAAGGGGGAAAATCATTCGCGCTCTCCTCTTTCCGTCAAGAGCGTTATAAGGCGTGCGTGCCTACAACGGTTCTCCCACTTGCACACACATTCCAAACATATTTCCCGTAGCCACAGATCCATGCGTCAAACTATACAGCTTACTTTTTGCAAAACAAAATTACGATTACTATATCACTAATGATATCTAAGATCCGAAGAGGGCATATGCACCGATAAAACAGTTTATTTGTGCGTTCAAAACATTTGGTTTGGATATGGCCAATTGAATTATTCTGTTGTGACAAATAAATTTTATTTCTGTCAAATAAACTAGTTTGTTGCCATTTATTTACATGAACTACATATTTATTTGACTTATATAAAATTTATTACTCACAAACAAATAATTTAATTGGCTATATACAAATAAATCCAAATTGTCTTTTTTATCAGTGTGTACCAGTGCATAAAGGGTTAAGATAGAGCAAATCAGCTGGAGTATATTAACAAGGTTTATTGAGGTTATGATAGTAGGGACCCTAAATAAAGTGACATTTAACTTCACACAAAGGGTTGAGACACCAATTTAGTAATTTCTGCAGGGTTATGTTTTTTTTGCGAATTGGCACTATTGGTATAGTAGAAGTGACATTACTTGTCAAAATATCCATAGACGTGTTTTTTGAAAAAATGTCACGACAATGTTCAGTGGTAAACTGTCGTAATTCTATCCATGCAGGATATATATTATTTCCATTCCCCAAATGCAATGCATTATTAAATGAATGGAAAACAAGCATGTATCTTCCGAATTGGAAGATTTTCGATAAATCAAAAATTTTCGAAGTAAAAATATGAAAAAATGAACTTTAAAAATTTTAAATTTGTAACTTTTGTAACTTTTCAGAGGAAGATTTTATTTTAAAATTAAAAGAAACCGCAATTCCAAAAATTCAAAAAAATTGTAGTTTTAATAGAAAATTAAATGTTCTAGCCTAAAATAAACACGTCCTAATCAAAGTTTTAATGTATATTTTTATTATAATTATCATAGAAAACAATAATGAAAAACCTGCAGTTATCATTAAAGGAATACCTATAAAATTATTTTTTTTTAATATTTTTAGTTTGCTAAAGTAAAACTACTAGTTGATCATATTCTTCGGTACATGCCTGAATTTTTTACATTCCTCTTATTTATTTATATTATTCTTTTCTTCAAAATTAATTCAGTTCCAAATAAAAGTAATTTCAATTATTTAGGGAAAATTCCGAGATTATTCGAACATTGACGGTCGTCTTTATATTCCATAAGTAAATCTTGATTTAAATTGTACAGGTATTTTCGTAGGCACTTTAAAAAAGTACAATAATAAAACTATAAACCATAATTTCGTAAATAAATAAATTTGATGACCAAATATTCAGTTTGACACTGACACTTAAATATGACAATATTATTATATTAATTAATATCGACGCCTCTGTTCGGGTTGACATTTAACTATAACTTCAGATTTTGTATCTGACAGAATTATATTAAATTTAGACATAATTATTACTAGATTTAGATTTGGCACCAAAGCACTTTGGATAAAACCATTGTCTTTCATTGTTTAACAATACTAGTGCTTGGTTGCCATTTTAACCTCAAAATCAAAGCGTGTCTCAACCCTTTGTGTGAAGTTTAATGTCATTATATATAGGGTCCCTAATGATAGGTATTTGAGTAATTTTAACAACTGTTATGTTATTTATTATTATAAGTCAATATACGCACCTAATTAAATATTGTTAAAGTTATGGAGCAATAAGAAAATAAAATTATATTCACTAAATAAATATTTACGGTTTTTGACATACATAAACCTAACATAAAATTTTAATATGTAATAAAATAATAATTTTTATCCACGGCCGTGATTAATGGGCCTATGAATCACGGGTCTGTAAAAATAAATCGTTTAAAATTTAAAACGACCGTGGATAAAAAATAGAATTCTACTCGCGTATAATAGCTATTAATCATTCGGGTAATTAGGTCACTCGCCTTTCGGCTCGTGTCCCAAAATTCACCCTCATTGATTAATAGCAATTATTATACGCTTATTGAATAAAATACTATTATCCACGGACGTGATTAATAGGCCTATTAATCACAGGTCTTTAAAAATAAAACGTTTAACGTTAAAACGGCCGTGGATAAAGTATAGTATTCTACTTGCGTATAATAGCTATTAATCATTCGGGTGATTAGGCCACTCGCCTATCGGCTCATGTCCCAAAATTCACCCTCATTGATTAATAGCAATTATTATACGCTCATTGAATAATATACTATTATATTCTATTTTTTTTTTCTTTAACTGTAAAATCAGATATTAAAAAAATGTTGTGTTTTTTTTAATAATTTGGCGTTACTAAAAGTCTATAATCTTAACATCTATACTGATAAAAAAAAGGTTTTTTAGATTTGGTCTGATATAGCCAAATAAACTATTTGTTCGTGAGTAATAAATTTACTCAAACAAACATTTAAGTAGTTTTTGTTAATAATTTCAAAATTATTTATTAATGAGAACAAAATAGTTCATTTGACAAAAATAAAATGTACTACAACCAAATTATTTAATTGACCATATCAGACCAAATATTTTGTACTCACAAATAAACTATTTTATTAGTGTAACTTAAATTTGCCTAGATCCCACTACTTTTATTTTTAAATGTATTTACATTTGCTTAGTTTTTGCACCATAGGGACTAAACATTGAGTTAGTGTACTAAATTGACTTTACTGGACTAAAATAAAAGAATCTAAACCCATTTTATGCAGTAAAGCTAAATTGTTAGTCCTTTGATGTGAATTGGGTATTCGGACTAAATATTTAGTCCCTATTGTGCACACTAATCCATTATGCAATTAACTAAGAAAGTAAATATTTGAAAAAAAATAATTATTTTGAAGCTCCTTTCAAATATTTATAGTAACCTGCCTCGCTACGCTAGATAGCTCGTGTCTAAAGACACGAAATTCATCACTTTTAAACCTAATAAAGCATAATATTATTATAATAATTAATCATTTTTTAATTAATTTAATTATTAATATAAATTACAACATTTTTATCACTTTGAAACCTAGTACATATGCAAGTTACTCAATTATAATATAAAAACTAATTATTTTTATTAAAATTTTACAGCCCACGTTGAAACCTTATCTTTATCTTTATGCTTATCTGTATAACGTTATGCTGTCTTATAAATCTTCTTATAAAAGTGCCGCCAAAACCAAATTTGGTTTATCCTTTATTTAGTTGAATAGGGGCAATCCATAAATTACGTTCCGTTAATTTTGGCTCATCACAATAACCTTACGTTTTATCAAACTTTCCTCCCCTCTAAGTACCCTTTAAACCAAACTAAACCCTGCAAATTTTCTTCCAAAACTCAAGTTTTTATATTTTTTTGCATGGAAACTAATTGTTCTTTCTGTTTCAGGTAATTTAACGACCAAATATATGAGTAAGTATTAATTAAGTATTAATTAAGGGCAAAATAATTATTAATTTATCATTTAGAGTCATTTTGGTACTTTATTATAAGGTATTTTAACTATCAAGATTTAGAAATCCTTCATATTTTGTTCAGTTGCTAAATTTTTTCAAACATATTTGTAATCTAAAACGACTCTCTCAAGTGTAAAAAATACATTGGTATTTAATTCGTTTTCATGTATGGTTTAGTTTTTTTTTAATTTAAAGTTTTGGACCACCCGTGTGCACCCTGTTTCTATCGCCACGAATAAATTAATTTACAATTAAAATTCTTATTTTTGATTGACGCTTACATTCTTTTGTTATATATCTTATTTTTTTGCACATAATTTCTTTGCAATTATATTTTATGACAAGTAAAAGTAAATTTCAGAAATATTTATTGACTGAAAAAAAAAATACTTGAACTGGACCTGTACCGGGTCAAATATAAAATGATTCATAATAAAATAGTTATTTATAATACAAGGGCAAAAAAATAAATTTTTCGATTTAGTAGGTTTTTAGAATCCGAGGGCCGGTCCGAGGGTAATAAACCTACGAAATCGAAATATAACTTTTTGCCCGTGTATTATACAATATTTTTTATTCGATTGTTATTAATTATACTTAATTTTAAATTGCAAAAAATATTTCTTTTTACTGTCTTATTACTTATCTAGTTATCCATGACAAATTTCTAAAAGTCCAAACTAAATCGCTAAAAAAAAACAATTGAATCGTTTCTTTTGTGTGCGGTTTTATTTTCAAATTAAAAAAGCTATAGCTTGGTGATTAATTTCTGTTAAAATATGTCTATTATAAAAATAACAATACTTCTGAAACCGTTCGTTGAATATTATAAATATTGAAATTGATTTTACAATTGAAATTTCGTGTTTTTAATTCATGAATACAGATTAATCAGTTATCATATATTTTGAGGTTATGTTATAGAAGAAATTTTTTCTACTACCCATTTAAGTGCTAGCTTACATATTATCTACCGTTGTCAAGGCTTGGTTACCTTGGCAACCAATAAAATCAGTGAACTCATTTATTATTGACAACTACTAACTTTTTTCGACTTATTTGTCAAACTGACAGCTATGTCAAAATAATTTTTAAACTTTATTTTTAACTGGTATTTGGAGTTACTAGGTTTAGGTAGTGGAAAAAATAGTATATGCACCAAGTATGCGAACTGTCTTAAGTGTTCTCGACTGATTTTTTGCCTCAACTGCTTTTCAGTAAAAAAACTTTAGTCTCGAACACTAAAGACTTAGTTCGCATACTAGGTGCAAATGATTATAATATGGTCAAAAAAAACAGTTAGTTCAAGACCAAAAGTGTCCAAAAGGTCATATTTCTTTATAAATATTACAGTAAAGGTAAAGCTTCTTTTAAAAAGCTTTAAAATAACAAGTTTTAGTTAGCGGGCGAAAAACTTTTCGCCCGTAAAACTTGAAAAAAAAGTGCCGCTTTTAGAATCAATCGAATTTCAATTTCAATTTCAATTTATTTAGTAATAAAGTAATACAGTATTAAAAACATTGACCGCCTAAACCCGTAAGATTTGTGTTGCGGTTTGAAACCCTAAATCTAAAACTAAACACAAATTAGATATAAATTATAGTTAAATTTAGATGTATTTTATTAACTTTTAAGTTAAAAGTCCTTTAAAAACCAACTAGTTACTTACAAAAACCAACTCGATGAGCATTTAGGAGTGCGAATATACTTCGGTGCTGGTACTACTATAGTATACTAATAGTAGTACCGAAATAAATTTATTTTTCATGAATTTTCAGTTTACCCCGTAGAATGTTTTAAAAAATATGCATGTCTTTAGCGAGATTTTATCTCTGAAACTTTGTCAGGGTACTGCAAACAGGTTCACAAGCACAGAGCATCAATATTTACATTTGACCTTGCTTCAAATGCTGGGATCATCATGTCGAAATGGCTTTTCACACAAACCACAAAGAGATATTGCTTTTATTTTCCAGTAACTTATAACAAATGTACTTGCAATTCTCTTGACTCTGAGATAATTATCACAACTTTATTAAAATTATGTGTCAACAGGTTGATAAATTATATACCATATAATAGTATATTAAAGTACTAGTTTTATAACGTTTTTAGCGCACGAGTACAAGTTTAGAAAACGAGCCGCTTGCGGTGAGTTTTCTAAAGTACTAGTGCGCTAAAAACGTGTTATGAAACGAGTGATTTATACAATTTTTTCTATTTTGCTCTAAAATTTTAAAAAACTTACATTTAGTTTGGACTGATTTAGGGATTTTTGTTTCGAATTGGCATTACAGTTTTCGCCATGTTTAAAATTCTAAGAACGAATATTATTTTGATATATTTTATAGTCATTTCTTCTCTTTTCCACTGCAAGTAACCAAGCCACAATTTTAACACGGTAAAACATAACCTAAACACAAAATTTTGTAGAAAATTAAACTTTAAACCGACGTTCACAATTGCACGGCAAACGTCAAGAGATAGACTTTTGTCTGATGCCAACCCAAAAGAAAAAAAAGTAGAGACCTCTTATGGGCCTATAAGAACACGCAAAATTCGTGTGATTATGAGCTTATAAGAGTCGCAAAATAGAAAAACCAATAAAATAAAACTTATAATTGGCTACTTAAGCGGCGGCATCATTTAAAAGTTCACAAAAAAATAACGAGATGACACTACTTGCAAACGCACTCCGTGTACTCACTCTATAAATTAAAATATAAATATAAATATAAATTCTCTGCAATTCTACATATCGCCCTGTAAACATCGTATCTCAAAATAGTTATTTTCCTAACAAGTGCGGAAAGTGGTACCTTTCCGCACGCGACTGCAGTTAACCGAACGACGCGCAGCGGAGTTCTGTCAAGCAGTCAAGTGCGGAAATTGACTTTCCGCGAGAGTTAGGAACAATTTTTTTTTCTACAAGCGTGAGGAAAATTAAGCAAATATTTTAATAACGAGGTAGGTATTTATGTTAACAAACTAAATACTACAAATTATTATTTTTTATTATTAACAATATTTATAATAAATATGCAAAATATGCTAGAAAGACTTCCTCTTTCAAACTCTTGACGCCTTTTTCTTGATACCAGCTTGTAAACACCTGGTATTATTTTTTATACTTATCTTTGGATTTTGCAGGCAACAAATCCAAATTTCCTGCTGCTTCAAAAATAAACTGCTACGACGCTAATCTGACTTTGATACTGGCTTTGACATTTGTTTGTATACTTTGGTTGCTATGAAAACATTCTAAAAGTTTATGCGTGGCCTACTTTGATTAGAGTTAATGAATTAACATCACTGATATTTATGGTTCTATCATTATTTAATAAATTTTTTGAACGATAAAATTTTAAGAAAATCAATTATTATTTAAAAGTAGGACTTTCATGCGTTATTATTTAAATATAAAAATGTTGTCAAATATGCATATTACTCTGCATAAATTTAAAATATTGCCATAACTTGTTAATTTGGAACATTTTTACTTTTCCGCACTAGTACGGAAAAGTAATGCGGAAAAGTACTTTTTCCGCACTAGTGCGGAAAAGTGACACGGTTCCTTGCACATTGTGAATGGTAACTTACATAAACTCCAATTAATTACTCGAATGTGACGTAAATTATAAACTAATTATTATTATTAATTAATACTTAATTGTACACAGAAAAGAATGACGTTCTTGTCTGAAAGTAGTTAACACTTTTGGCAGTTATTCTTTTAGCTTAAAAGATGTGTATCTTCAAACAGAATAATTTATCCTGTCCCAAGAAAAGTATCGCTTCTGAAATGTTTTATAAATTCTCTTGGACCTGGCCCATTCGAGGCAAAAACCATTTATCTTGTTTTAAGATTGTTAAAAAATAAATAATTTTAAATGCTTTGGCCCAAGAATTTTTCTTTTGAGACAAGACCACTTGCATTTCACACAAGATCAAAGAATTTTGACTTAAAGAATCAGAAAAATCTTGGAAAGTGAATTATAACAAGACGTTTGGACTCCGATTCTGCAAAATCATACCTGATCAGTAAATAAACTCCATGCCAGACTTTTTATTTCATTTTAAAATACATTTATTTTAAAGTCAATAAAGTTTCGTTATTCAAATTTTAATCAGGCGAAAGTTATTGTTTTAAATTTAAATTTATATTTAAATAGTTCTAACAATATAACAAACAGCTAAACCACTAAAAATAATTGTATACAAAACATAAATACTTAAATTTTTTTTGTACAAAGTGTTTAAGTGACAATTAGTTTTCTATCAATTTGCATTCTTGTTTAACTTTCTTGCATTTAATTTTAAATTGAATTATTGAGAAATAATTTTACCAAAAAATACACTCAAAAGAAATTATAATAAAAAATAGAATTATTAACAAATTTTAGGAAGGGGCTATTTGCACGTCCGACGTCCACAAGGTCCCCCCATTAGCATCGAAAATGTCAAACAAAAGAAAAAACCAAAACAAACCAAATAATTAGGTCATGTGACGTTCGACGTGAAAATAGCGAGTTCATATGATGACCCAGTTTCGAAAATTCAAAATTTTAAGTAACGTCAGCTGAATCATTCAGAGTTTTTTATCAAAATTAATAGAGAGCCCCTAGCACAAGCTTAAAGCTTATTTGGGGCTCTCTATGAACCTCTAGTATATAAATAATGAATAAATAAATAAACAAATAAATATAGAACAGGCTATTTCGACGTCCGACGTCCACGAAGCTATTTCCACGTCCAGTATTTTTTTTGGCCGATTTTTAGGGTTTTTAAAGCTGTTAATGTATATTTTTTTTGCAGAATTGTATTCTCCTCGTTTAAATGGGGGGCTACGCCCCCCATTAGCATCAAAAACACCAAACAAACGAAAAAACCAAACCAAAACAAACCAAAGAATTAGGTCATATGTATTTTGTATATAAGTTATACTTTTTGTAAATATGAACTACTTTAGTAATTAAGTATATTTAAAAAAAAAATAATTATCATAACACTTTTTTAAATTTATATTATTTCTCTTCTTTTGTATTGCTTATTTTATAAACTTTGTAATTGGGCTTTGCCTGTTAAGTTTAATAAATAAATAAATAAATAAATAAATATGACGTCGGACGTGAAAATAGCCACTTCTTTTATTTTAAGTTTATTTTTTAAGTATAAGAAGTTTATTTGTGACCATAGATATGTTAATAATTTTTTAAATGGTGGGCATAGGTCTTTCTCCTTCAGAAAAACACATTTTATAACTTTCCGACGTTTCGAAAAATTTATTTCTTCCTCAGGGCTCTACAATTCAGAAAAACGCAGAAATTACAATATGTTATACCATAAAAAAATATAAATATATAAAGATTTGTTACAAAATTAAAATTTAAAACAAACAAAATAAATATCTATAGTATATGTTACTAGTTAAATTTAACAACAACCAAATTTATAAATTATTTTTGTTAAAAGTACACTTATAGGTTAAAACTCTTTAAAACTACCTATGTGATTGGTATATGATTGGTAAATGTTTAATAATTAGGACTTAAAATAAAGATGGACGAATTCACTGTAGAACCAACTGAACAGTTGCAAGCACCTTGTCAAAACATCGGCACTAGACACTAATTTGAAACGTTATGTAAAGGAAAGTTGTGTGATCACGTGAATAGGCAACCATTAATACACCTGCATAATTTATTAAATTTGAAAGTCTGTATCTCCAAAACGTTATATTCTAGAAATAAACTGTATACAGCATTTTTTATAGGGCTTAAAAACAGCTTTCATTAAGAATATATTTTTTTGAAATCGGGTAATAAATAATTGAGATATGCTATATAAACGTTTTACTCCTTTAAAAGCCAATATCTCCGAAAACAATGCATTTTAGGAAAATAGTTTGCAACATTTTTTGACCAATTTAAAATTAGCTTTTATATAAGTGCTAAATTAATAAAATACAATAATAATTCCCTTAATTATAACCAAAAAAAACGCTAAAAATAGGAGTTTTACCCCATTCTTACCCCCTTACCCCGAATCGTTTACCCTCAATTACCCTAATCAGCTCTTCGAAATACGATAAGAAACAATATGAAAAAAAGAAACGCTTGTCGATATCTTATTTAGAAATGGACTTTTTCGGACCTCTTAGTAGCACTAAGTGCCGATGTAAAAAGGAAAAACAATTACTTCGTAGAGGAAAGTCGCCTAATTTCGGATACCATTTACAATGTATTCAATATTTAATACTCGGTATTACTTTTTGATATTTTTTTTATATAACCAGATACAACTTATTATAGCGAACCATGATTTATTATAAAAGCAATTTTATTACAGTTTATTTTTTCCAAAAAACACGGTTAAAAAAAATCAGCGCATTTTTGTGCATTTGAAAAAGGGCTCCTAATTTCGGACATATGCGAAAAAATTTTTTCAAGAGTAGATCTGGATCCCATTGCTTATGTTTCTTGTTATTCCTTCACATTTAAGACGTAATTTAATCATTAAGCGATTTTCTACGAAATACTATAGGAGCTATAATTTTAGATTCCCAATTTCGAATATCTTAGTATCTTAGGTAATTTTCGTTTTTTCAAAATTGTTTATCTTAGTTTGTTGTATCATTATAAAAAAAATAATTAATGGTTGGTTATCCTGAATAATAATTACCTTGGGGATATCCGAAATTGGGAATCAAATGCACAAAAATGGTCTATCCGAAATTAGGCAACTTTCTGCTTTTTAGATTAGAAATTTGTAGAATGTTTACGTTTTAAAATTGCTTAATTATGAATAGTGGATCAACTTAACTAACATCATAACTTACCCAAGACAGAATCACGAACTTTTATAACGATTATTTATAAAATAAACAAGCATAATAATTCAACTGAGCACAAAACTGCCATTTGCAATATAAACGATTTGTGCTGCCATTTAAAGGGGAGAAGCTCTACCGTTATCATATTACAGGACGGATTTAGTTTGACTTTTGGCTTCACATAAAAGTAGGTTTCTGTTTACCTTTGCAGACAGTATCTTAAATACTCTACTATCCGAAATTTGGAAACCATCCGAAATTAGGAGCATTTCCTCTATATATTATCCGTTCTAAAATATTCAAGTCGTTATAACCAGAATAAAATTTTTATGGGTTTTCGAGATAAAATTTGAGAGTAATATCTTCCATAACTAAATATTTCCGTATTAATTTGTGAATGACTGCATAATTAGTAATTAAATCTTTTTAAATTTGCTTATTTAATATTTTAATCATAAAGTTGCATATATTGTGCTTTCTCTCATGAAGAGCTGCACGCCAAACTTAAGCAAATAATTACACCAGTTAAGATTATCTGGCTGGTGATTATTATCCTAAGAATAATAATTTTATCGTTTTCCGGTTATTTTTCTTTTCCTTTAATTATGTGAGATATGCCGTTTTATGTAAAACAATCGTGTAATGATGTATGCTTTTCTACCAAGGCGTTGAAGAGCCACAACAAAAAGTCAGAATTCTGACTAAAGTCAAAATTCTTAGTTTAAAGTCAGAATTCCGAGTTGAAAGTCAGAATTCTGAACAGCTGCACGCCAAACTTAAGCAAATAATTACCCCAATTAAGATTACTCTGGCTGGTGATTATTATTCTAAGAATAATAATTTTATCGTTTTCCGGTTATTTTTCTTTTCCTTTAATTATGTGAGATATGCCGTTTTATGTAAAACAATCATGTAATGATGTATGCTTTTCTAAGAAGGCGTTGAAGGGCCACAACAATATTTTTTTTTTTTTGAAATTCCGACTTTAAACACAGAATTCTGTCTTTAAAGACAGAATTCCGAGTTTAAAGTCAGAATTCTGACTATAAAGTCAGAATTCTTAGTTTAAAGTCAGAATTCTTAAGAGCTCCACGCCAAACTTAAGCAAATAATTACGCCAATTAAGAATACTCTGGCTGGTGATTATTATTTTAAGAATAATATTTTTATCGTTTTCCGGTTATTTTCCTTTTCCTTTAATTATGTGAGATATGCCGGTTTATGTAAAACAATCATGTAATGATGTATGCTTTCCTACGAAGGCGTTGAAGGGCCACAACAATATTTTTTTTTAATTCCGACTTTAAACACAGAATTCTGTCTTTAAAGTCAGAATTCCGAGTTTAAAGTCAGAATTCTGACTTTAAAGTCAGAATTCTTAGTTTAAAGTCAGAATTCTTAAGAGCTCCACGCCAAACTTAAGCAAATAATTACCCCAATTAAGATTACTCTGGCTGGTGATTATTATTCTAAGAATAATAATTTTATCGTTTTCCGGTTATTTTTCTTTTCCTTTAATTATGTGAGATATGCCGTTTTATGTAAAACAATCATGTAATGATGTATGCTTTTCTACGAAGGCGTTGAAGGGCCACAACAACATTTTTTTTTAATTCCGACTTTAAACACAGAATTCTGTCTTTAAAGTCAGAATTCCGAGTTTAAAGTCAGAATTCTGAATTTAAAGTCAGAATTCTGACTTTCAAGTCAGAATTCTGAGTTTAAAGTCAGAATTCCGAGTTTAGAGTCCTGACCTTAAAGTCAGAATTCTCTTTAAAGATAGAATTCTGTGTTTCAAGCCGGAATTTCAAAAAAAAAATTTTTGTGGCCCTTCAACGCCTTCATACTTTTCTGCGATCACCTGAAAAATTTCTGTTTTTTTTTTCGCTTTGACAGAAGTAAATTACCATTATTCTTTGAAATTCCTATGAAAAACAATTATAAATTAATTTTTTTGTTGTTCCCATTAAGCTACCGAATTTGTCTTCCGTCTTGTTTCGCAATTTCCGAAATCATTCTGAAAACTGCATGTTTTTATTTTGTGTCGATTTTTTTTTTCTTTGTAAAAAAACCTATTATTAATTTTTAACTTGTAAGGATATATACCATAAAATGTATTTCATAAGTTTCCTGTTACTAATCTATTGTATTGTTGTTCACATTTTGTAATAATGATTTATTTTGTTCGGGATTTACTATGTAAAAAATTAGACACGCATATTAGCAATAACAGTACAAATATTATCAATTATATAACAAAATAGTAATTTCGGCAAAAAAACTGTTTTATTAAAGGCAGTGCCGGGCAAGGCCCGGCGGGCACAACCAGCAAGGGCCTGGGCACAGGTAAAAAAGTAAATTAAATTTCAAAAAATTAGAGCATTTCGGCATTGTCCTTTAGTTGGGCCCTTCAATTTTCTTACATACCTTCATACCTCGGTTCTCGCGTTATTCAAGGCTGAAGAGATTTCATACTTTGGCTACCCCCCTAACACACCCCCTATTAGGGGATAGCCATAATATGAAATCTATATAATCTATAATAACGCGAAAACCGGTGTATGAAGTGTATGAATTTTGGTACAATTTGCGTTACGTAATACTTGAACGTTCCCTAACTTAAGAACGCTTTAAACTAGAGACTTGAAATTTGACATACAGGTATGTTACCAAAAGTTCTCGCAGGGCATTGTTTTTGGTAAACATTGGGATGGGGCAAGGGGGGCAAATACAATATTTTTTTACAAAAATTTGAAAATTGCTATATAGGGGTTTTTAAGGTTGCTGAAATTAAATATGGTAATAAAAAAAATTGAACTTTACCCCCACGGGGGTGAGGGGTAAATATTTTCAATATTTTCGTCAATTTTCTGCTTTTTTCTAAAGGCTTATTGTGCCCTTGGAAAAATCTTTTTCAATTCAAGGCCCACGTTGATTTTAGTAGAACTTTCTTTACTAAATGGTGGTTTAGAAATATTTTATTTTTATGCTTTAATACATGAAATTCGTAAATTTTCCCACAAAAGTTAAACTTTAAAATTATTGCTTTCCCATTTTGAAAATTTTGAAAATTTCGGAAAGCTTTGATTTCGTGCAAAAATTTTCAATTTTTTTTGCGTATTTTTGCGTTTTATGACGTTTTATGTCGATATAAATCCATTTCAAGCAAAACAAAAATTGTCGGTCAATTGGTCGATTGGTCGTTTTGTCCGGGAAATCTTGTATTCACGATAACTTAAGAACGCTTTAAGCTAGAGACTTGAAATTTGGCATACAGGTATGTTACCAAAAGTTCTCGCTCGGAATTGTTTTTCGGGCAAGGGGGGCAAATGAGGTAAATACAATAATTTTTCACAAAAATTTGAGAATTGCTATATAGGGGTTTTTGAGGTTGCTGAAATTAAATATGATAATAAAAAAATTTGAAGGGTAAATATTTTTAAATACTCCACCCCCTGAGGGGCGGGGGATAGTTTTCGTGAAAATTGGTATATAGGGGTTTTTGAGGTAGGTAGTTAAAAGTAAATCTGATAACGAAAAAAATCTAACTCCCTGGAGTGTGGAGGGTAGTTTTAGTGAAAATTTGTATATTGAGCTTTTTGAGGTTACTGAAAGTGAATCTGATAACAAAACATCTATTTAACGCGCGGAGGTGAAAAATGGGAAAGCGATTTTACTGGACAGTATTTTTTTAATTTTTTATTTTTCTATGAAATTTGAAATAAAAAAAACTGAACTGTAGAATGGCAGACAGATAACAGAGATTATATTTAGTGGATTATTAATAATGTTAAATGTTAATGTTAAATTTAACATTTTGTTTACCAACTTCCAATTTTAGGCTTTTAAAAGCTTAAAGTAAGCACTGAGGTGAGGTACTTATTCAAAAAATTTCAAGTCACATGTTAAAAATATACCTATACCTATACATTATGTACTATATATATATTTTAAATTTTATCTAGATTTTGTATGCAAGAAATAACACATTAGTTTTTCTTCAAATCTGATACTCATTGATATTCCATGAATCTGAAAACATGTGTACAATTTTACAAACATATTGTATCTATGAATACTTACAACAATGCTAACTATTGTCTTTCTCTAACGATCCATGAAAACACTAGCTTTCGTTTATCAGGTTTAAAATTAAAATGGAATTGGTTTGTGTTTGATGGTATACTCTTTACATGTTATTATTATTAGATCATATATACATAGATATGGCATTAATGTTAATTTGTTTTATGTAGAACATATACAAAGCCAATTGTAAACAAACCACTATAGCGGTGAGGTTGCGAGGAGGTGAAGTATAACATATTTCTTAACAAACCACCATAGCGGTGGGTGGTGACCAGAAGCGGGAAGGTGAAATCTACCTGGATATAGCAATGAAAACATTTCGGTTTGACGTGGACTCAAGGCGCATCTAGGAGGGGATATATGATCTAATTTATTATTAGATATTACAAAAAAAAACACCGAATTTGGAAAAAAATCTGATCTAAGTGAATCGCATTTAGAGGGCGCTTTCTTTCAGCGTTGCTTCGTGAAGTTAAAAAATTAATGTTAGACTTAGTAAACATTCTAATAGAGAAACCTGTTGCTTTTTGATTTTGATTGATGAGAATTTTGTAGTTTTGTGCAGAGCAATTACCCTGACCAATGAGGTTTATGCGAGATACGGTTATTGTTGGTTGAAATCTTTTTCTTTAGGGACCTCTTAGGCGCATAGCAAGTAGGGTTCTGGCAATCCTGAGGCACCTGAGCCTTCAAGTCAAGGTATACGAGCCAAAGACTGCATGACACTACAGGAACATTGAGGATTTAACTGCTTTTGGTGGAAATTCCTTTTGCCCAGATTTCAAAGAATTCTTTCTTTACTTTCAACAATAATACTAAAGGTAATTTATTAGAACTATAACGGTGTCTGCTGTTACATGAAATAATGTTTTAATATAGCAGTTATTTTGTATTTCTGCTAGTGATGTGATGATCGGTATTTTTAACTCAGCTCCCAGCCTATGTAGTGAAGTAGAAAACTTATTTGATAACTGTGCCTCAGAAACCTTTCTTACATCTGCTTTAAATTTACGAAGAGTACGATTAAATTCCTCGATGTTATCATTTATCAATTTACTTTTCCACAAATGAAATATTTTAAATTTATATTTTCATTTGATTAATAACATTAGTTTCGCACGATTTGTGTAAACAAAATCTTGCAGTTAATATCAGGGCAAGTAAATAGGTATGTAGATGCAAATAAAGATGATATCTATTACTTTCGTAATAAGTTTTACTTAAGAAAATTTAAGAAGTTCTTAGCACTAAGTACACTGAAAATTTGTTAGCATATTAAATATTAAAGGATTTTGTATAATTAAATTTAGTTACCTATTGAATACAAGCTATTTCAACATGTTTAACTGTAACAACTTGTATTCAATAACTGACCTTGTTTGGAGTATTCATAATCGTTACCTATTTAATAAATTACCCTATTAATAGGGTAATTTTTTTAGATTGTAAACAGTGACAAATCAGGGTATCAGTTATGTACCAAAGTATGATAGCGTTATGGACAGATCGTAATTAAAAACTGATATTTTACAGTTTTAGACAGCTTTGCGTTTTTCAAGTAAGATCTTTTCTTCTGTGCTTTCTATTTAATTTTCTCCGAACTTTAGCTAGGAGTTTGCTATCCTTTTTCTAAACCTTGAAGTTTATTGACTGTTCACGCTGTTCTAGAAGAACTTTTAAATGACATGACAACTTCCATTTTTTTTTCTTTTTGGAATTTGTCATATGAGCTCTAATTAAAAAAATAAGACCAAAATTTTAAAAATCGTTAGAGCCGTTTTTGAAAAAAATGTGTTTTTTAGAAAATATCTCTGATATTTCACGCTAACATACTCGGTTTGCCCTCGATGTCTCGGATTTTAATCAAACTTGGCATAGAGGTATCAATATGGTACCTAAGCACTCTATCTAATTTTTTTTCAAAACGGTCCATCCGTTCACGATACGGTGTCCCACCAACCAGGTTCTAGACAAGTTATATCTCCGTTATTTGAAAAGGTAAATTATTTGTAAAAAATAGCGTTAAATGGGAGCCAAAGAAGATTTTATTGACTTATTCAACCCCCCCCCCATTGCTCACTCACTCCCTTGTAATCACCCCACCCTCTGATTTTCAAATAACACCTCCCACCCCCATTTTTATCTAAGAATATGTAATTACATTTCATTTTGAATTAAACCATGTATTATAAATAGTATCTTGTTCTTTTAGGGGCTTCCAATAACAATTATTATTTAGTAATAATAAAGTCCCACCAGGTTTTAGACGGCCTATATATCCGTTATTTAAAAAGATAAAAAAGCTAAAAAAATAAATAAAATTAAATTGTAGTCAAAGTAGAATTTACTGACATATGCAAAACTACCCCTTATTACCCTCTTGGAACCACCTCCAACTAGTTTTTTAAATAGCACTCCCCTAATTTACTGAAGAATATGAAAGCACATTTCATTTTAAATTTTCCAAAAACTTACGTTAAATTGTACCCAAAAGAAAATTGATTAATATATACAAAACCAACTAATAATAACTCTCTCCACTCTCCTGGAACTACCCGCAACTTTGTTTTAAATAGCACCCTTCTATTAATAAATAATAATTGTTATTTAGAGCCCCTTAAAATCTAAGATACTACGTATAATAAATGGTTGAATTCAGAATAAAGTGTACTTTCATATTCTTTAATAAGAATTAGGGGGTGCTATTTGAAAAACAGAACTTGGGGGTAGTTTCAAGCGAGTGGGTAAGCAAGGGGCGGTTTTGAATAAGTCTGTAAGATCTTCTTTGGCTTTGATTTAATGATATTTTTTGCAAATTTTAATACCTTTTCAAATAACGGAGATAAGCTATATCAAGAACTTGGTGGGACACCCAGTTTAGTGAACGGATGGACCGTTTGGATGGAGTGCTTAGGTATTATAGTGGTACCACTATGCCAAGTTTGGTCAAAATCCGAGACATCGAGGGCAAACCGAGTATGTTAGCGTGAAATATCAGAGATATGTTCTAAAAAACACATTTTTTTCAAAAACGGCTCTAACGATTTTTAAAATTTTGGTCTTATTTTTTTAATTAGAGCTCATATAACAAATTCCAAAAAGAAAAAAAAATGGAAGTTGTCATGTCATTTAAAAGTTCTTCTAGAACAGCGTGTGTTATTATTGTAATAGCTTGTATTATTAATTTACCAAATACATATTTGACACCCCATTATAATCTATTCTTAAAAGTGTTTATGAAACTTTTTAAAAATTAATTTGTTTAAATAATTAATATTATTTAATTAATTGGAATTAAAGATTTTGGAATACCTACCATATGTTTAAAATAATGATGTCGTAAATCTGTTAGTCAGTAAGTAATAAGAAATAGCATATAAAGCGGCGGCTCTTTATCCATCTAAAATATTAATTTTTGATTTATATCTGCTATTACCCAACAAACAGATTTAAAACAAATGCTAAGCATAATAGGATACCGATGCATGTTGATATATTATGCAATACTGCCTCTTTGGACAGCTTATGCTAGTTTCTACCCACTTTTGATACGTTTATGTACAAGATATATTAATTGTTAAGACATGGGTAGGCATTGGCATTATTACAATCTTGTTATTTATATTTGTTTTACTCTAAAACCATGTTCTTAATTAAGCTTTATTGTGAAATTTATATGACATTTATACAAGAGTTTTCATAGATAAAAAATGTATTTTACATGATAAAAAATTGCGGTTGCCCAGTTTTTCTTAGAAAAGAATAACATAATTATCATTTATTATTATTTTTACGATATTAAAAAACCTTTTTCATTATCATTTTATTGCCAAAGTAATTTACAGGAGGTTAAAACTATATTGAAAAAAGTTTAATTTATCTATTTAACTGTTATACCAAAAATGTATATATTTATATTTTAAGGAGGTATAAATTTTTAAACAAAGACCCTAATAAACTAAATTAAATTGTTTGATATCTACAAATTTAAAAAATCTATATAACTATTTTACTATTCCTTAAAACGACTGCGTTAATCAAACAAAAGTCGTTTTAAGGAATAGTAAAATATTTTATATAGATTTTTTAAATTTGTAAATATCAAACAATTTAATTTAGTTTATTAATTCAGATACCACTGTAAAAGGTACCCTCCTAGCGTTTAGGATTCAATTGGCGGCAATGTCCACCGTGGCATTGATTAATCTGCCCCCTATCGACAGCGTGCAATAGGTTCTTGAAACCAATAACTGCTTCCTTTTTTGGACTGTCGATAGGTTTATCCAGTCTCTGCTTTTAGCAGTAGATGTCGCTAGCTGTTTTTACTATTCCTTACAACGATTTTTAAACTCCATATAGAGATATATGGAAAGGATTTGATTTTCGTAGTTGTCCTTACTACCGATATGTGGCTCTGAAGAGTGCTAAAAAGCACGAAATCGATCAGTCACTTTGGAGGGACGACTGATTTAATCAAACAAAAGTCGTTTTAAGGAATAGTAAAATATTTTATAAAGACCCTAATGTTAAAAAAAAATTTGTAATATACTTTTTAATGTATTAATAATACCTACTATTTGAAATTCTAATAATGTTATATTGGAAACTTAATGTATAGCAATTATTGGGATTCATTACATATAAAACATACAAATTAACTATAAGAAGTTAATTTATATGAATTTATTCTTTAGCCTCTTATTCATTTTATAAATTCAATAATCTCCCTCGTAATTTCCATATAATACCTATAAACAATAGTGCATTCATAAAATTCACCAGCTGCTTCTATTTGCGTTAGATTTGTGTGAAATATGATAGCGGTGCTTACTTCTTTTTTAATGCTAGTTAGCACTACTACATTAGCATTTTTCCCATTATATGAATAAACACACCCGATACTTATGCCGCGTGTACAAGGCTCGTTTCCCGGAAAGATCTTACAGATTTCGCGAAGAAGAACAGACACGATTCAATTGGATCCAAACCAAGCATCTAGAAGGCGGCATTTTGAGAGTAAGTACTTCTTTGATCAATTAAGTATACTTCTACCGAATAACTAAAGCATTAACTACATAAAAGCATCTGTACGGAATATGATACATTTTTAAGACGCAGCTAGCTCCAATATTTGTTTGCCAAATTTCGTAAAAATGCATTATTGGTTTCCTGGATAAATTAGGAAATAGGTAACTCACCTGAGGAAGTCTAGTAAATAATTTTTCGCGTAGTGCACATATATTTTTTATAAAGAACATGCATGACTAATAGATAATTTTAATTACGACTGATTACTCTAAAAGTGAGTATGTGCAGTGCACATTGCACATTGTGTACCATGAGCAAAAGTAATTCTTAACTGGAGTCAGATATTTCCCAGTTAATCTAGGAAACTAAAAGATAAGGCATATTTTAAAAACAAATTCCTATTTGTTTTGATAAAATGAAACTTTTAAATAAACTCAAGAAGTTTATAATAATAATAATAATAATAATAATAATATTTATTGTTTAAGAAAAAGTATAGACAGTTTACAATTTTACAATAAATATGCCATAATACACTAAAATATCTGGAGATATTTGAACGTGCATATAAAATGATAATAAAATGCATAATAAAAATAATAAAAATACAAATGCATAATAAAAATACAAAATACAAAAATACAAAAAAAAAAAAATAATACAAAATGCAAAATACAAAAAACTATACAAATACTAAAATACAAAACTTATATACATTATATAGGCTAAACTAAAAACTAGACATATACTTAATTAAAATAGGGGTCAAAACTTAAATATTCCAAAAGTTTTAAATTATATTAAAAAATATTAAGATGTTTTAGAAGTGATAAAGGTAAGTAAAGTAGGATTGATTTCAGTTTATAACTTTAAAACGCTAAAATATATTTTTTATTTAGTTAGAAAGTAAAAATAGTTAAAAATAGGAGAATGTAATAAAGTGAAGGATTTAGACTATTGCACGCTAGGTGGTTTACAAGGAACAACACGTAGGTTTTAAAATAGGGTAGGTCTTGATATGTTTTTAAAAAATGTATTAAAGTTTATTTTTTTAAGGTATAATTATTTTAAATTTGCCGCTAAATACTCCACAAAGTCCGATTTACACTGAAGCATGTGGCTTGTTTTGAATGTCAACATAACCAAAATTTATAATTTTTGTTTACTTACTTTGTTTTTATGATGTTTTCATGTAAAAAAAAAGAATTGATAAAGCTGTTGTTAAAAACGCTTTTGTATTCCTGTAAAAACAAAATTTGCTTATAAAATCGCTTTTATTTCAATAATTTAGAGGAATAAACCATTGTTTTGTTCTCATTAATAGCACGTCAACGTTTTACGGTTGTGTAAATTGGGCCTAGTCATTTCGCTTACGACGCATGCGTATCTTACGTTGCTATGGTAATTTCAAGATTGTTTACAAGCGGAAGGTTTAAAATAACTATACCTTAAAAAAATAAACTTTAGTTTTTGGAACAGAATTTGATTTTTATTTGGATTTGGATTCTCTTCTTTTATAATAGAAAGAAAAAGAGTAGGATAAAAATAAATAAAAGACAGCTTTTAGGAATTTACTTTCATTATAGATTGTTGACATTTTTGGCATCAATAAGCAAAGTTTATTTAAAACAAGCCCTCTAAAATTATCAGTGTATCGTGCTGTTAAATTGCCATAACTTATATGACTTCATATCACTGGAGAAAAGCCAACTTTATTTGATTAGGTGTTCCTAGTTTAGCGACAAAATCAAAAGGATAAATAAATTTCTTAACTTTCATCATAAGTTGGACTGCGTTTTCCAATAACATGTTAACCCACATTGTGAAATAACGATATATGAACAAGTAAACCTTATTTTTTAATGTTTTAGTCTAATTGTTATCAAGGAAAAAGTTTAACAACTTACTGCAGTAAGTTGTCATCTCACAATGTGGGTTGACAGACTATTGCGTAAGACGATCCAGTTAATAAAATTTTTGAATAAGACAGTATCAGTTTTTTAGGACCCGCGGTCTATGATTTTTCATTTAGTGTTCTAAAGAGAGATCAACGTACCTCAATTAAGTTAACAAATTGATATTTAACCATATTATCTCAGATCCGATCAAAGTAATAAAAGCCAAGTTGTTGAAAGGTTTCGATTGCAAACAAGAAATTTTTATTTTAATTTCTGAACAAGTTATTGTTTACTGGCTATTGTTTAATCTATTATTATTTTGAATGTAATCTGACAGTCTAAAAGGTTAAAGGAAGTTCAAATGTTAAATGTTTTATATTTAAAAAATTCAGTGCTATTCAAATTCCAAGTTTTCTTCGAAGATCAGATTAGGTTTAGCATTGTTGTATATTTATACATATGTATATAAACATAACCTATTTTTTTTAATCGTTCGATTGCGGTGTTAATTTTTTATTTTCGCAATAGGGGTGATATAAGCAACTTATTATTTTACTGTAAAAGCACGATTAATAATTATAAGATTAATATATAGATATATTTTTTGACAGAACTCATACTAGTAACAAAACAAATGGTAATGGTAAATAGTAAATAGGTGTCGACGTTTTTTACCTGTAATCTTTATGATGATGAATCACCCATTCATCACTTCTGAAGACCGGAAATTTGAGTAGTGCGTGCTTAGTGTCAAATATGGTAAAGGATTTTTTATAGCATCCCTAAGGTACATCAAAGTATTTACTTTCTTTAAGAATCAACAACTGCTTTTTAAGGCATGAGACTGCTATTAAGTACCTCGCGAGACCACATTACAATATAAAGCTTGCAAATTTATGTTGGTATACAGTGTTTTTCGAATTCTTGTATAGTATTAGCACCTACAAATGTATACAGTATGATAATTTGTATAGACTTACCTTAAATGCGCGACTGGTTACATCTGGTATTCCACAAAGTTCAGTAGTTGGACTATTTTCATTTATTTTATTAAAAAGAGTCAGAACGTGTACGTGATAATTTAAATATTACGTTAAATGTGCTACTGGTGAAATGTGGTGTTCCACAAGGGTCATTACCTGGGCCATTTTAAAATACTTTAATTTAAATAGTCAATAAAAGAGTACGCAAATATTATAATTTATCCAATACATACAGATAATAAGACAATTACCAGCTTTATTTTAAATAGATAAACTCAATAATAACCCCCTAGTGTCTTTTACTTTATTGAGTGGATAATTATTTATTTTCCCACTCAACTGTCACTTGTCAAATTATTTTCTTGTAAATGTCATTAAAATTTTTAATAAAAATATGAATTCCTAAGCTATTTATTGGATAAAACCTTGTATGGCACTCATGGGTAAACCGATATTGCCCTCTCGAAAATTAACCTGCTTGGCTGACGCCTCGCAGGTTAATTTTCTCATGGGCAATATATTACTTTACCCACTAGTATCATAAATAACTATTGTATAGACTTACCTTATATGCACGAATGGTAACATACGGAAAACTACAAAGTTCAATACTTGAGCCATTTTTTATTATGTTTTAACAAAAATAGTCTGTAAAAAAGTAAGAAAATATGATAATTTTTAATAAAAATATGAATTCCTAAGCTATTTATTGGATAAAACCTTGTATGGCACTCATGGGTAAACCGATATTGCCCTCTCGAAAATTAACCTGCTTGGCTGACGCCTCGCAGGTTAATTTTCTCATGGGCAATATCTTACTTTACCCACTAGTATCATAAATAACTATTGTATAGACTTACCTTATATGCACGAATGGTAACATACCGAAAACTACAAAGTTCAATACTTGAGCCATTTTTTATTATGTTTTAACAAAAATAGTCTGTAAAAAAGTAAGAAAATATGATAATTTGTTGTTCCATAAGGATCAATAATGGGTCAATTTGATTTTTTTTAGTTAATTGGCTAATAATCTTGTACAATATTTAGAATTGTACAATACTTAATATTTTCAACAATTATTGGTTTTAGCTAAACAAATCATTATTATTTACTTTGCAGAAGAATCCAAAGTGTTCAAGACAATGGAATGTGCCCAAACGAGTACATCTGATAAATGCACAAATACATATATCTGGCTACTTATACGACAGTGTACAAATCAACAATTCCTTATACTAAATTTACTGGCAAAGATATGTATATCTACACCAATCTAAATACAGTACAAGGATAGAACTACGACTACACACATATTTTAAAACAATATTTGTATTGCTTTCAGTTTTATGATATGCTCTTCATATTATTTTAAATAAAGCAAGGGCTGCGTTGGGAATCTGTTTATATTTTGAGAAAAAATATTAACTAAATTAGTACCTATAAAACATGTTTTACAAAAACACTTCGAAAAGTGAAAATCATTGGTCCATCATATTTAACCATAGATTATACAACCCATAGATTACCGTAAAGATCATAGATTACTAGAGGTACAACCCCCAAATATTAGATATTAGATATTCAACTCGAAAAAGGACAATGTTTTATAGGTTGCATATGCCTTGCTCCAAGCCTTGCGCAATTTGCGCAGCACACATAATCTGGTCTTTTGTTGATATAACCTTAAAATAAAATTGTTTATTTTTTAAAATGACATATTTATTAACAAAATTTAACAAAAGTAATTAGTAATTATAGTTAATTGTACAATTTCGGCAAGACATATTTATATGAGCAGGTGATGTTATTGGTATATTTATTTCTCTTTTTTACTGTTAAATTATTATGTGTTAAAGTTTCTAAGTGTTCTGTATGAGGTGAATTTGTATCAAAGATGTGGGGTACTGTGGGGTTTTCCGGTTCATTAAAATCAGTTGTATTGAAGAGGGAAGAACTTGAAGAAAAATTAACTAAAGTAGTTTTTTCATTAAATTTTAGTAAAATAAATAAATAAAGAGCTAATTAATTGTACTGGTAGTGAAAAAAATACTATATTTTCCACGTGAATGAAGATTTAACATTTTAGACCGCGTCTTGCGGGCTTCGCGCTAGCGCGCTCATCCCGCAATTTGACGCAGGTCAAAAATGTTAAACTTCTCTCACTTGGTAAATAATGTACTATTATTGTCACAATTAAAAACGTACATCGGTGCAAAATCAATGTAATTTTATTGATATGACGTTCATTTTTATTGATATCACGTCAATTTTTGGTTCAGTGTACGTTTCTCTAGTCGGATATTTTTTTTGTCAAGTTGCAACTATTATAAATATTGATTAAAGCTATATGGTAGCCAAATACAATTTGCCTAGAATTATTGGTATCATTTGTATAAAGTAACTGTATGGATACGAAAATGACACCAATTAATTTGGGACAAAAAGTAACTAATGGTATCAATAGCGTATTTATTGAAATTAATTATACGAAATAAAAAAACCCGTTAATTTTAATGTGTTAAAAATGCATCTTGATTCATTCAAGGAATTTAACCAGTGGGCGATGATGGTCAAATTAATAAACCGTTTTACCAAAATTATAAATTCTTAAAAAATATTTAGTTCCTACCTGTTTATATTTGAGGCATGTATAATCAAAATGTGATAAGTGGTTTGGTCCGCATTATATAACTCCAATTACGGCAATTAAAAATATTAAAATCTTAAATATCTGCATTTTAGAAAATATGGAGAATATCCGGCCTAAGGAATACCCAATGAAATGTTGGAACAAATGTTTTTATTTATCAAATTATATTAGTGTCCTTCGATTATACAATTAATAAACAAATATCGGGACTAGGACTTTATATAAAAACACTAACGACGTTTCGTCTTTAATCAAGACTTTATCAAGCTTAGCATACTTAAAACACTACATTTAACATAAATATTATTTAACTAAACAATTACGAACAATAAACAAAACTATTACGGCTGAAAATATTAAATATGGAGGTGAGGTACTAAGACAAAAAATTTACGAACTAATAAAGGACATCTGGAATAAAGAAATCATACCCGAAGGCTGGAACAAAGCCACCGTAGTACCAATTCATAAGAAGGGGGACAGAAGTGATTGTAACAATTATAGGGGAATAGCACTAGTGGATGTAACTTATAAAATTATAGCATCCCTTGTAAAGAGAAGACTAGAAAAATATGCAGAAAAAATAACAGGTGAATATCAAGGGGGTTTTAGAAGAAACAGATCGACGAGCGACCAGATATTTTTACTAAAACAAGTTTTGACTTATAGTTATGAATACAACATCCCAACGTATGTATTATTTATAGATTTTCGAAAGGCTTATGACTCGGTGGATAGAAACGAACTGATAAGGACACTGGAGGAGTTTAAAATACCTCGAAAATTAATTAGACTGATAAGATTGACCTTGCTTACAACACAAAATGCAGTAGTGGTCAACGGAATTATCTCGGGTTTCTTTAAAGTTAGGAAGGGTCTGCGTCAGGGTGACCCCTTATCTACGACTTTATTTAATCTGGCACTAGAAAAAGTAATAAGAGATTGCATGTTGAACAGATCAGGAACAATACTTAACAGAAGCCATCAGATTTTAGCTTACGCTGATGACGTGGTTATACTGGCACGGAGTAAGAAAGAATTGGAGAGAGTAGCAAGGTTAATAGTTGAGGCAGCAAGAAAAATAGGCTTAATAATAAACCAAGATAAAAGCAAAATAATGGAAATAAAAACGGGAAGAGAAAATAATTTAGGAAGGTGTTTAGAATTAAAGAGTGGGGAAGAAAACATAAGTCTGGAAGTAGTAGACAGTTATGTATATCTGGGTGTATTTATTAACAATAAAGTGGAAGAAGAACAAGAAATAAATATGAGATTGGTTAAAAGTAACAAATGTGCCGGGGGACTTAATAAAATACTTAGGGCAAAGAATATATCATGGAAAACAAAAATAAGACTATATAAAACGGTAGTACGTCCCACACTTTTGTATGCATGCGAGGCATGGGTCATGAACTCAAAAGTACAATCCAAATTAGAAATTTGGGAACGAAAAATTTTAAGAAGAATCTATGGGGGTAAGAAAATAGGGAATGAATGGGAAAGACGCACAAATGAGGAAATCTATGATCTATATGGAGAGCCAAAAATAACTGAAGTGGTGAGGTCAAGAAGATTACAATGGTTAGGGCACTTATTAAGAATGGAAAATAGTAGAATAGTTAAGGATATTGGATGGAAAAAGCCGGAAGGCAATCGAAATAGGGGAAGGCCTAGGAGAATTTGGAGGGAAACGGTTTTGGAGGACCTACAGAGCAAAGACATAATAAATTGGAAAAACAAAGCGCAAGATAGAAAGGAGTGGAGAAGAATCACAAAGCTATGGGCCTGAATGGCCTGAATAAACGCTTATATATAAACAAAACTATAGAACCGTACACGTAGTCATATTTAAAATTAACATTTAGAAAACTAGACGTAAAGAAGCTTTATTTATACATCTTCATGAACTTTAACATAAATAACAAAGCTGATTGCATTCATATTCTTGAAATGGTTAATATAAAAGTCCCTAGAAATTCTGCCCAAAATCTAACTTTTTTTTATATGTAGATATTTTTTATTTTTTTAGTTTTGATTTTACATTTTTTTGCTAAAAAATGCGATTTATTGCGGTTTTCGTAAAGTTAGCCAAGTTGGATTACCACGTTTAGATCCCGCATGCCTCATTTGTACATCAAAACGTGACGCAATGCGTCACTAACGCATAATGTGCAATTAAAAAAATTTGTTTTAAATGTCACTAAATCGTTAAAATGATTTGTTTAATTTTGATGTAAATTTTATTTGATATTGAAATACATGGTTATATTTCCGTAACTTAAGTAGGTAAGATTTCTTAAGTGCCTAGGTTACGTTACATTTTATTAACACGTGTTTTCGAGTGGGCGATTAAGTTTAATAATAATTTTTTGGGTATCGATTTTTTTTTTACAGAACACAAATAATAATTTCTCTTAACTTTTCTGTTTAATATGGCTGAACTATAAAAATATAAATTTATTATTCCATCAATATATTTTCTAATCATCGTACAGAGTGATATTGGTAGACTGACAGTTTCGGGCTGCTGGCCCTCTTCAGTACCAAGAGTCAACTCTGCACGCTGATTTAGAAAACGGATTTAGACTTTATTCGCAAAAGGAATATAGCCATTAGATTGATATAGACTTGTGCGCCATCTATTGCTAGATGTAGACAACTACTCATAACTCTCCTAGTCTGGAGACTTTGAATGGTAGCAAGTTGAAGACTTGTGGGTCTCAAGCACATAGTACCACTAACGAGTGGTTAGGCGTAGAATTATCAAGGACAGAAATTTTCAATTTTAAACAAAATTATAAAAATATTAATTTATTATTCCATCAATCTATTTTCTAATCATCGTACAGAGTGATATTGGTAGACTGACAGTTTCGGGCTGCTGGCCCTCTTATAAAAATGTATTTAAAATTTTTAGTCAGTATGTTTATTTAAATAAAAAGTCTCAGGCTGGCCTCAGGCCTGAAACCGTGGGGACTCCGGTTCGAATCCAGACTAAAACTTTACTGTTCTCTAATTTTATTTTCTGTCCGATAAGCCACTATTTTTTTTTCACATATTTCTATCTGAAGAAAAACATGGCGGCCATTTTGAACATTTTTGTTATACTTATTTCAAAAACAAAAATGAAAAATCTTTAAATAAAAAAATAAAATAAAAATAAAAACACTTTTTTTTAATTTTTGGGTTTTTCGAAAAAAAGAAATTTATTTGGATAAAAATGTTATAATAAAAAAAAAAATAAGTTTTTTTTTCAATCGATGTTCGTTTGTTTGTCCTGTTGCCGACTTAAGAAAAAAAAAGATTGTTTTAATGTTTTAAACTGCTACGATTTGCTCGTATTATAGCCAGCAGGTACCTAGGTACCTAGGTCTCACTCTGGATTCATAATTATTCAACCTGTTTTCTTTGCAACACCCCTACAAAAGGAAAGAGTTAATTTCATGTCATTATTACTAATAAACTTGTCGGTTTATAAAATTTACTGAATTGCAGTTACTTGACTACATGTTTTAATAAATATAGATGAAAGACTATAAAAATTATGTGGGTACCCTTATTTTACACTGTAATGTATTATATTGTTAAATGTATCAAATTAATATTATTTACACATCCTTTTCATCAATAAAATATCACAAAAGCTAACACTATTATGTTGTCATACATATATCAATCTTATACGCATTTTTATAATTAAAAAAAGGAAACTAAATCCACTGAGAAAGTCCTTCTTCGATATTTTTAATATAACCGGTGTAGATTTCACCCAGGGTTGCAAACTAAATTTAGATGCCTACCCATAACAAGCAATCACCAATAGGGTATGGCAAACATATTATATTGTTTTACTAAGAGGGAAAGTGAAGCTTTTTTTTACTAGTCTGTAGAATTTACGGACGATCAAAGCGGAGTCCGGAAACTACAGATGAGTAAAAAAAACACTTTTCCTTTGAGTGAAACATACTATTATTTCTTCAAGCATCCTATATATATATTTTTAAATATTAATTTTTGAATTCAATTTATTCAGTAATAAAGTATGTTTTTTTATTAAAATAGGCCAATAAAACCCTTTTGAAATAAACTTAAACCTTCCCTAGCTCATTTTATTTTTTTTTCGTAGTGTAAATCGTATACTTTTCGTGATTTCGATGGTAACTTGTCTAATGTAGCATTTGCAATTTCGGAGAGATTTGTAGGTGTATAAACCTTCTTCTTCAATCATTTTTAATTAATTTCTCACAAGGTTTTTGCACAGAATCTCGAGTCAACCACCTGTTTACATAATAAACAAACAAGTTTGAAGTATGGCTGTCATCAAAGTCAAAGAGTGCTGCTGCCAGTGGTGGTTTTGCTAACTAACTTTTTTTTACGGCGTACAATAACGAACTCATATTTTTACTGTAAAAAAATAGATCACTTCTAACTAGTGTGTTCAGTTATAAAATATGAAAATTTTAGTACGCTTGAAGAAAAACACATTTTAATAATGTTTCATATCGCCTTGTAAATTCCGAAACATCGTATCTGAAAAATGGGAACTTGCCAGAGACTAGAAATTATCCTTTTTTAAGCAATTAATAAGGTATTTATTTAGAATTTTATTAATTACATATAAGCAAGAATAAGTTCTTATTCATATAAATTAGTCAATTATTAAATACTGCCCCACTAATTCCATAAAAAAGAATAGTTTTTCAATTGACATATGAGAGGTTCTTATCGCCTTGTAAATTCCGAAACATCGTATTTGAAAAATGGGAACTTGCCAGAGACTATGGTCTGTTTCATCAAGCAAGAGAGTAAATATGTTTCAATTAAAAAACTATGCTTGCATACCAGGTTAGTTGAACATTTTTTGACCCCGGTCTACTCAGCTATAATATTTATTTATTTCTTTATTGTCGTTTTGAGACCTATTATTAGGTAGTTTATATTATAAAAGACAGCAGGTGCTTCAAACTTAATCAAACCATTCCTCATATGTTTTATACCATATTTCCACCATTTCAGCAAAAGTAAGTAAAACTCCTTTATGTCAAACCAACGAACTAATAACTCTTCTATCTAGAATAGGCATTTCATTCGTAAAAACTGACAAAAACGTAGCCAACATATACATTCCTCTGTCTTACTCGCACAGCTTTGTTCTAACAGAGACAACACTAACAGTTACTGGTTATTGTTATTGTTCAGGCCTGAATATACCTACTATTTGTTTACAAACAAACCGAGATGTTGGCTATAATTTATATTAACGGTATGCGTATTCTAGAGAGAAGAGTTATTAGTTCATTGTGTCAAACTGTATCTCAAAATAGCGAGGTATTTGTATTGTTTAATTTCTTACATTGTTACAGTTTTGAAGACAAAACAAGCCGTGAAGATATGTTATGCTACGCTTTCCATTATAATACTTATTTAGAAAACTTTTTATTTATTTATTTATTTATTTTTTAAGTAAGAAATTAAAAAATACCTCATTATTATAACTGAGTTGGGCGGGGGTCAAAAAATGTTTAAGTAACCTGAAATTTGGCTTGGACTTTTTTATTTGAAACAATATAGGAGGGGTGCATAATATGCATAATATGCACCCCTTCTATATTGTTTCAATTAAAAAAGTCCAAACCAAATATGCACTTCATATGAAAAATTTGAAAAATCTGTTTTTTTTTTGCAATACTCTAATCACCATCATCAAGATACCAGTATATTGGTTTGGACTTTTTATTGGTTATGAGGCCATCCTACTATTTTTTTCATTTTGCCAATATTTCTACATCCTATATCCCTTATTATTTGTCATCAGTATTCCATTTTTACTTTAAGCTTGCTCTCCAAAATATCTGTAACCTTTAAGATATGTTTTTTTACATCGGCCCTTAGTGCTACTAAGAGTGCCGATGTATTGAAATCTTCGACGAAAAGTCACAATCTTTGACCACGTTTTTTTCACATTTCTCGACGTTTTAGACCATTCTAAGTCGAAATCAGTAAAAAAAATTGCGTCCGTCTGTCTGTCTGGGTGTAAACTCTCTAACTCCATTTCTACATGAGATATCGACTTTTCGGTTTTTTGCAAATTGTTTCTTATCGTATTCCGAAGAGCTGATTAGAATTTGGTGGTAAACGATTGGGGGTAAGGGTATTTGGTTAATTGAGCACTTGTATAAAAGATAATTTTAAATTGGTCAAAAAATGTTATAAACAACGTTTTCCTAAAACGCATTGTTTTCGAGATATTGGCGTTTAAAGCAGTAAAAGGTTTTTTTAGCATATCTCACATATTTATAACCCGATTTCAAAAAATTATATTTTAAATAAAAGCTCTTTTCAAGCCCTATAAAAAATGTTATATAGAGTTTTTTGCTAGAATATAATGTTTTAAAGATACAGAATTTAAAATCAAACAAAACACCTAGTTTGAAATTTGCAAACTAGATGGCTCTAGTGTACAATAGTGCCGATGTTTTGACAGGGTGCTTGCAACGTTTCATCTTTATATATATCTGCCTTTCCTATAGTGTTAGTCCTGTTAACAAATATCAAGTGAGCCAGGAAAAACTGTAATATTATTTATGTAGAGAATTTCATAAGCATTATTTTTCATATCTTATTTTTTTTTAATATTATTCCTTAAGAATATGTCTGTCTGCCTGCACCCAGGGGAGGAGGTTAATATTAAAAAGGTAGAAAAGTCCATAAAAAGGCAGAAAATTTCAGAAAAAGTCAGTGTCTTTTTATACAGCGCTGCTGACAGATGGACGGAACTTTGGTACAAACATTTTTGATTTTGGACATTTTGGGGGGACCGAAGTAAAGGCAAACCCACTGCTGTAAAGCTGTGAGAAGTATGATAAGAAGAAATAATAATTATCATAAAAAAATGTGTATAATCTTCGAAATTATATACGATAAATGTAGAATTTTCTTATGGAAGTGTACACATTTCAATATACAGTGCGGTCCAAAGGTCACCCCCCCCCCATTTTAACTTTTGAACGAGTTGAGATATCGACTACAAATTTAGAACTCTTAAATAAGACAACTTAAACTATCTTTTAGCATATATTTGATATTTTCAGCTCTTAAAATGTGGGCAGGGGGGCATGGGGGACATTTTTTTTAATGGAAAGAGAGGTCGTGTAATACATCATTTTAAAGCTTATAAAATTCTCTATTTAAACTAACATATTTAAATTTTTTAAAAAGGTTTTGATTTTGCAATTTTTTGTGCTAAAACATTCGATTTTTGAAGTTTTTTTTATAAATTTTTATTTATGTCAACTAAAATTAGTTTAAAAGTATAATTAACATTTTTTTATGATGAAATTAGGCATTTTTAAAAAATTATTTTTTTTTTTTTAGAGGAATTTTGACATTAATACCCATTTTCAACCCCATTTTAAACCCAAAAAATATATATTTTTTAATTTAAAAATATGAAGTTAAATGGAGAATTTTATAAAATGTGCCCCATGACCCCCTGCCCACATTTTAAGAGCTGAAAGTATTAAATATATGCTTAAAGATAGTTTAAGTTGTCTTATTTAAAAGTTCCAAATGTGAAGTCGATATCTGAACTGGTTCAAAAGTTAAGAGGGGGGGGGGTAACTTTTGGACCGCTCTGTATATATAAGAGTAATAATTTTTATCTTCAATCCGCAACAATAAAACGTTGAAATGTGTGTATGAGTTACCACCATAGCATGTGTTACTATATCGGTTAACCTTGCCCAACAACCACCCACAGAGATCATTTATTAATATTGCAACTCCGACTTTACGGTGGTCTAAAGGTAATAACAAATCATTAATTTTTAAATAAAATTAATTATTTTCTGCTTTTTTTGCAAAGTTTTAGCATAGTTAGATTCAATCAAATAGATATAATATGAAAAATTATTTAAAATTTCAAACAGACAGGCACGTTTTTTATGGAAAATCAAAGAAGCTACAAGTTTGAGATATTACAGGCGTGGAAAACCCTGAAATAAGTTATACACTGATCAAACAGTTTATTTGTGTGTACAAAATAAATAAAATAAATTTTATTTCTGTTTATAAATTATTTAAATAATTTTGAAATTAAATATTTATTTACATGAACTAAATATTTATTTGACTCAAATAAAATTTATTACTCGCAACCAAATAATTTAATTGGCCATATCCAAATAAATATAAATTATCTTTTTTATCAGTGTAGTGCTTCTATTTATAACAAAAAATTTCAATTTAATTTCATCCAATAATAGATAATTTTCTTTATTTTAAACTAAAGATTTACAGCTAATCGATTTTATGTGGTCAACTGCGACCAAAAATATTTTGTATGTCTAATAAAAGGAAACTATAGATACAGCCTGTTCCAGAACTCGACTACCGAAATTTAAGAGGTGATTCTACATCCAAAAATATGAAACAAGTTTCTATAAAGGTTGGTCCAGAAATGAGCCCTAAGGGAGCTACGGCCCTTCGAAGATGAGGTATTGAATGGGGAACAAAAAAAAGCACCAATAAAATTTTAATGCTGCAGGGTGATTCTTCATTTAAAACTGAGCAAAAAAGTATTATACACCAAAACACCTAAATTTAATATTAAAGGAGTAATAGCCTTTTAAAAAGTAACGTTTTTGGTGGCACAAAATGTTACTTCCTCTTAATTGCATTTTTTTTTGATAACGGATGCTCCTACAGTGTTACACTATATGATATTTTATATGTATTTTTACTCTAGAAATCTATATTTTTTACAACAAATCCAAAAAACATACACATAGAAAAGTTTGGGGCAAAAATGTTTTAAGCCTCATATATTTTGTCCGCCTGGGCATGCCTCTGGATAAATTAAAAAAATAAATTAACATAAACTTATTGTCCTTATTAATACTAGTATACATGCAAAAGCTCGCCGCTCTAGCTTAAACGGGACCCGAGTTATTAATTAAAAACCTTATTTTTATTACAATTTTAAAGGGCCCTAGATCCCTTAGGGCTCATTTCCGGACCAACCTTTATAAAAACTTTTTTTATATTTTTGGATCTAGAATCACCTCTTAAATTTTGGCATGCCAGTTATGGATCACCCTGTATATCTTTATTTCCCCACACACACAAATTCTTGAATTAAATATGGTTATATTTTTGTATGCGCAAATATACAGTGCGGTCCAAAAGTCACCCCCCCCCCCCGTTTTAACTTTTGAACGAGTTGAGATATCGATTTAAAATTTAGAACTCTTAAATAAGACAACTTAAACTATCTTTTAGCATATATTTGATATTTTCAGCTCTTAAAATGTGGGCAAGGGGGCATGGGGGGGCATTTTTTTAAATAGAAAGAGAGGTCGTGTGATACATCATTTTAAAGCTTATAAAATTATCTATTTTAACTAATATTTTTAAATTTTTTAAAAATGTTTTTTAAGGTTTTGATTTTTCAATATTTTGTGCTAAAACATTCGATTTTTTAATTTTTTTTTTTATAAATTTTTATTTATGTCAACTAGAATTAGTTTAAAAGTATAATTAACATCTTTTTATGATGAAATAAGGCATTATTAAAAAATTATTTGTTTTTTTTTAGAGGATTTTTGACATTAATACCCATTTTCAACCCCATTTTAAACCCATTTTTTTTTTTATTTAAAAATATGGAGTTAAATGGAGAATTTTATAAGCTTTAAAATGATGTATTACACGACCCCCCTTTCCATTTAAAAAAATGTGCCCCCATGCCCCCCTACCCACATTTTAAGAGGTGAAAGTATTAAATATATGCTAAAAGATAGTTTAAGTCGTCTTATTTAAAAGTTCCAAATTTGAAGTCGATATCTCAACTGGTTCAAAAGTTAAGAGTGGGGGGGTGACTTTTGGACCGCTCTGTATGTTATCTACATAATAAAATCGATAAGATCTTTTTCTACGACTGCTTTAGAATTTAAGCAAACACACAATTTTTAAACACAGAATGAATTCATTCTAGATCTAGATACGGTATGAATATTCCGTATCAAGTGTTAGAATGAGCACATGTAGTGCCATCTCTTATTTATAAAAGTAAAGAAAACTGTAGCAAAATTAGCAAAAATATATATACTTTACCATGAACTATTGAATAATTTAATGCAATTTAAAGTTTTGCGTTAAAATTACATAAAGTTTATTAGTTTTTCTTAATATTTGACCAGTTTTTTATCAATTTAGTTTAAAAAAAATTAAAACTGCTCCATCTATTGTTAAATATTTAAACCTGATATATGTCACAACAATCTGACATAACCTTCAATTTTTGCATTATAACAAAGGCGTAACGAGGGGGGGCTTAGGGGGGCTTAGCCCTCCCCCCAAATTTTTCTAAGCCCCCCCCCAAATTAAACTATAAAAGTCTCACAGACAGACACACTTAAAAATTACGCATATATTTTTAGGGGCTCAAGCCCCCCCAAAATTTGGACCTGGTTACGCCTCTGCATTATAATTTGTAAATATGTGCTAAAATTAAATAAAAATCTTTTTTAAGTACTGATTTGATAAAATTATTAAATAACATTAACTGCTTTATTTAAAAATATGTGTTTTGTTGCATTTACAATGTCGAGTCACAAAAAACATTGTTTTTAACCTTGTCCGCAGTTTGAAGCCATACAGTGTTTCATATTTGCAGTCGAAGAAAAAGTATAGTCTACAACACGTATGGAATAGTTATTTCGCGCTCGCGGGACCGCATACTCGCCTGCCGGCTTGTTTGTCTATTCCATACTACTTATTGAAGATACTATTCTGTCAAAATGTTTTTTCATACTTTAAAAACAGATCGAAACCTGAAACATGGCATACACGTGTATAAACGTCAGCAACCTGGATTTGCCGATGAGAAAAGTCTGAGACCCCAAAGGGCTGTATTCTATGCAAAGGGCCTGTGATTCAAGAAAAAAAAATACAAAATTGGAAAACGCGAAACCATTGAAAACTGCCGGTCTTACAGCTTTTCTGCACTGAAAAAACACTTTATTTGTGTGTAAAAAATATTTGGTTGGGGATCGTTCAAGTATTACGTAACGCAAATTTTGATCATTTTGGACCCCCCCCCCTGTTACACTATTTTCCTATACCATTAACATGGGCGTAACACTCCAAAATGACCCCCCCCCATAGGAGCGTTACGTAATACTTGAACGTTGCCTTGGATATGGCCAATTGAAATATTTCGTTGTGACAAATAAATTTTATTTCTGTCAGATAAACTATTTTGTTTCCATGATTTTGAAATTAAAATATTTATTTACATGAACTAAATATTTATTTGACTCAAATAAAATTTATTACTCACAACCAAATAATTCAATTGGCCATATCCAAAAAAAAATCTAAATTATCTTTTTTATCAGTGTGTGGAAAAACATGCTTTACTAGTAAGTCTGTATAAAATAAATAACACTGCCATAATCCAATCCAAATCCAAACTAGCGCAATTAATTTTCGGTTCTTGCTCAAATAATTTATCTACATGATGACCAGTAATCGGCATAAACTCAGTTATGACTTATCAACGTTGAAAATAAACACAGAAACATAGGCTTACGGAATAATTTTGCCGAATTATGAGGGAAATATAAACATTTGACGACCAATTTGTTACACACAACAATATTGAATATACATATTAACTATAAATATGTATATATATATCGATATTTTTCGAAGAAAAAACCAATTTTCGATTTTTATCTTTTAAGAATACGAAAGTTTTTAATTTTTATTTATCGATAACTTTTTTTCCCACCTAACTCGTTTAAATGGAATCATTAAAAAAAATCAAGATAAAAAGAAATAAAAATGTAAATATTTAAAACCTCGCGTCAACGCTAGAATCGAGGCGGCGCCTATGCGATCACTGGAAATTCGCCGATGACTGATGATGACTTATAAAAACTCCAATTAATCATTTTAATGCATCTAATAAACTAACAGGAATATGTTCATCTAAACTAACATATATTTTCGCACATATTTAATTTAACCACATTTTTTTTATGTGTGTAGGTACTTATAATGCCGCCATATATTACATTGTACACCTTGAGCTTCCTTTTTTTCCTGCACATTACTAGGTAATCGACCTTTTTGCGGTTTCGAAAAAAGCCAACAATAAAGTAGCGAATATTTGTACTAACCGCACATATTTTCAATATCTATACATACGTTATTAAATAGCTACTTTGTCGGTAAGAATTGATCTATGTAAATTATGTCTTTGATACAATATTGTGTTATTGCCTATAGAGAATTTATAGAGAATTTATAAGGAATATTGCATCACTATTGTAATACCTACAAATTGATTTATATAACATTACATGTTCTATTTATATTATATACCCAGTAATTTACTATCATTTAATTCAATAAAAGTATAATATATTACAACTAATAAAGATAGGACTTTTTGATATAAACAATAATTTATATTTCTATGTATTTATTTTCTTTGATTAGTAGACTACTGAATATAATACAATACAACTTATAATACTCATTTAAAATATAAATCAAATTTTATATGATAGGGGAAAGTGGCTGAATGGCAAGCACCTAAGAAAAACTTAATGTTATGAATTTTACAGAAATTTTATTAGTGACAAAAGAAGCCTTACTTATCAATGAATATCATTAAAATTTAAGTAGCTTTTACTATAATCACAAAAAAAATGTAAAAGTACAGAAGTGCATTTCCGCACAATTCCCCACCCCGTGGCCCCCATGGTGCGCACTTATTGGGGAATTATGTACAAAAGGTAATAAAGGAGAATAATGCAAAACATTAATTAAACACGAAATATTTAAACAGGTTTCAAAAAATATGTAGATATTTAAAAGAAATAATTTAAATTTTTTGATTGTTTAAAGAACGTTTTAAAACTTTTTTTTTTAATTTAGTTTTTGAACATTTTCATAAATATATTGTTTTTTACTTTTTATTTATACGTAACATGTAATTAATAGAAAGGTTTTAACTTTAAAAACACGTTTTTTTATATAATTTTATTAAAATTTAATTGAATGAGGGGACAAGCGCATCATAAACTTAAAAATAAATCACTTCACATAACAAAAACTATTTAATTAAATTTAACAAAATTGTATGGATAGATGCAAATGATCATATCCTTCAAGAATATATTTATTTAAGAATAATCGTTTAAGAATGACGAAATTACCATCCTAGTTTGTACACGTTCAAAATAATAACAAAGAACATCGATTTAGACATACTTAAATATTTTAAACAACAAACGTGTCAGTCGGCGTTTTTGGCACTAGCGAATTGTTAGACAAGCCCCTCAAGCATGGATGTCAGTGACGTTTCAGAATAATGCGTAAAATGAAATTTCGGTCGAGCGCACGGTTACCCTACTTTCCTCTAAAGTTTTTTTGTAATAAATAATAAAAAAATATTATAATAATCTAACTAGTGTAATTATATAATTTTCAATATCAATGCCATACATCCGGGTATTTCTTAACTTATTGTTAAATACATATTCATAAATTTAAATAGGTATACTACCAAGTAGGTGTAGATTAAGAAAAAAAAATATTAGCATTTTTCAACACACTATATTATTTTACTTCCTATACATCGTCGGCTTACAAGTAAAAGGCACTAAGTCACTTTTTTGCAAAAATGGGATTTTAATGGCACTGTAATTAATTTGTGATGATCTATGTATAGGTAAACCGAACTAACTTCTAGGTGGACTGCCAAGGGAGTTACCCACTATACAAAACGCACCAATTTGATTTTGATTAAAATTTTATCTGGCAATAGGCACTAAGTCACTTAGTGCACTTAGTGCGTTTTACTTGTAGACTATTTCAAATGTTTCTGCACTAAGCGACTTTCTAAAAAGAGTTAATTTATAAAAATATGATTGCTTGAATCATTTATATGATACAATATCGCGTTATTTATTGTACTTACAAACGCATTCAAATTTTGCTATGTTAAAGTTGATGGAATAGAGACAGAATAGAGAAACAGATCTTTACCTGTAAAATGACAATGCTTTTTACGTGTACTTTTGATGTATAGGTAATAATTTAATTTTCATTTGCATTGGTTTTTTTATTATCAGATAATATTTCAAAACTAAATTTGAAGCCTTCAAGCTAAGTTCAAAGTCTCGGTGCATTTCTGAGGGGTGTTGCACGGTGAAGTGTTTTATCATTAATAATGATTCATTATAATTATTAATTTTAGGAGATGCTTCTTTGCCGGCACAGCCGATGGCCTCTGAAAACTGTCTTAGTTTTGGCATAGTAAGCAGTTTCATATAATTAATACTAATTAATTATTATTATTAATTTTGGAAACGTTCTTTAAACAAAAAGTCCAAACCCTTCTTTTAAAAATCTATTCTTTGAAAATGTATGTAAACGTCTTGTTTTCTACTTTATAGTTTTACATTACGTTTAATTAATAGAAGGGTTTTAATTTTAAATAGTTGTTTTTTATATTATTTTATTGACTTAGTGCTCTTTACTTGTAAGCTGACGTCGTGGGCCTACAAGTAAAAGGCACTTAGTCCATGTCTTTTTTCAAATTTAGTTGAATTAAACTACTTCAATTTTTCTTTATTTAACTGCTAATGAGACTTTATTATGTCCAAACATGTCATTGCAATTTGCTGTAGTTTTTTTCCAAAAACAATTATTACAAAAATTAAAAAACAACAATGAAAGTTAAATTTGTCAATATCTCAAAACCATGTTTTTGGACTTAGTGCTCTTTACTTGTAAGCCGACGACATATAAAATTAACTTATTAAAAGTTATAAGACGTTATAATAATATATATACAGGGTGTATTTGAAATAGGGTAGGAAATTTTAACAGGTTATTCTACATGATAAAATATGACAAAAAGTTTCTATAAACATATGTCTAAAAATGCGTCATAAGGGAGCTACGCCCCTTTGAAGTTGGCTAAAAACATCGGTTTTTATTTAATAACTCAGGAACTCTTTGAGATATGTTAACGAGGTTTTTTACGTGAATTAATCGTAATAAGGCCCATCTTTGTATGTCATTTTCACGTACTTATTTAAACCAGGGGTGTGCGAAACGGGGGGACCTTATCAGTTTTTTGTCCCAAACTTTTTTCTGTGTAACTTTTTTGCAATTTTATTTTTGAAATATGATTTCTCAGGTCAAAATACATAAAAAAGGTACTCTTGTTGTAATACTGTAGGATTAACCGTTTTCGAGAAAAGTTCATTTGAAGGTGAAATCTCACGGTTCGAGGACGAAAAATTAAATACTAAAATGTAGAAAACCAAAATTTTAATGATGCAATGTTATTCTACATCAAAAACTAAGAAAAAAAGTTTCTATACATGTAGGTCGAAAAAACGCTTTTAACGCTACCATAGCCCTTTAAAAATGGTGCATATTTAGGAGACCATAGCTCCATTAGGATTGATTTTTGGAAGTACCTGTATATGAGGTTTTTTTTTAGTTTTTAATGTACATTCGCCCTGCATCATTAAAATTTTGGTTTTCAACATTTTAGTATTTAATTTTTCGTCCTCGAACCGTGGAATTTCACCTTCAAATGAATTTTTCTCGAAAACGGTTAATCCTACAGTATTACAACAAGAGTACCTTTTTTATGTATTTTGACCTGAGGAATCATATTTCAAAAATAAAATTGCAAAACAGTTACACAGAAAAAAGTATGGGACAAAAAACTGATAAGCCCCCCCCCCGTTTCGCACACCCCTGGTTGAAATAAGTACATGAAAATAACACATAAAAACGGGCCTTGGTAGGATTAGTTGAAGTGCAAAACCTCATTGATATATCTCAAAGGGTTCCTGAGTTATTAAATAAAAACTGATTTTTTTAGCCACTTTCAAAGGGGCGTAGCTCCCTTATGACGCATTTTTAGACATATGTTTATAGGAACTTTTTGTCATATTTTATGATGTAGAATCATCTGTTAAAATTTCCGACGCTATTTCAAATACACCTTGTATATATATATATATATATACATATATATATATATATATATATAAAAAATATATATATATATATTTAGATTTTTTTTTTTATATTTTTGTGTTTACAAAATGTCGCCATTTAATAAACACAGTAGTTTATTTTTTAAATACATGTCCAAATTTGTAGTGGTAACATTCAAATTCAATTTGAAAGTTTATTATAAGTTTTAGTTAGATCGTTATTTTTGTTAGTATAAATTATATAATTTACTTTGGTTAATTTGATAGGAAAAATCGAGGTTACAATGTATTAAAAATGTATTGAAGTTTTTTTTTTTTGACACTATGTATGGAATAGAGCTGGTGCAATATCCCAAGACAATTTAGCCTTGATTGCGTATTAACAACTCCACCCTGACCCATCTTAAAAACATTCTTTTTACCAAATTTAATGGCGTGGGCGCTAAATACTATTAATAAAAAAATATTCCCAAGAAGGGACAGGGTGGGGTTATGTTAATATGCACTCAAGGCTAAATTGCCATGATTATTGTACCAGTTCTAACAAAGGTTTTCTTTCTATGCGATAGTTTGGGTCTCTACGGACCGCAGTCCGTTATAATTTTTGTATTAAATACAAATTTTGATATTTTATGATGTTAAAAAGTAAGAACATATATTTTTATTATAAATCATAATTAATATTTGGTGCATTTTTAGACCAACTGTTAATTTCTTTTGTTTAAATCATTTTTCCAAATTTTCTTGAAACATCACCAAACATTAATTTAACAAACTGTTAAGTGTTGAAGTTTTTCTTTATCGCGCAGAGAGCGATCTGGGCGTGACTTGCAATTCCGCAGGGTCGGATTGCCGCTCCTTACTACGTCACGATCCTCCCTTCAAAATGCAGGCAATTCATCTGACCCGTCCGTGTGCGGCTGCCAAGCTGAACCTGGAGTGCGTCGGCACTCTACTTTGTTTCAAAATTTGGTATAATTTATTTTAAATTCATTTATGTGCACATAGAAACTACATATCACATGTATATACGTGTTCATGTACATGCTTATCGTTGGGTATACTTATGCACATCAAAATTTTAGCCCAAACTGCCTACTTTCAATATTTTGGTAAAACTTTTATTAAAATCAGCTGATTTTCGCCATCTTTATTAATCATCCTTCATCAAAAAACTACAACAACGTTGTTGTATTATTAAATAATATGAATCTACAATTTTAATAGTGTATTTATTATAGCGTTATAATGTTTTAGTATAATCGTAAAAACTGTATTATATAACTCAAACTTGTAACAACAACTTTTGGTTGTACTATTTTTAAATATTTCTATCAGTGTAGTATTACCAAACGTATAAAAATAAATATTAAATATTGCATGCATTAATTAACAAACTTTTTTGTATTTTTGTTATTCGATTGTATCTAAAATCGCCACTTTATATAATTAATCTCTAAAAAATGTTTGATCTTTGGCACTAGTGCGAAAATTTAAATAGTCGACGTTGATTAATACTGAAACTGATGACATATTAACTTATATCGTAATTTTTAAGTCAAAAATACAAATTTGTTTATTAAGATATTGTATTACAATGTTATTACAATACAATATTATTGTAATGGAATAAAATTAGTGTATTACACACGGACGTTTTTAGTGCGATTACGGTTGCCAACCTGGCAATATCCGTAATCGCCCTAAATAAGTATTTTTCCTTGTATCATTTGTAATTGAGGGGTTCAGAGCTAAAGTGAACCAAGTCCATAAAGACGATTTTTTGATCTGCATTAATCAAGAGATAGTTCAAAGCACATATTGGTTAGTACTGTAACGAACCTCTGTCTTTGGACAGTAGATGGCATTAGTTCATTAATTAAGAACAAACTAATTTATTAATTAAGAACAAATAACTTTATATGTCAATATCTAGAATAATGGTTTTATGGACTTGGTCCACTTTAGCTTTGGACCCCTCAATTAAATCTGCATTTTTCTGCGTGAAGATTTCTTTTTTATACTTTAATTTGGGTCTCCACGGACATCCGTTATAGTTTTGATATTTTATGATGAAATATAATTTCAAAAAGTGTGAAAAATTGTTTTTAATTAATAAATCATAATTATCTTTAATGAAATCAAGTCATAGAGTATAATCGTGAGAATTTTTAGTTCTGATTATATTTAAATATTAATTAGAGTTTCCTAAAAAAAAAAGTTTAAATTTATTTAATGGATACAGTTAAAAAATCAATTTTTTTTTATAAACTTATACTTGTAACTATGGTAACTATTTTATTGTAACTATTGTAACTATTTTTGAATTTACTTATGTTTATTCTACAATTTGTAACCCGTTTCCTAATTTTAATTTACTTTAAAAGTAATTTAAACTTTTAAATTTTGCACAATATAAGGTTAACAAATTTTAAATTTAATTAGGTCAAAACTTTTGTTTTTTTTGTACTTTTTGCAACAATATAACAAATAGAAACATTTTTAAAAAATAAACGTTATAAGAAAATTTTAATTATTAAGAAATTCTTTACTACACACAGAAAAATATTTCTTAAATCAAGAATATGTTGATTCGTATATGACGAAGAGAATATATTTTTCGTTGATGCATAACATATTCTTATCATTTCATATTAAAAGCAATATTTTGCTTTAAATAAGAATATGAATACTATATAAGAATATGAGCAGCAACGGAGAATATATTCTCTTCGTTATATACAAATCAATATATTCTTGATTTAAGAAACATTTTTCTGTGTAAAGAATTATTATTATTTAAAAAAAAAATGAATCAAATAAAAACTTAGAGGTCTTAAGAAAAACAATCTATTCGTTTGGACTAAGCATCAACGGAGAATATTTTCTCTTCGTTATATACAAATCAATATATTCTTGATTTAAGAAACATTTTTCTGTGTGTAAAGAATTAATATTATTTAAAAAAAAATGAATCAAATAGAAACTTAGAGGTATTAAGAAAAACAATCTATTCGTTTGGAATAAGCATCAACGGAGAATATATTCTCTTCGTTATATACAAATCAATATGTTCTTGATTTAAGAAACATTTTTCTGTGTGTAAAAAATTAATATTATTTGAAAAAATTAATTAAATAGAAACTAAGAGGTCTTAAGAAAAACAATCTATTCGTTTACTTGTTCAATGTCCCCCCATGCCCCCCTGCCCACATTTTAAGAGCTGAAAATATAAAATATATGCTAAAAGATAGTTTAAGTTGTCTTATTTAAGAGTTCTAAATTTGAAGTCGATATCTCAACTCGTTCAAAAGTTAAAAGGGGGAGGGTGACTTTTGGATCGCACTGTATAAATTTTAATCTGGTGTAGGGACCTAAACCTTGTAAAACCGGCTGCAGTGGAAGGAGTTAATTAAAAAAAAAAAACAAGAATTACTCCAAAAAATGTAGGGTCCACGAAATTTTTATTTAAAATCGTCCAGGAGAACCGTGTATACTGAAAAAGCGGAAGACTCTTAGTTATCTTTCGATATAGCTATTATAAATCAATTAATAAAGTAATAATAGATAATTTCTAATACAATAATGTTACATTAATATTGTATTTCGATACAAGTTCAAGATATAATAGATATATCTAATAGTATTTTTTTTTTTATAAATTGATAGTTTAATAAATTGAATTTTCATTTGTATTTTTTATCATTTTAATAATACATGTACTTAGTTTTAAATGCTGATTAAATGGAAAGGCAAAGACCTCTCCAATTTTATTCTAAAAATTTGTTGTTTTACTTTCCCCAAGAAAAGTCTTCCGTTAGTAAAAAAAAATCGAAATTTTTTTATTGTTTTTCTTTTTACGTTTCTGGACGTTTTATATCCAAAAAATATGATTTCCGTCAAAAACAAATCTGTCTATCGGTCGGTCTGTAGGTCTATGGGTCTGTCGGTCTATGTGTCCGGATATTTATGACCACGATAACTCAAGAAAGCTTCGGGCTAAAGACTTCAAATTTGGACCATAAGTTGATTATCCAAAGTTCTAGGCTGGGATTGTTTTTGGTAAAAATTGAATTGGGGTAAGGGGATAAAATGGGGTAAAAACAATTTTTTTCAAAAACATTTTTTATTTTTCGTTTTACGAAATAAGAAAAAATTTTTTGGAATTTTTTTTTTTTTTGAAAAACTGTTTTCTTAATCAGCGTACAGAGATAACTCTTGGTACTGGAAAAAAAATTTTTTTTTGAAAAACTGTTTTCTTAATCAGCGTACAGAGATGACTCTTGGTACTGAAGAGCGCCAACAGCCCGAAACTGTCAGTCTACCAATATCACTCTGTACGATGATTAGAAAACAGATTGATGGAATAATTAATTAATATTTTTATAATTTTGCATGTAAGGTCAGGGACTGTTTTCTTAATCAGCGTACAGACTTTGTACTAAAGAGATGATTCTTGGTACTGAAGAGGGCCAGCAGCCCGAATTTGTCAGTCTACCAATATCACTCTGCACGGTGATTAGAAAATAGATTGGGAAGAATAAATTGAAAATACCCATTTTCAATCCTATTTTTAACCCAAAAAAAATGTCTAAAAAAATAAAAATAAATGGTCAAATAGAGAATTTTATAAGCTTTAAAACGATGTATCACACGGCCCCTCTATCTATTTAAAAAAATATCTCCCCACGCCCCCCTGCCCACATTTTAAGAGCTGAAAATATCAAAAATAAGCGAAAAGTATTTTTTAACAACTGTAGTTTGCTAAGAGCGATATATTTACTTGAAAAAATTATCCAATAAAAACGATAAATTACCCAACTTGATTTATGAAATATGAGGAGCTCATTTTCAAAACGAAACAAAAAGTCCAAAAATTCCCTTGTAAGATAGAGATGGCGCTTGATATATGGTATAAAATACCTTAAAGGTCCCTGTAAGAGTCTAAATAAATAAATAAATAAATAATCGAACTCTTTATTGTATCTAATACTGTATCTTTCATACTGCAACAAGTTTGATGTAAAACAAAGCGATAAGGAGGAGGAGGAGGAAGGTGGCATGTTCGTTGTGGGTTGGGTCAGAGTCTATGGCTTTCTTACCCGTGTTCTTTGGTTTTTGTCTTGAGTATTTTTGTTTGGTGATTGACCTTGAGGTCTGTGCTGTGCTGCTTAGATAAATCATAAACCGGCTCTCTCCAGATTTTTTTTTGTCTTATTTTTTTTTTGTCTTATTTTTTTTTGTCATTTGTATTTTTTTTTTTATATTTGGCCTACTTAACCTACTTTTACATGGAATAAATAAATAATTAAATAAACAAATAATTAAATAAATAAATAATTAAATAAATAAAATAATAACATTGACACAATGCAACTTAGAATTAAAAAAATTGTGTACATTTCTAACTAATAAAATATTAAGAGAAAAATAATTTCATAATAACATCAAATCGAGCTCTTAAAAGTTTACTCTAAGCGATAACTCACATCTTTTTATGAAACGAAACAAGTCCACAGAATTTTATTTCCAAAAGTAAACCAGTCCTACCTTTCTTCTCAAAACGAAGGTCCAGCCTTTATTTGACAATAACACTGACATAATGCAACTTTGATTTGGAAAATTTGTGTATATGTCTTCCTTATAAAATACAAAGAGAAAAATATCGACACTCCCATGCAACAAGGATGTAACTCAAGTTAGACCTATTTTGAATTATACTCATAGGTAGAGGCCTTGAAAAAAGACACACATGGTGGTACTGCTCAGATTTCTCCACAATCCATTTTAACCAAAATTTTACCTAAAAACACTAAAGTAAGAAAATCTTATAAGCTTTCAAATGATGTATCACATGGCTTCCTTTTCCACTTCAGTCATTTCCCCACCCTTAAATAAGAAAAAAAAAATATTTTAAAAATTTAGCTGTCGTGAAAAATGACAATATATGAGTTACGGCTTTGTTGCTTGGGGGTATCGATATTATCATTTTCCATTGAAATAATTGGCATTCATTAATTCTGCAAAAGTTAAGGAATGGACTTGTTGCAATATGAAAATGAGCTCCTCATATGAGTGAGCTTTCTGCGCTTATTAAGATAGAGGAAAAAGCAAAATACTGTTCTAAAAAGATAAAAGGATATGAAATCGCTATAAATCCATTAAGGTAACATAATAGGAGCTGACGTGCGAAACAGAAGAATAATTTTCCTGAAAATATGTTAATTCATTAATCTAGATTGAATCTTGTAAAAAGTTTCCATGAAATCAGTGTCACTCCATCCAGCGACAGCTTGCTGCTACACTCAGAAATTTTCGTTGTATTTTTAAAGCTGAATGTTATTTGTTAAGACATATCTTTTAATTATGTCGCCACCATTGGTATTTAATACTTTACTTGTGGTATTAAATACTGCAATGTGTGTATTGTATACAAAATGTTGTCATACTAACATAGAGACCGTGCTGGTACATTTGGATCCCCACGCAACATGTGTTTATTAATACTGTAACATTTGGTAAATTATATCACAGTTATAGTTTGGTATGTTTTAAGTTGTAGTTGTTGTATTATTGATCTAGTTTAAAGTATGTTACAGTATTTAGTAAAATAAAAATCGGTAAATAATACCAAAATTTTGATTAGTAATAATACAGAGAAAAGTAAAAAAGGATCGATTATATTGTCAGTTAGTAATCGTGTGTGGTTGAAATCTTTATATTATTACTAATCAAAATTTTGGTATTATTTAAAAGTCCAAACGGCCGCTGAATGGAGTGAGCCTAGAATGAAATGCCTGCGCTTACTATGCGGCAAATTATCCTTACGAAGCTTGAAATGTACCATGTAAATTTCTAATTACACTTGAACTACAAGATCCGTTTTACTTTACATCATCCACCTTTTTATTTTCGTTTTTCACTTTTATCGATTAATCACATTAAAATACAATGGTTTTGCCCGCCAATAGTTGCAATACACTGTTCAAAATTAATTGAATATTAGGGATTGTACTTAAACCAATTATTTTAAATATTTTTAACCTAAATTTAGATTGCTTTAATGAAAAATAATTTAAAAATATGTAATCTAATTAAAGCAAAAAATAAAAAAAAATACAAATAAGCAAAAGAAGTGAGTAGATACTTAGTAGTCTGTTTCATGTTTTCCATAGTGTGTTTTTGTGGGTTTATTTCCAGTACTCGCATAGGCGTCGCGTCGACTCTAGCGTTGGCGCGAGGTTTTAAATATTTACATTTTTATTCCTTTTTATCTTGATTTTTTTTAATGATTCCATTTAAACGAGTAAGGTGGGAAAAAAGTTATCGATAAATAAAAATTAAAAACTTTCGTATTCTTAAAAGATAAAAATCGAATATCGTTTTTTTCTTTGAAAAACACCACGATATATATATACATATTTATAGTTAATATGTATAGTCAATATTTTTGTGTGTAAAAATTAGTCGTAAAATGTTTCGATTTAGTGATCTTTATAAAAATTTCCCTCATAATTCGGCAAAATTATTCCGTAAGCCTATGTTTCTGTGTTTATTTTCAACGTGGATGAGTCATAACTGAGTTTACGCCGACTACTGTATATCACTCACAATCATTTGTTTTCATATATTTTTTCCTGTTTATATTTTTATTGCTGATTTTTCTAAGCTATTTTGCAAAATTATTTATGTTATGTTATATTTTAATTTTTTTAATAAATTTTATTTTTATTTTTATTTATTTAATCAAAGTAGAAACAACGTATTATTTTAACCAAGCTTTATCTTTTCATTTTGGTGTTAAAATACTCAAGAGATATATCGGGGGTCAGATATTTTGTTTTAAAACCAAAAAACTTATTCATATACTGCAAAAATAGAGATAAAATAAAACTTTTCGCAAAAAAAAATGAACCGACTTCTGTCTCTAAAAAGTAAAAAATAAAAAATACTTAAGTCGGTGTCAATTTCACCATTCCCTAAATTAATTACCAACAATTATTTTTTATTATTTTATTATTGTTTGCTGTGAGATTGGCACCGACTTAAGTATTTTTTTACTTTTTAGAGACATAGAAGTCGGTTCATTTTTTTTTTGCCAAAAGTTTTTATTTTTTACTTTTTAGAGACATAGAACTTGTAGATTTGTAACGTCATCTAAGGTAAATTATAGTTGTCCTTCCATCTTGCAAGCTGCTGACGTCACAACGCACTGTTATTGCGTTGTGACGTCATTATCTTTAAGATAAATTTCTAAAAAATAAAGTAATATTTTTATTTCAGCGCCCAAGAGTCCAACCAACCTTATTTTAAACGAAATACTAAAGAAAATCTTGTTAAACTTTAAGAAATAATCAAACAACACCTTTTGGTAAAATTACAACATTTATCATTTTCTCTTGGTATTTTAATATTACAGGTCCAGAGGATCAAGTTAAGCGGCATTTAAAAGATTTTCAGTGTGCCGTAATATTTAAGTAACATCTCAATCAAGTTATCCGGCTTATCCTACTTATCCGATATTTCTCTAAAAATTTGGCGGGTATTAGAACCAAATTAATAAGTGAAATTGCGTTAAATGATTAGATTTATCTTAATTATCCGGCTTACCCGGCATTATCCGAGAGTCAAATTAAAACGGGACCACCTCATGAATGCCCTCTTTAAGTTGCAAAAAGTTTCATCAAATTCCGTTTATTCGTTCCAAAGTTATACGGGAACAAACATAAAAAAAACAAAGTCACATGTCGAATTGATAACCTCCTCCTTTT
>OY294045.1:85800398-86105385 GCA_958510825.1 Brachypterus glaber | reverse complement strand
ATAAACACAGTAGTTTATTTTTTAAATACATGTCCAAATTTGTAGTGGTAACATTCAAATTCAATTTGAAAGTTTATTATAAGTTTTAGTTAGATCGTTATTTTTGTTAGTATAAATTATATAATTTACTTTGGTTAATTTGATAGGAAAAATCGAGGTTACAATGTATTAAAAATGTATTGAAGTTTTTTTTTTTTTGACACTATGTATGGAATAGAGCTGGTGCAATATCCCAAGACAATTTAGCCTTGATTGCGTATTAACAACTCCACCCTGCCCCATCTTAAAAACATTCTTTTTATCAAATTTAATGGCATGGGCGCTAAATACTATTAATAAAAAAATATTCCCAAGAAGGGACAGGGTGGGGTTATGTTAATATGCACTCAAGGCTAAATTGCCATGATTATTGTACCAGTTCTAACAAAGGTTTTCTTTCTATGCGATAGTTTGGGTCTCTACGGACCGCAGTCCGTTATAATTTTTGTATTAAATACAAATTTTGATATTTTATGATGTTAAAAAGTAAGAACATTTATTTTTATTATAAATCATAATTAATATTTGGTGCATTTTTAGACCAACTGTTAATTTCTTTTGTTTAAATCATTTTTCCAAATTTTCTTGAAACATCACCAAACATTAATTTAACAAACTGTTAAGTGTTGAAGTTTTTCTTTATCGCGCAGAGAGCGATCTGGGCGTGACTTGCAATTCCGCAGGGTCGGATTGCCGCTCCTTACTACGTCACGATCCTCCCTTCAAAATGCAGGCAATTCATCTGACCCGTCCGTGTGCGGCTGCCAAGCTGAACCTGGAGTGCGTCGGCACTCTACTTTGTTTCAAAATTTGGTATAATTTATTTTAAATTCATTTATGTGCACATAGAAACTACATATCACATGTATATACGTGTTCATGTACATGCTTATCGTTGGGTATACTTATGCACATCAAAATTTTAGCCCAAACTGCCTACTTTCAATATTTTGGTAAAACTTTTATTAAAATCAGCTGATTTTCGCCATCTTTATTAATCATCCTTCATCAAAAAACTACAACAACGTGGTTGTATTATTAAATAATATGAATCTACAATTTTAATAGTGTATTTATTATAGCGTTATAATGTTTTAGTATAATCGTAAAAACTGTATTATATAACTCAAACTTGTAACAACAACTTTTGGTTGTACTATTTTTAAATATTTCTATCAGTGTAGTATTACCAAACGTATAAAAATAAATATTAAATATTGCATGCATTAATTGACAAACTTTTTTGTATTTTTGTTATTCGATTGTATCTAAAATCGCCACTTTACATAATTAATAGTCGACGTTGATTAATACTGAAACTGATGACATATTAACTTATATCGTAATTTTTAAGTCAAAAATACAAATTTGTTTATTAAGATATTGTATTACAATGTTATTACAATACAATATTATTGTAATGGAATAAAATTAGTGTATTACACACGGACGTTTTTAGTGCGATTACGGTTGCCAACCTGGCAATATCCGTAATCGCCCTAAATAAGTATTTTTCCTTGTATCATTTGTAATTGAGGGGTTCAGAGCTAAAGTGAACCAAGTCCATAAAGACGATTTTTTGATCTGCATTGATCAAGAGATAGTTCAAAGCACATATTGGTTAGTACTGTAACGAACCTCTGTCTTTGGACAGTAGATGGCACTAGTTCATTAATTAAGAACAAACTAATTTATTAATTAAGAACAAATAACTTTATATGTCAATATCTAGAATAATGGTTTTATGGACTTGGTCCACTTTAGCTTTGGACCCCTCAATTAAATCTGCATTTTTCTGCGTGAAGGTTTCTTTTTTATACTTTAATTTGGGTCTCCACGGACATCCGTTATAGTTTTGATATTTTATGATGAAATATAATTTCAAAAAGTGTGAAAATTTGTTTTTAATTAATAAATCATAATTATCTTTAATGAAATCAAGTCATAGAGTATAATCGTGAGAATTTTTAGTTCTGATTATATTTAAATATTAATTAGAGTTTCCTAAAAAAAAAAGTTTAAATTTATTTAATGGATACAGTTAAAAAATCAATTTTTTTTATAAACTTATACTTGTAACTATGGTAACTATTTTATTGTAACTATTGTAACTATTTTTGAATTTACTTTTGTTTATTCTACAATTTGTAACCAGTTTCCTAATTTTAATTTACTTTAAAAGTAATTTAAACTTTTAAATTTTGCACAATATAAGGTTAACAAATTTTAAATTTAATTAGGTCAAAACTTTTGTTTTTTTTTGTACTTTTTGCAACAATATAACAAATAGAAACATTTTTAAAAAATAAACGTTATAAGATAATTTTAATTATTAAGAAATTCTTTACTACACACAGAAAAATATTTCTTAAATCAAGAATATGTTGATTTGTATATGACGAAGAGAATATATTTTTCGTTTATGCATAACATATTCTTATCATTTCATATTAAAAGCAATATTTTGCTTTAAATAAGAATATGAATACTATATAAGAATATGATAAGCAGCAACGGAGAATATATTCTCTTCGTTATATACAAATCAATATATTCTTGATTTAAGAAACATTTTTCTGTGTAAAGAATTAATATTATTTAAAAAAAAATTAATCAAATAGAAACTTAAGAAAAACAATCTGTTCGTTTGGACTAAGCATCAACGGAGAATATATTCTCTTCGTTATATACAAATCAATATATTCTTGATTTAAGAAACGTTTTTTTGTGTGTAAAGAATTAATATTATTTAAAAAAATGAGTCAAATAGAAACTTAGAGGTCTTAAGAAAAACAATCTATTCGTTTGGAATAAGCATCAACGGAGAATATATTCTCTTCGTTATATACAAATCAATATATTCTTGATTTAAGAAACATTTTTCTATGTGTAAAGAATTAATATTATTTAAAAAAAATTAATCAAATAGAAACTTAGAGGTATTAAAAAAAATTAATCTATTCGTTTGGAATAAGCATCAACGGAGAATATATTCTCTTCGTTATATACAAATCAATATGTTCTTGATTTAAGAAACATTTTTCTGTGTGTAAAAAATTAATATTATTTGAAAAAATTAATTAAATAGAAACTAAGAGGTCTTAAGAAAAACAATCTATTCGTTTACTTGTTTTTCTTTTGTCTTTTTGCTTAATTATATTTTAATGACATTACAATATTTATTTTGTTTTAGGTAAGGTGCACACTTTTACAAATAACAATTATTATTGGTGAGTAAATCTATTTTAATATTAATATTAATTGTTAATATTTACCTTAATTTTCCCTATATTAAAATAAGGAAATAGTTATTTATGGTACTAGTGGGTAAAGTAAGATATTGCCCATGAGAGAAAATTAACCTGCGAGGCGTCAGCCAAGCAGGTTAATTTTCGAGAGGGCAATATCGGTTTACCCATGAGTGCCATACAAGGTTTTATCCAATAAATAGCTTAGGAATTCATATTTTTATTAAAAATTTTAATGACATTTACAAGAAAATAATTTGACAAGTGACAGTTCAGTGGGTAAAATAAATAATTATCCACTCAATAAAGTAAAAGCCACGCGGTGGTTATTATTGAGTTTATCTATTTAAAATAAAGCTGGTAATTGTCTTATTATCTGTATGTATTGGATAAATATATTTTTTTACTCAATTATTTAATATACTTTACCTACATGACATGTACCAGAAGCAACTAACTGTAAAGCCATATATGAATTATAAAAAACTTATCAAACGACATAGAAATACATATAGATAGTTTATAAATCAACAATCACTTATAAATTACTATTTAGGTTAATATTTAATAAAAGATTAATAAAAAAAATTATAATAAGTTATATTTATAAGATAATAATAGTTATCATTGAGAATTAACCCCTTCCGCTCCATTGTATATTTTTAGGTAACTATAGCAAAATTTACCACAATATCCATAGCTGAATATTCGTGTAAGGGATTTTTTATACAGAGCGGTCCAAAAGTCACCCCCCCCCTTCTTAACTTTTGAACCAGTTGAGATATCGACTTCAAATTTGAAACTTTTAAATAAGACAACTTATACTATCTTTTAGCATATATTTAATACTTTCAGCTCTTAAAATGTGGGCAGGGGGGCATGGGGGCACATTTTTTAAATGGAAAGGGGTGTAGTGTAATACATTATTTTAAAGCTTATAAAATTCTCCATTTAACTCCATATTTTTAAATTTAAAAAACAATTTTTTTTAGGCTTAAAATGGGGTTGAAAATGGGTATTAATGTCAAAATTCCTCTAAAAAAAACAAATATTTTTTTAAAAATGCCTAATTTCATTATAAAAAATGTTAATTATTTTAGATTTTAAGCTTTCAAGGCCATTAAGATATAAAGAACTTTCACTTTCGGGTTTAGACCGTGTTAATGGATTTTCACTTTCCGACGTTTCGTCTCTTACTACTAGAGACATCTTCAGGGATTAATCTGAAACTGTTTCAGATTAATCCCTGAAGATGTCTCTAGTAGTAAGAGACGAAACGTCGGAAAGTGAAAATCCATTAACACGGTCTAAACCCGAAAGTGAAAGTTCTTTATAATGTTAATTATACTTTTAAACTAATTTTAGTTGACATAAATAAAAATTTAAAAAAAAATTAAAAAATCGAATGTTTTAGCACAAAAAATTGAAAAATCAAAACCTTAAAAAACATTTTTAAAAAATTTAAAAATGTTAGTTTAAATAGAGAATTTTATAAGCTTTAAAATGATGTATCATACGACCCCTCTTTCCGTTTAATAAAATGTCCCCCCATGCCCTCCTGCCCACATTTTAAGAGCTGAAAATATAAAATATATGCTAAAAGATAGTTTAAGTTGTCTTATTTAAGAGTTCTAAATTTGAAGTCGATATCTCAACTCGTTCAAAAGTTAAAAGGGGGAGGGTGACTTTTGGATCGCACTGTATAAATTTTAATCTGGTGTAGGGACCTAAACCCTGTAAAACCGGCTGCAGTGGAAGGAGTTAATTAAAAAAAAAAAACAAGAATTACTCCAAAAAATGTAGGGTCCACGAAATTTTTATTTAAAATCGTCCAGGAGAACCGTGTATACTGAAAAAGCGGAAGACTCTTAGTTATCTTTCGATATAGCTATTATAAATCAATTAATAAAGTAATAATAGATAATTTCTAATACAATAATGTTACATTAATATTGTATTTCGATACAAGTTCAAGATATAATAGATATATCTAATAGTATTTTTTTTTAATAAATTGATAGTTTAATAAATTGAATTTTCATTTGTATTTTTTATCATTTTAATAATACATGTACTTAGTTTTAAATGCTAATTAAATGGAAAGGCAAAGACCTCTCCAATTTTATTCTAAAAATTTGTTGTTTTACTTTCCCCAAGAAAAGTCTTCCGTTAGTAAAAAAAAATCGAAAATTTTTTATTGTTTTTCTTTTTACGTTTCTGGACGTTTTATATCCAAAAAATATGATTTCCGTCAAAAACAAATCTGTCTATCGGTCGGTCTGTAGGTCTATGGGTCTGTCGGTCTATGTGTCCGGGATATTTATGACCACGATAACTCAAGAAAGCTTCGGGCTAAAGACTTCAAATTTGGACCATAAGTTGATTATCCAAAGTTCTAGGCTGGGATTGTTTTTGGTAAAAATTGGATTGGGGTAAGGGGATAAAATGGGGTAAAAACAATTTTTTTCAAAAACATTTTTTATTTTTCGTTTTACGAAATAAGAAAAATTTTTTTGGAATTTTTTTTTTTTTTGAAAAACTGTTTTCTTAATCAGCGTACAGAGATGACTCTTGGTACTGGAAAAAAAATTTTTTTTTTGAAAAACTGTTTTCTTAATCAGCGTACAGAGATGACTCTTGGTACTGAAGAGCGCCAACAGCCCGAAACTGTCAGTCTACCAATATCACTCTGTACGATGATTAGAAAACAGATTGATGGAATAATTAATTAATATTTTTATAATTTTGTATGTAAGGTCAGGGACTGTTTTCTTAATCAGCGTACAGACTTTGTACTAAAGAGATGATTCTTGGTACTGAAGAGGGCCAGCAGCCCGAATTTGTCAGTCTACCAATATCACTCTGCACGGTGATTAGAAAATAGATTGGGAAGAATAAATTGAAAATACCCATTTTCAATCCTATTTTTAACCCAAAAAAAATGTCTAAAAAAATAAAAATAAATGGTCAAATAGAGAATTTTATAAGCATTAAAACGATGTATCACACGGCCCCTCTATCTATTTAAAAAAATATCTCCCTACGCCCCCCTGCCCACATTTTAAGAGCTGAAAATATCAAAAATAAGCGAAAAGTATTTTTTAACAACTGTAGTTTGCTAAGAGCGATATATTTACTTGAAAAAATTATCCAATAAAAACGATAAATTACCCAACTTGATTTATGAAATATGAGGAGCTCATTTTCAAAACGAAACAAAAAGTCCAAAAATTCCCCTTGTAAGATAGAGATGGCGCTTGATATATGGTATAAAATACCTTAAAGGTCCCTGTAAGAGTCTAAATAAATAAATAAATAATCGAACTCTTTATTGTATCTAATACTGTATCTTTCATACTGCAACAAGTTTGATGTAAAACAAAGCGATAAGGAGGAGGAGGAGGAAGGTGGCATGTTCGTTGTGGGTTGGGTCAGAGCCTATGGCTTTCTTACCCGTGTTCTTTGGGTTTTTGTCTTGAGTATTTTTGTTTGGTGATTGACCTTGAGGTCTGTGCTGTGCTGCTTAGATAAATCATAAACCGGCTCTCTCCAGATTTTTTTTTTGTCTTATTTTTTTTGTCTTATTTTTTTTTTTGTCTTTTTTTTTTTGTCTTATTTTTTTTTGTCATTTGTATTTTTTTTTTTATATTTGGCCTACTTAACCTACTTTTACATGGAATAAATAAATAATTAAATAAACAAATAATTAAATAAATAAATAATTAAATAAATAAAATAATAACATTGACACAATGCAACTTAGAATTAAAAAAATTGTGTACATTTCTAACTAATAAAATATTAAGAGAAAAATAATTTCATAATAACATCAAATCGAGCTCTTAAAAGTTTACTCTAAGCGATAACTCACATCTTTTTATGAAACGAAACAAGTCCACAGAATTTTATTTCCAAAAGTAAACCAGTCCTACCTTTCTTCTCAAAACGAAGGTCCAGCCTTTATTTGACAATAACACTGACATAATGCAACTTTGATTTGGAAAATTTGTGTATATGTCTTCCTTATAAAATACAAAGAGAAAAATATCGACACTCCCATGCAACAAGGATGTAACTCAAGTTAGACCTATTTTGAATTATACTCATAGGTAGAGGCCTTGAAAAAAGACACACATGGTGGTACTGCTCAGATTTCTCCACAGTCCATTTTAACCAAAATTTTACCTAAAAACACTAAAGTAAGAAAATCTTATAAGCTTTCAAATGATGTATCACATGGCTTCCTTTTCCACTTCAGTCATTTCCCCACCCTTAAATAAGAAAAAAAAATATTTTAGAAATTTAGCTGTCGTGAAAAATGACAATATATGAGTTACGGCTTTGTTGCTTGGGGGTATCGATATTATCATTTTCCATTGAAATAATTGGCATTCATTAATTCTGCAAAAGTTAAGGAATGGACTTGTTGCAATATGAAAATGAGCTCCTCATATGAGTGAGCTTTCTGCGCTTATTAAGATAGAGGAAAAAGCAAAATACTGTTCTAAAAAGATAAAAGGATATGAAATCGCTATAAATCCATTAAGGTAACATAATAGGAGTTGACGTGCGAAACAGAAGAATAATTTTCCTGAAAATATGTTAATTCATTAATCTAGATTGAATCTTGTAAAAAGTTTCCATAAAATTAGGGTCACTTCATCCAGCGACAGCTTGCTGCAATTTTCGTTGTATTTTTAATACTGAATGTTATTTGTTAATACATATTTTTCATTTATATCGCCACCATTCGTATTTAATACTTTACTTGTTGTATTAAATACTGCAATGTGTGTATTGTATACAAAATATTGTCATACTAACATAGAGACCGTGCTGGTATATTTGGATCCCCACGCAACATGTGTTTATTAATACTGTAACATTTGGTAAGTTATATCACAGTTATAGTTTGGTATGTTTTAAGTTGTAGTTGTTGTATTATTGATCTAGTTTAAAGTATGTTACAGTATTTAGTAAAATAAAAATCGGTAAATAATACCAAAATTTTGATTAGTAATAATACAGAGAAAAGTAAAAAAGGATCGATTATATTGTCAGTTAGTAATTGTATGTGGTTGAAATCTTTATATTATTACTAATCAAAATTTTGGTATTATTTAAAAGTCCAAACGGCCGCTGAATGGAGTGATCCTAGAATGAAATGCCTGCGCTTACTATGCGGCAAATTATCCTTACGAAGCTTGAAATGTACCATGTAAATTTCTAATTACACTTGAACTACAAGATCCGTTTTACTTTACATCATCCACCTTTTTATTTTCGTTTTTCACTTTTATCGATTAATCACATTAAAATACAATGGTTTTGCCCGCCAATAGTTGCATACACTGTTCAAAATTAATTGAATATTAGGGATCGTACTTAAACCAATTATTTTAAATATTTTTAACCTAAATTAAGATTGATTTAATAAAAAATAATTAAAAAACATGTAATCTAATTAAAGCGAAAAATATAAAAAAATACAAGTAAGCAAAAGAACTGAGTAGATACTTAGTAATCTAGTAGGTACTATCACCCAAGATCATTTTTTTTTCTTATATTTTTTCTGTTTATATTTTTATTGCTGATTTTTCTAAGCTATTTTGCAAAATTATTTATGTTATGTTATATTTTATTTTTATTTTAATAAATTTTATTTTTATTTTTATTTATTTAATCAAAGTAGAAACAACGTATTATTTTAACCAAGCTTTATCTTTTCATTTTGGTGTTAAAATACTCAAGATATATATCGGGGGTCAGATATTTTGTTTTAAAACCAAAAAACTTATTGTCATATACTGTTAAAATAGAGATAAAATAAAAACTTTTCGCAAAAAAAAAAATAAACCGACTTCTGTCTCTAAAAAGTAAAAAATAAACAATACTTAAGTTGGTGCCAATGTCACCATTCCCTAAATTAATTACCAAAATTATTTTTTATTATTTTATTATTGTTTGCTGTGAGATTGGCACCGACTTAAGTATTTTTTTACTTTTTAGAGACATAGAAGTCGGTTCATTTTTTTTTTGCGAAAAGTTTTTATTTTTTACTTTTTATAGACACAGAACTTGTAGATTTGTAACGTCATCTAAGGTAAATTATAGTTGTCCTTCCATCTTGGCAAGCTGCTGACGTCACAACGCACTGTTATTGCGTTGTGACGTCATTATCTTAAAGATAAATTTCTAAAAAATAAAAGTAATATTTTTATTTCAGCGCCCAAGAGTCCAACCAACATTATGTTAAACGAAATACTAAAGAAAATCTTGTTAAACTTTAAGAAATAATCAAACAACTCCTTTTGGTAAAATTACAACATTTATCATTTTCTCTTGGTATTTTAATATTACAGGTCCAGAGGATCAAGTTAAGCGGCATTTAAAAGATTTTCAGTGTGCCGTAATATTTAAGTAACATCTTAATCAAGATATCCGGCTTATCCGATATTTCTCTAAAAATTTGGCGGGTATTAGAACCATAAGTGAAATTGCGTTAAATGATTAGATTTATCTTAATTAACCGGCTTACCCGGCATTATCCGAGAGTCAAATTAAAACGGGACCACCTCATGAATGCCCTCTTTAAGTTGCAAAAAGTTTCATCAAATTCCGTTTATTGGTTCCAAAGTTATGCGGGAACAAACATAAAAAAAAAACAAAGTCACATCTCGAATTGATAACCTCCTCCTTTTTGGAAGTCGGTTAATAAGGAAATTATATTAAGATAGAATTATAAAATTCACATTTAACCCGATTTATTTACTGCTTAACAGAAAACTTAACCGAATCTTATAATTTGCCTTTTAATTATACAACGTAAATGACAACGTAATATTAAAATTATATCCTAAAATTAAGTTATTATTGTCAACTAGGTTATAAATTAAGTTTTATAATATTATAATAATTTTATAAAATTCTTTAAATTTACTATTTAACGTTACCATGACAACGATACTAAACTTTAATCCTGAAATCAAGTTTTAAAATTACAATATTGTTTTAAAATTACGGTACAAAATTGGAAAATTTCCGATTTTAAAGTCCCAAATTTACTGTAAAATTTTAATTTCATATTTTTATCCAAATTTTGGTACTAATAGCCGCTAATTAAATTGCACCGGAAACACTTTTTACAGTGTATGTAATAAATAAACTCAGTTAGCGTAACGTTACGAGATGGAAGTCGAAAATATTTAAAATTTATAAATTTTGTCATATAAATATAATATTAATTACACACACGAAAAAAAAAGTCTGGTTCCAAACATTTCTATACGGTTTTGGGGTCGCTGAATTTGAATCTGACTCGGTCAGATCGCATTTTGCTCCTACGCTAAAAAAGTAATGAAAGTTAAAACACATTTCATCATTTGAGGTCAGAAACAAAATGCGTTCTGAGCGAGCCAAACTAACCCCAGATTTGGATTTAATGACCCCAAAAATGTATAGAAATATTTGTCTTCTCTGGGGAAAGAGACCTTTTTTATAGTGTGTGTGTGTTACGGATAGCCCCTTAATTTTGAACCCGGACTAAGACTAGTTTAAAGTGGATCTAGATTTTAGCAAATTGTTTATCTAATAAATAAATCAATATTACTGTAAATGCTATAAAATATAGGACATTTGATAATTTAATCGTGTTTTTATTGTACCGAATAAATTTAATAGGAATTTTGTATATTCAAGTTTTCGTTGTGAAGCTATTAGCAGAATACAATACCAGATATTGTGCTTCTATAACAAGCCGTGAAGAAATCTTAAGCTTTATATTTAATATTATACTCTTCGCGTTTTCTTTAAGGTTGTGCACGCTTCTAATTTTCGTATTAAAAATTGACACCCCATTTAACTTTTTTTTATGAATGAAATTCTTTCAAAACTGGTATTAATATTTGTTATGAGGCAAACTTTTGTTTTTTAAAATAACACTTAATATTTTAGATATTTAAAGGGACGGAATTACCCTCTGCGCGGTATTCTCCCCTTTCCCTTATATAGCAATTAGGTGAATATTAAAAAAAATTATACACGGTGTATTTGAAATAGCGTCGGAAATTTTAACAGATGATTCTACATCATAAAATATGACAAAAAGTTCCTATAAACATATGTCTAAAAATGCGTCATAAGGGAGCTACGCCCATTTGAAAGTGGCTAAAAAAATCGGTTTTTATTTAATAACCCAGGAATCCTTTGAGATATATCAAAGAGGTTTTTTGCACATCAACTAATCCTACCAAAGCCCGTTTTCATGTGTTATTTTCATGTACTTATTTCAACCAGGGGTGTGCGAAACGGGGGGGGGGCTTATCAGTTTTTTGTCCCAAACTTTTTTCTGAGTAACTTTTTTGCAATTTTATTTTTGAAATATGATTTCTCAGGTCAAAATACATAAAAAAGGTACTCTTGTTGTAATACTGTAGGATTAACCGTTTTCGAGAAAAATTCATTTGAATGTGAAATTCCACGGTTCGAGGACGAAAAATTAAATACTAAAATGTTGAAAACCAAATTTTAATGTACATTAAAAACTAAGAAAAAAACCTCATATACAGGTACTTCCAAAAATCAATCCTAATGGAGCTATGGTCTCCTAAATATGCACCATTTTTAAAGGGCTATGGTAGCTTTAAAAGCGTTTTTTCGACCTACATGTATGGAAACTTTTTTTCTTAGTTTTTGATGTAGAATAACATTGCATCATTAAAATTTTGGTTTTCGACATTTTAGTATTTAATTTTTCGTCCTCGAACCGTGAAATTTCACCTTCAAATGAACTTTTCTCGAAAACGGTTAATCCTACAGTATTACAACATGTATTTTGACCTGAGGAATCATATTTGAAAAATAAAATTGCAAAAAAGTTACACAGAAAAAAGTTTGGGACAAAAAACTGATAAGGCCCCCCTGTTTCGCACACCCCTGGTTTAAATAAGTACGTGAAAATGACATACAAAGATGGGCCTTATTAGGATTAATTCACGTGCAAAACCTCGTTAACATATCTCAAAGGGTTCCTGAGATATTGAATAAAAACCGATTTTTTTAGCCAATTTCAAAGGGGCGTAGCTCCCTTATGACCCATTTTTAGACATATGTTTATAGGAACTTTTTGTCATATTTTATCATGTAGAATTACCTGTTAAAATTTCCTACGCTATTTCAAATACACCCTGTATAGGCTAATTTTTGAATATTTAAAAGTTTTAAAACCATTGTATAAACTTTAAGCCTGCTAACTGTGAAGAGTATGATAATTTTAAGATGCTCTTTGAGATAAGTATTCATTTGATTTTGCTTTTTATTATCTGAAATTCATTTTAACACCTGCCAAAAAAAAATCATTCATTAGTCTAAAACAGAAAGAACACCAACGAAGATAATCTACAAAATTAGTAAAGTCGTGACCAGTTTTTTACAAAGTTTTAAGTGTTGCAGTATTGGACTGGAATAGTACAGGTATTCCAAAAAATAATATAGAGTATTATTTTTGACCAATCCGACCAATATATTAGTTTTTATCTTTCCACATTTTATGATAAAAATAATAAAATGCAGACATACATTTATAAGCCCATATCTCCTAGAAATATTGATCGATTTAAAAAAATCAAATATGCTTTAAAATCTCCTTTCTACGCTCTATCCCATGACATACTTTAATTTTTGGCATGACCTTCGATTTTTGTCAAAATTGGCTTAAGTTTATAATATTCCTATTGTATCGATCAATAGTCTAGAGTGGGCCAGCTCTTTATTATTCTTTTAAAGGCGCAAGTATGGGGAAAATCTAATTTACTGACCAGTTTTAAATACGTTTCCGCTACTCCGACCGGATTCGTATTACATATCTAAGAAATTATTACGATTATATATTTTTTATAAAAATTTCAGCCTCCCCGGGTAGTATACTCGTGTCATTTTTCACTAAAATACTCAGACTATCTGTCCTAGTATTCCTAACGGAAAATTATTACATATCTAACATTCAAAAACCATTATCTATCTTTTGTCAAAAAATATTTTTCTTAACTCCTAAATCAGGGGTAGTTTACTCATGTATTTTGTTACTAAAATACTTTGAACTACCGTCCTATAAATCCGCCTTTAAGAGAAAAAGGAAAAGCCGGCCCAATCTAGACTATTGAACTTAAATTAAGCCAATTCGAAAAAAATCGAAGGGGGTATATTTTGAGAAAAAAGCGGTTTTTATATTTTGCTATAAATGTTTTTTGGTTATGCCAAAAATTAAAAAATATCGTGAGATAGAGCGTAGAAAGGAGATTTTAAAGCATATTTGATTTTTTAAAATCGATCAATATTTCTAGGAGATATGGGCTGTTAAATGTATGTCTGTAGGTGGTACTCAGTGAAATTGAACACCCTGTATATGTTAAACGGATAGATGGATTTCAAAAATATAATGCCATGGTATATATACCTGCTAGTGCTACAACTATTCCAAGTTTAGTCCAAATCCGTGAGATGAGTGCAGAATCTTGGCACGCTGGGGGCAAAAAAAAAATACAGCTGAGAAAAAATAATGAACTAAAAATGGTCAGTGCTCTTAGACATAGACAAGGAAAGACCTCCAAAGCCGTTGCGGAAAAGTGTGATAAATGTGCCTTGCGCATCTGCGATAAACTAGCACATGCGCACTATTATTGTTGTTTTTGACAAGTATTTTTTAACCTTAGTTTTATGTTTCAAATAAAAATTGTAAAAAATGTAACAAAAAACAATAAATATCTACGAAGAAACGTCGAAATATTTTTTTTATTATTTTATATGAATTTTTCGATGTGTGTTTGAATTTCGCGATTTTGTACACCTACTTTGAGTACACCAGGGATTGGCCCTTTGCTCTTCATAAATCAACAATACAGGTCATGTTTAAAGTAATAAACAAATGCAGCAAAATACAATTAAAACACAGTAGAAGTCGAAAAATGAACAGAAGCAAACGACGATCTGACAGTACTGACAGTATAAACAAACTACTAATAATTCGTCACCCCAGTATTACATTATATTACATTTTATTTAACCTCGTACTATTCTACTTAATTAAGCATCCCCTAAGTCCAGGACTTGTTTGGGCTAGTAGTAGAGGGAACCACCGGCTTTAGTTGACTTTCGAACCAATTTATAGGGAGTGTAGCTTCACTTACGCCTTTTCCAAATTTCAAATCGGCGCGCCGGTGAGAATATAACTCACGCTATTTGTGTAGTAAACTCGCCAAGTACGACGCGGTAGTCCACTACACCAATCCTCCCATGGTTTGCCATATCTCTATTTTCGGACATTTTGAGCTTTTTACTGGGGGATTTTTGGAGATACGACAAATGAATACTGGGGTGACGAATTGTTTTACGACCGAAAGTATTTCACAGCTGACAGAGATGCGTAGTGCACAAGGTCAGATATATCGCGTTACGTCATTTCGCTGCCCCGTTTTGTCACAAAATAATCTTGCGCAGGCTGGACTTTTAGTCCTCTTTTCTTCTCTATGCTCTTAGATTGTAGTCCTTGATTTCAAAGTTTGTCATAGTTAATAGGTGTGTTTCATAAAGTAGATTATTTGTAGCTAATGGCGCAAGAGCTAGATGCAGTTCCATTTTAATTGTTACTTTATTACAGCGTAATGTTAATTTGTTATAATTTAGTCATGAAAGTTGTGAATTAAAATTAGAATTACATGTCATGTTATGATTTAGATTTAAATTATTATAGGATATCCATTGTTTTGTTATTATCTATTGATTCCTATATTTAATTTTATTTGAATACTGATTTAGTGGACTTTGTTATTAATTTTTGTTAAACAAAAGTTTTAGTTACGTTTACTAGAAAATTTCAGTAAAAAGGCAATTCCACGTTCTAAGCAACAAAAATAGAAACTAAAAATCCACCATAAAATATATCAGTACAGTACTACGGCCTCTTAAAGAATAACACTATTTAAGGGACCGTAGCTTCCTTAAAAGCTATTTGTGAAAGGGGACTTTTTTCATAGTTTCTGATGTAAAATTTCCCTGCAGTATGGAAATATTTATTGGCGCATTTGTTGGTTTCTATTGTTGTTGCTCAGACAGTGAAATTGCCTCTTTAATCAATAACTATACTTTTTCTCACACCATGCCATATTTTTTTTTAACTTGCCAAAAATTTTTTCCTATTTCAAAAGTTATAGGCAAAAAAACATTATTAGATACTAAATTATACATTAGATAAGAATTTGTTTTTGGTTTGTTAAAAAATACATATTTATAGATGGCGCTGTGACAAAAAGGGACATTTCTGCAGATTTTTTTTAAAAAGCATTAATAGGTTTTATCAAGGTGGGCATTATCGTACATTTTACAACATAGTTTGATTTAGTTTGACAGGTAAGAAATTATTTTTAAAGTAAGGTTTTTTATTTCTCAAATTCAAAAAATATCAAAGGAAAAACACAATATCCGCTTTGATTTTTTTTTTGATTTTTTTTTCTAAAAATTAAAATTAGTAGAATAAAATTTATCAGAAAAATAAACCAACATAATTTACATAACTTTTCTAATTATAAAGCATTATAAGAATAATTTAAACAGTACAATACAAAAAACTAACAAAAAATCCAGTACTTACTGTATTTTACCCTAGACGGTTGTTGTCAAAAGCTTAACCTAACTTTTAAAATCTCTTGTCAAAATGATATCATGTTGTAAAATTTATGATTTCAATGCCTCCCTTGATAAAACATATTAATGCTTTTTAAAAAATTCGGCAGAATTATACATTAGATAAGAATTTGTTTTGGTTTGTTAAAAAATACATATTTATAGATGGCTCTGTGACAAAAAGGGATATTTCTGCCGAATTTTTTTTAAAAAGCATTAATAGATTTTAACAAGATGGACATTGAAATCGTACATTTTACAACATAGTTTGATTTAGTTTGACAGGTAAGAATTAATTTTTAAAGTAAGGTTATTTATTTGTCAAATTCAAAACATATCAAAGCAAAAACACAGTATCCGCTTTGATTCTTTTTCTAAAAATTAAAATTAGTAGAATAAAATTTATCAGAAAAATAAACCAACCTAATTTACATAACTTTTCTAATTATAAAGCATTATAAGAATAATTTAAATAGTACAATACAAAAAACTAACAAAAAATCATGGATGGATAAATACTCTTTTCAACCTTGCAAAAAAATATTTCTTTTTTCACGACCAAGACTAAAACCTAATTTTACGCTTTCATTTTCGGGACTTTTTGTCGTTTTTCTCTCTAGGGAATAAAAATCACGGCAACCTTGATAATATTAAAATATTATACTTACTATGTGCTTTGCTGGTTCAATAATTAGGTTTGGTGGTATTTTGTAATAAATTAGCGATTCGAACCAATTTATTTGATTTTAACAAAGAAAACCTTTAAAAATAACATTGTTATAACAATTTATACATAACTTAAAATTTATCACCTTCGTTAATTTTTTTTTTGACGTTTGTGTCAACCATATTAAAAAACAATTGAAATCGCGATTTATAGGCATCTTGATTAAATTACGAAAATAAAACAACCGATTTTAGACGCGTGGTTTTTAATTTTAATTTTATCTACCTACCTAAATTATGTTTGGTCCTGCAAAAAATAGTGTATATACCTCAGGACTAAACTTGGCTGTTTTAGTCCCTTGCATTTCTGTTTCCCTCGCTCTTTACGCTCGCTCAGGAAACACTAATGCAGCGGGACTAAAACAGCCAGTTTAGTCCCTTGGTATATAAATAACTATTTTTATTTATTTAAAGCATTGTTTTTTTAATTGCGCAAAATCCTGACGTGATGAAAAAAAAACTAAGTACAGCATCGTAATCAGCATAGTCGAATTATCCAAAATCATATATTCGAATGTATGAAGCAGGACCTTGCAGGGCTGTGAAATTTATTAATTTATTATTTCCGTAATTAGTTAATAAAAATGATTAAAATTTCTAGCATAAATTAAAATATTATATTTTGATTTTTTACAATTTATTTTATATTGATAAGTTTCTTAAAATTTCTTTTAATAATACAACTACAAAATCAAAAGCTTATTTGGGGCTCTCCATGACTCTGTAGTAAATTATAAATAAATAAATAAATAAATAAATAAATAAATAAATAAATAAATAAATTAATAAATAAATAAATAAATAAATAAATAAATAAATAAAGAAATAAATAAATAAAAAATAAATAAATAAATAAATAAATAAATAAATAAAAAATAAATAAATAAATAAATAAATAAATAAATAAATAAATAAATAAATAAATAAATAAATAAATAAATAAATAAATAAATAAATAAATAAATAAATAAATAAAATGGAGAATAATGAAATTACTTACAAATATTCAACAGTAATAAATTACAAGGTAATTTATTGCATATTAATTAGGTTTCGGATTAAATAAATTTTAGTTTTATTACGACTATGGTGTTTATTTTATTTGAAAAAATTGAAAAAATTCATTAATTTTTTTCTCTGACGAGAGCTAAGATTTGATATTACAAAGAGAATATTGTCTCCTTACTTTAAACAGGAATATTTTGAAGAAAGTCACTATGAGGAGTTCACGTACAATTTTTTTTGAGTCTCAAAAACTTTTAAAACTATTAACAAAAATCTAGAAAACTTCGCTAACTTTTAACAAGATTTTTATTTTTTTTTTATTATTCTCAGAAATCTTATCGTATAGTTAAAAAATCATTAAGGTTAAATTAGGAGCTGTCCTGCAGGTCCCCGTTATTTAGCTGGTTAATATCAGGATTGAATATGGCTTTACTGTAAACAACTATCCCGTTTTTATATTTATTTATTTATTTATTTATTATTATAGTAATAGAGAATTACTATAGTAATATTATTTATAGTATTATTAATTTAAGCCATTTCGCCTCAATGACTATTTATATCGTAAAAATCTAAAACAGAAAATAAAATTAAAATGTTCTTATCAGGCGCACCTATTTCTAGATGCGCTGGTAAGGTATTGCGTTTAAAATAATACTTATCTGTTATATCTTCTTTACCTAAAAAATATTATTAGTCAATACCTTACCAAAGTTTAAAAATTTTGCCTAAATAGAGAATTTTCAATAAAATTCTTGATAAATCGTTAAAATAATTAAAAAAGAACGAAAAACTGAATAAAAGAAATATATTTTCTTCAAAATTAGTTGATCACTCATTTAATAATTGTCACCATTTTTATTTGATAATACAAAAATTTTAACTAAAGAGCCTATCACAGAAATACGAAAGCTAAAAGAATCAATTTTCATAAAATTATGCAGAGATAACTGTATTAGCGAATGCTCTTCATCTTTATCTAATATTTGGACACCAATACTTAATGATGAAGTATTACGCGGTAACTTAACTTTGCCCTCTTTTCAATAAAAGTTTTTTCCAAATTAACTTCTCTACACGTTTTCAACAAAAACGCCTTTTCCAAATTAATTTCTCTACACCTTTTTTATTGTTACAGGTGTCTTTGTTTCAATTACCTCGAAATGACATATTTTGACATTTGTCATATTTTGATTGATAAAGCCAAATATTGCACAAATTCTTTCAAAACTAATAATTTTCTTTGAAAACGGGATCAGATTAGATCCCGAAACGTTAGAAGTTAACTTTTATTCAGTTTTTCGTTCTTTTTTAATTATTTTAACGATTTATCAAGAATTTTATTGAAAATTCTCTATTTAGGCAAAATTTTTAAACTTTGGTAAGGTATTGACTAATAATATTTTTTAGGTAAAGAAGATATAACAGATAAGTATTATTTTAAACGCAATACCTTACCAGCGCATCTAGAAATAGGTGCGCCTGATAAGAACATTTTAATTTTATTTTCTGTTTTAGATTTTTACGATATAAATAGTCATTGAGGCGAAATGGCTTAAATTAATAATACTATAAATATATATACGCCTCAAATAAATTATAGATTCTATAGTAATATTATTGTATAGATTTTATCTTAAAACTAGAAAACGTTGCAAGCACCCTGTCAAAACATCGGCACTATTGTACACTAGAGCCATCTAGTTTGCAAATTTCAAACTAGGTGTTTTGTTTGATTTTAAAATCTGTATCTTTAAAACATTATATTCTAGCAAAAAACTGTATATAACATTTTTTATATGGCTTAAAAAAAGCTTTTATTTAAAATATAATTTTTTGAAATCGGGTTATAAATATGTGAGATATGCTAAAAAAACCTTTTACTGCTTTAAACGCCAATATCTCGAAAATTTTGCGTTTTAGGAAAACGTTGTTTATAACATTTTTTGACCAATTTAAAATTATCTTTTATATAAGTGTTAAATTAACCAAATACAATAATAATTTCCTTAATTATAAACAAAAAACGCTAAAAATAAGAGTTTTACCCTATTTTTACCCCCTTGCCCCCAATTGTTTACCCCCAAAATCTAATCAACTCTTCGGAATACGATAAGAAACAATATGCAAAAAAACCGCATGTCGATATTTCATGTAGAAATGGAGTTAGAGAGTTTACACCCAGACAGACAGTCAGACAGAGACAGACAGAGACGGACGCAAAAATTTTGTTTACTGATTTCGACTCAGAATGGTCTAAAACGTCGAGAAATGTGAAAAAAACGTGGTCAAAGATTTTGACTTTTCGGCGAAGATTTCAATACATCGGCACTCTTAGTAGCACTAAGTGCCTATGTAATTAAAGAAGACTAGATAATGACTTAAGGGTTAAATCCATGCTTGGCTTTTCTAACGCATAAGAAATGTTAGTAAGTACGTAAGCTTAAATAAATGGTGTTTCCGCTTAAAATAACTTTGTTCCGTCATTTTACGGAAAATTACAGAGCAACGAAAATAACGCTTTATAGAGGAGATTAATTAAAATTAATATAATTTTTTTAAATATTTGATGGCTGTTGTTAATTAATTTATTATACGTTTTTGATGTATTTGATTTATTGTTATGTGTGTTACAATCATTGTGTAACGTAATCTTTACTTAATTTATGCGTTTTCTAACTCAATATAACCATAAAAATAATAAATTAAATTCTGACCAGGAACTGCACCTTTGTCACCTCTGTGTTTTTCACACACGGTGCGCTTAAACCAAGTTACATTTCGCTTGCTGATAAGCATTTTTTTCTTTTATAATTTGTTTATCTGATTTGTAAGGATCATTTAAACACCAATTTATAAAACAGAGTGACTTATCGTACACATAATTTGATATTGTTGTATATTTCTATATTTCCGTGTAAACATAACCTAAGTTTTTTTAATCGTTGGTTTACGTTGTTTTTTTTTTTCGTAAGTTTATCGTTTTTTATGCCAATGGGAGAAAAACGTTTTAATTTTTTTTTAAGAAAAAAAGACATGTATTAAAAAATATGTTTGTCAGCAGATTTAACGACAAAAATAAGAAAAAGTATGACTTTTTGCACTAAAAAATTAAGTTTTTGACTATCGGCGTAGTAATTGGGTTCCACCGAATCTGGCTGTAAAAACTGTCCGCCTAACTGAAAATTTATTTTCAGGACATTATAGGGTGGGACTTTTTGGTAGTAAATAATCTTAACCATTTTGTGTCATTAGGTCAAACCGTTACTGAGTTATAAAGAAATAAATATGCTTTATAATGCCCTTTAAAGGTGCCTAGATATAGCAGAAAAATTCATATAAACTTTTTTCAGCTCAATCAATATCTCGTATTTGTTATTAAGACAAATGAAAATAGTGTATTTTTTTCAAAAACGGGTTAATAAATTTTCTTTATTGTGGTCTTCAAATGATACTTTTGACTCACAGAAACAAATTCTGAAATAAAAATATGTGCATTAGATAGTCAAAAAAATACTTGTTTCAAGTGCACCGTGCTTGGGTTCTCCACATTGAGTACTGCACCAAGGTTGAACCCATCACGACAATCGTGGGTGCGAGATGTAGGCGAAATTATTATAGTTTATACTATTTATTTAAATATAAACTATAACAATATCGAGTTATTTTATGATTATTATAGGCGGTCATTTTAGTTGTAAACTGTTAAAACATCTTAGCGTGCCGACGCAGCACAGATTTACTGATTATATTTTAGGGTGATTCCATAATTAAACTGACACGCTATTTTTTAATAATAACACAGGCCCACAAGAAAGATAAAAGTCAATGGACTGCCGTCTATTTAGATTAGATAAAGAGAGAAGTTCTACAGAAAGAGATAAAAGTATGATTATTATTGTTTTAAAATAAAATTATGCATATTTTAGGTAAAAATAACATTTTAGATTATATTTTAAATTACATTAAGGTAAGATATTTGTTTTTTTTTTTAAATTCTTTTAAATTGTTTAAATTTTTACACAGCTATGTGTACAGTAGGTATAAAGTTTCCTAGGGAACTTATGACCTACTCCTTAATTTGACAGTCATTGTTAATAGGTTTGTTCGTTCGTGAGGTTTTGCGTTCGTTGGTCTCAGTTAAGTTCAGTGCAGTTCAGTGCAGGGCAGTTTTTGCGTTCGTTCGTCCACTTAGTAGTTCAGTGTAACACTGAACTACACTAAGATGCTCTTAGTCCGGAGCAAGAGTAGCCGGTGTAAGTTAGTGCAAGCATGCGCATTTAGTTTAAGCGACTGTCAACCAAACCAACTTTTGACACATTTGTGATCAAATCAGATGTTTATATTATTGTTTAAAGAATATTATTTTATTAATTAGTATGGAAGACATCTCAAATTGGCTAGATTATCAAAGATCATCAAATTCTACATCACTACCTAATTCGTTGATTAAAAAAATTAAATTAATTTTTGAGTTCGTCATTTTTAGCGAAAGGATGTACACTGCGTTTGAGGTTATATTATTAAGTTTGACATTTATATGAACTTTTTGGCGTTTGTCGGTCCTACTTGAACTGAACTGAACTAAACTGCACTGGTCATGTGACTCTTGCTGCACGGAGTTACTCTGGGTAGAAAAGTGCGGCACGAAGGAACAGACCTATTAAATACCCCGTTGTGTGTAAAGATTTCGTACTTGTTTTTGTGTTTAATAAGCTGTTTTATGTATTCTTTAATAATTTTGCATATAAGGCACATTTTTTGTTGCACTGTGATAAAATTCAAATATAATATTATTAGGGAATTTTCTTTTTGGGTTGGTATTGAAGATCTAAATTTATGTTGCCTAACGTATTGGACTGCTGTCCATTACTCTTCACTATATTATTCTTAACCATTTTTGTGTGATGAAATTTAACAGTGAAAAGGCTCACTGACCCCACACATCTTTTTTAAAAAAATGCAAAAAAGAATAATGGACGAGCGAGCTCGAGATCTTTAAAGTGCTCTAGCATGTAAACTATTGAATTTTGAGAATACCCGACGATACTTTTGACCAATTTTATAGGATACTAACTGAATATTCAGTTTACTTTTTACAGTGCTAGACGAAACAAAAATTTACTGGCTGTGGAGTGGTAATATTCAGACCGTCCTTTACAAAGATACATCATCCGTTTTCTTTGTGAACATTTTTCATCTAAATTTAGCTAATCTTACTTCAAATATTCTAAATTTTCATATTTAGTTTTTCTTCAACAGGGGGTAAGAATCCGTGGAATCCCTCTGTAGCTGATTTTAGTTTATTCGTAATCTTAATGGAAAACTTATAGTTCCTTTGTTTCTTTGCACATAGGTATCCGTATTTGGTTTTGTAAGAAATTGTTTATTATACAAGGAAAATAATATTTAAAGTTAAAATAGGCAACATCATGGCGCCTAGTGATTATTTATTTTTATCTTACAAAACCAAATTAAATTTCAACATTTTAAGCCTTACAAAGGTTTAAAAGCAATTGTATATATTTTATTGCACATGTTTATATACAGTCTAACGTATATATAAACAAATTTACAAATGGATTTAGAATATACTGGTAAAATTTTATTGAGATAAAAAAATTAAATATTTTACCGTAAATATGCTTTTCGTGGTAAGTGTGAAGCCTTGCGTCGACGCGCTATGACATGATTGGTAAATTCTTAAAATTTAAAATAAAATAAATTTGGATAAATTAATTTTTAAACTTAAAAAAATTATATGTTTAAGACATTCACCAATTAAGTATCGGTTTTTAAGAAATAGAAAAGAGATAGCAAGCAGTTTTACAAAGAGATTAAGTATCTACGGATAAAATTATATTAAGATATATAATTTGCTTGATGATTCTTTCTGCGTCAGCCAGCACACTAAGACTGTTTCTTAAAAAAAGGCTGCGCCTGTGATATCGATTCCTTAGAAACTGAAGCATGACTGGTAAATTTTTAAAATTTATAACAAAACGAAAATTCATTTTTAAGCTTAAAAAAAGTTTAAATTATCAAGTCCAAACCAATTATCAGTTTTTAAGAAATGTCAACTAGTAGATCTTTTACGCTTTGGGTAATATTAATTATTTTTACGACAAAACTCTGGAAAAAGCAACATAACTTAATTAATTATAATAATAACTGTAGGAAGCTGCTGCTGTCATCTCAGAGTTAACAAAAATCTGCATGCAAGTCAAGCTAACTTAGTTTTGATAGCCTTAGTAGGCAAAATCAATTGTTTTTTTCGCGTTGGAAACATTGGTGCAAGTGATCTATGTGTTAAAACTTAGAAGAAAACTGGTTAAATTCACCATTAGGTACACTTATGGTCTGTTTCATCAAGCAAGATAGTAAATTAAAAATCGCACAGTAAATATTTTTACAACAGGTTTGAATAATATATATTTGTGTATAGAATATAGTTATGTTTTATAAAATAAACTACGCAGTATATTCCCACATCCAATATTCGAATCTGTTTTGAAAATATTCAATGTGCGATTTTTAATTTACTCTCTTGCTTGATAAAACAGACCATAGTCTAGTCTACCATGCAGGGTTATTCAAAAATAAGTTCGAGAAATTTAAAAGTTCTTATAAAGGTTGGTCCGGAAATGAGTCCTAAGGGAGCTAAAAAATGTCATATAATGTAAGACTGTAGGAGCAACAGTTTTCAAAAAAATGCAATTAAGAAGAAGTAACATTTTGTGCCACTAAAAATTTTACTTTTTAAAAGTCTATTACTCCTTTAATATTAAATTTAGGTGTGTTGGTGAAGAATACTTTTTTGCTTAGTTTTAAATGAGATATCGCCCTGCCTAATTAAAATATTATTGGTGCTTTTTTTTGTTCCCCATTCAATATGTCCATCTTCGAAGGGCCGCAGCTCCCTTAGGGCTCATTTCCAGACTAACCTTAATAGGAACTTTTTTTCATATTTTTTAACGTAGAATCACCTCTTAAATGTCTCGAACTTATTTCTGAATAACCCTGTATAAACTTTTAAATACAAATATACAAATATGAATTAAATTCAAGAATAAATGGCAAATGTAAATCAAATTCTCGTGTTCTCGATTCAATTTCCACGCAAAATACCATTTCTGTTGATTGGTTTGATAAGAACCTCAATTATAAATTTTAATGAACTATAAGAATAGAATTTAAAAGCCAATTATACATTGCTATTGATTTATAACTAATATAAGTGTATTTTGCATTTTATATTAGGTTTGTTTTGGTTCTCAAAAATTGCAGTTTGCGATGGCTTCGGAACAGGCGCAGTTTCGACTGAACGCAATGCCCAGTTGCAAATGAGCTGGTATAGAACTGCAATTTTCGAAAAGCAAAAAATATATATTTTTTCTATTTTGCGACTCTTATAAGCTCATAATCACACTCACTTTGCGTGTCCTTATAGGCCCATAAGAGGTTCGTACTTTTTTTCTTTTGGGTTGGCAAAGGAACAAAATAGTATCGCTTGGCGTGCAAATGTCAACGTCGCTTTATAGTTTAATTTTCTACAAAATATTGTGTTTAGGTTATTTTTTACTGTTAAAATTGCGGGTTGGTTACATGCAGTGAAAAAGAGAAGATATGACTATAAAATATATCAAAATATCATTTGTTCTTAAACATCGTGTAAACTGTAATGCCAACCCAAAACAAAAATCTCTAAATCAGTCATCAATTTAAATGTAGGTAGAAAACTTACCGTAAGCGGCTCGTTTTCTAAACTTGTACTCGTGCGCTAAAAACGTATGTTATGAGACTAGTACTTTAATATACTATTAAGATACCTTAGCTATCGTTTTTTAACACTCCGCAGTACGATGGCTACAAATAAATATACCTAAAAGACAGTAATTTTTTAACACATTAAAAATTAGATTATTTTTTTCTACGAATAATTTTCTTAACCTTCATACTACTGGTAAGCTCGTTAAACCCGCCTGAATTTAAGACGAATTCATCATGACCGGCACAATATTGTTTTATTTGTAGTGGATTTAAACATATCTCTAGAACAGTTACAGTTATTTATTATTTTAAACTTGAACAATTGATGTTCAGTAGCTATTTAAATATTTTTTACATCAACATTACATAACAACGATAAAAAACTATAAAAAATACCGGTGTAATAAAAATAATCAGAATATTTTGCCCGAAACATTCAACTATACTCCAATATTCTCAGAATTAGCACCGCCTTGTTAAATAACAAGCCGTGAAGATATTTAATGCTTGGCATTCCACAGTATACTCTGCACAGTGGCTAGCGTTTTCTTTGATGATGTGTACCTCGTTTATGTTTCATACTCCAAAATTAGTACAAATATTTCTATAAATTAAAGTAATGTTTTTTTTTTGAAAATTTGGCGTTTATCTAATCTTTTCTTTTAGAAAACAATTTTATTTTGAAAATTTTCTTTTTTTAACCGACTTCCAAAAAGGAGAAGGTTATCGATTCGACGTGTGATTTTGTTTTTTTTTATGTTTGTTCCCGCATAACTTTGGAACGAATAAACGGAATTTGTGGAAACTTTTTGCAACTTAAAGAGGGCATTCATAAGGTGGTCCCGTTTTAATTTGACGCTCGGATAATGTGGGGTAAGCTGGATAATTAGGATAAATCTAATCATTTTAACGCAATTTCACTTAAAAACCGCTTAATTTGGTTCTACTAACAGCCAAATTTTTAGAGAAATATCGGATAACTCGGATTAGCCGGATAACTTGGTTAAGGGGTCACTTAAATATTACGGCACACTGAAAATCTTTTAAATGCCGCTAAACTTGATTCTCGGAACCTGTAATATTAAAATGCCAAGAGAATATGATAAATGTTGTGATTTTACCAAAAGGCGTTGTTATATTATTACTTAACGCTTAAAGTTTAACAAGATTTTCTTTAGTATTCCGTTTAAATTAAGGTCGTTTGGACTCTTGGGCGCTAAAATAAAAATATTACTTTTATTTTTTAGAAATTTATCTTTAGGATAATGACGTCACAACACACTAACAGTGCGTTGTGACGTCAGCAGCTTTCCAAGATGGAAGGACAACTATAATTTAGCTTAGATGACGTTACAAATCTACAAGTTCTGTGTCTATAAAAGGTAAAAAATAAAAACTTTTCTCAAAAAAAAAAATGAACCGACTTCTATATCTCTAAAAAGTAAAAACTAAGAATTACTTAAGTCGGTGCCAATTTTACAGCAAACCATAATAAAATAATAAAAAAATAATTGTTAGTAATTAATTTAGGGAATGGTGAAATTGGCACCGACTTAAGTAATTTTTATTTTTTACTTTTTAGAGACATAGAAGTCGGTTAATTTTTTTTGCGAAAAGTTTTTTCTTTTCTCTATGAATAAAAGAACTTCCTTAGGAGCTTTTCCTATCATAAACTTGGTATTTTCTGAATATAATACGAATAAATATTCGGGGATTCCATTCTTAAGTTATTGTACACTCAGTAAATGTGACAAACCGACAGACCGACATTTATAAATACATTTTTTTCATTTAAAGTAATTTTTGACGTGAAGAGTATCAAAATTCACCGGCAAATTAAAGTGTCCACTTCAGCACAGCAATAAATTTAAATTTATGGGTTCATTAAATGGTCTAACAAATTGCAGTTGAAATATTTTACAGTTATTTCATTTTGATATCGAAATTTACATATCGATTAGCGATCATTTGCGCGATTTTACAATGTAGAGTCAATTTAAATTCATCAAAATAAGTGCTGTAGCAGATAACTCAGACTATATTCGAAAAATTTGTCTTTGCCATTTCTTAAATACATACAGTATTAAATCTTTAAACTTTAAATTTAATTTTAGGATTTATAACTCTGTGGCTTGGTTCTAAAAGGGCCAATGTCAAAAACGGCGAAGTATCCCTTTGGACTTTTAAACGTTTAAAGATTTATCAATGTAGGCACTGACATTAGCTTATTTAGGTTATATAGATCTGAAAAAAAAAATGGTCGGCGGTATAAATGGTGTTTCACCAGTGGCGATGCTGCAATGCAATATTTGTATTCAAAATTAATGGAGAGCCCCTAGCACAAGCTTAAAGCTTATTTGGGGCTCTCCATGAATCAGTTTTAGGTATTTAATAATATTAATTATTACTATTATAATTAATTATTTATATGTCTCAAAAACTATTGTCAGATCCTGCTGGAGCTTTTGCTCTTTTGTATTTAAGGAAGTTTGACTTGGGATTAGGTTTTGGAGTAAAAGCCTATGCATTTCCATAAATAAATGTAATGAAGACCAACGAAATTGTACTTTTGCTTATTTTATTTTCACCACCTGATTTTTAACCGATTTCCAAAAAGGAGGAGGTTATCAATTCGACGTGTGACTTTGTTTTTTCTATGTTTGTTCCCGCACAACTTTAGAACGAATGAACGGAATTTGATGAAACTTTATGCATTCATGAGGTGGACCCATTTTAAATTGACGTTCGGATAATGCCGGGTAAGCCGGATAATTCAGATAAATCTAATCATTTTAACGCAATTTCACTTAAAAACGGCTTTATTTGGTTTAACTACAAACCAATTTTTTAGAGAAATATCGGATAACTCGGATAAGTCAGATAACTTGATTAAGGGCTCACTCATATATTACGGCTCACTGAAAATATTTTAAATGCAGCTAAACTTGATTCTCTGGACCTGTAATATTAAAATACTAAGAGAAAATAAAAAATTTTGTGATTTTACCATAAGGCGTTATTTAATTATTACTTAACGCTTAAAGCTTGACAAGTTTTTCTTTAGTATTTCGTTTAAAATAAGGTTGATTGGACTCTTGGGCGCTGAAATAAAAATATTACTTTTATTTTTTAGAAATTTATCTTTAAGATAATGACGTCAAAACGCACTAAGAGTGCTTTGTGGCGTCAGCAGCTAACCGAGATGAAAGGACAATTATTGTTTAGCTTAGATGACGTAACAAATTTACAAGACCTGTGTCTCTTAAAAGTAAAAAATAATAACTTTTCGCAAAAAAAATGAACCGACTTTTATGTCTAAAAAGTAAAAAATAAAAAATACTTTAGTCGGTGCCAATTTCACAGCAAACAATAATAAAATAATAACAAAATAATTGTTAGTAATTAATTTAACGAATGGTGAAATTGGCTCCGACATAAGTATTTTTTATTTTTTTTTACTTTTTAGAGACAGAAGTCGGTTCATCTTTTTTTACGAAAAGTTTTTATTGTAATATACGTATTTTAAACTGTTTAATTTTAACTCAGAAACATCCCATTTTTAGTCATGTCCGAATATTTTTTTATGTTCGCAATCTAAGATACTGCAATTATATTTAAATCCTGAACTGGGAGAAAAACATATTTACTCTTTATTTATCTACTTTTTCACATCTGTAGCTACTTTAACGCATCTCAACTCCTACACATCTCAACTCCTTCATATCTATACTTCTACACATCTTCATTCCCAGACATCGCTACTCCCACACATCTATACTTCCACAAAATGTCATACCTCCTTCCACATAGCTTTACTACCACACATCTCTACTCTAAAATATCTCTTTCGTCACATAATTATATTTTTTTTAATACTGAATTGATTAAAACTAGGATTCCATGACAGAACAAGATATTAAGCTTTTTATCGACATTTTTTCCTTTAACACGTACGTTATTGGGGGTCAGAAGGACCCACCAAGACAATGCATTAATGATAAAGGCTTTCAATAACACCCTGCGTTATTTATTCCTTTTTTTAGTTTAATTTTTATTGAGCTTAAATAAAGGTGTTTGGACTTTTGGACAAATAAACAAATAAACAAACAAACAACTAAACCATTTTTAAAGTCAATGTAGAAAAGTGTATAAATCTGTGGGGGTAGAAATGTGTTAGAATAAAGGTGTGTTGGATTCTGAAGAAAAATGTAATATTGTAGTAAATTATAGAAAGTATTAAGTAAAAGTGTTATTTCCCTTCAAGTTATTTTCAATACATATTATACATTTTTATATAAATTTTCACAGTTAATTTATTATTATATAAATATCAAATATTGCCAGAAGACATGCTGAAGCGTTTAACTAAAATATTATTATTTCATAGGGCAATTTATTTGCTATTTATTGCTATTATTTGCGGTAATTTGAGTTATAATGTCTTGGAAGTACTTATCCTAACACCTGTAAGCGAAATCATATACAGTGCGGTCCAAAAGTCACCCCCCCCCTCTTAACTTTTGAACGAGTTGAGATATCGATTTCAAATTTAGAACTCTTAAATAAGACAACTTAAACTATCTTTAGGCATACATTTGATACTTTTATCTCTTAAAATGTGGGCAGGGGGGCATGGGGGGAATTTTTTTTAAATGGAAAGGGGGGTCGTGTGATACATCATTTTAAAGCCTTTAAAATTCTCTATATAACCATATATTTTAAAAAAGTTTAAACATGTTTTTTAAGGTTTTGATTTTTCAGTTTTTTGTGCTAAAAAAATAAATTTTTAAGTTTTTTTTTTGTTAATTTTTATTTATATCAACTAAAATTAGTAAAAAAGTATAATTTACTTTTTTTAATTATGAAATTAGGCATTTTTAAAAAATGTTTGGATTTTTTAGAGAAATTTTGACAGAAATACCCATTTTCAACCCTACTTTAAACCCAAAAAAAATGTTTAAAAAAAAATAAAAAATATACAGTTAAATGGAGAATTTTATAAGCTTTAAAATGATGTATCACACGACCCACATTTCTATTTAAAAAAAATGTCGCCCCATGCCCCTGCCCACATTTTAAGAGCTAAAAGTATCAAATATATGCTTAAAGATAGTTTAAGTTGTCTTATTTAAGAGTTCTAAATTTAAAGTCGATATCTAAACTCGTTCAAAAGTTAAGAGGGGGGGGGTGACTTTTGGACCGCTCTGTATTTTAACTTTATATTGCTACATATTGTTTAAATATTAAAGACTGCAGTCAATTTTATTGATAACATTTATTGTTACAAGTACACTAATATTATATTAGCTATAATAGCTTTAGAAATATATTTAAACCGATTTAAAAAAATATTTTGTAGTGGATTTTATCAGAATTTTGAGGTCCCTAAAATTTATTTCTAGAATGATGTCTGTCATTAATCCTTCATGATAGTTTCCAAACCATTTATCCAATCAAATAGAAATTTCGTATGCAGACACTATGAATTCCAGTTTTCAGGATCCCGATTTCAAAGTCCCTAAATCTCGAAAGTTTAAAAAAGTTCGGGATCTGTATAAAAAGTGATGATGTATGATGCTTTGGCTGAGTCCATATTGCGCTACTGCATATTAGTCTGCGGCAGTGCACTTGATACAACTCTTAAGGACTTAGAGGTTTCTGGAAACATTATTTTAAAAATTATTTTATTTAAAAATCGTTCCTTTTGTACTGTTCTGCTCTACAGTAATATATAACCAATCAACAAAATATATATTTATCAGTTATGCTTGTGGATATTTAAGTATACAGAAAGTTTTAATACCCCTCAACATAGCTACGCAACCAGATCCCTACAAAACGATACAGTTAATCTCCCGTTATTTTGTTCCACAACCCTACAAAAAGGCATGTTCTATTTTGGCCCAAAATAGTATATTCATATTCCCAAAGAAATTAAATGTCTAAAAAAAATCGTCGAAAAATAGTTCTAAAAAACTACGTAATACAAGCCAATATTAATACACTTTTTAAATTATTAAATTAAAATCTTCACATAAAATATTTTAGATCCGTCCCTGGGTAAAATATACGACCTTTGATACCTATAAATTTTTCTACCTTTTTTGTGTTTTATGCTACGTCTCTCGGCTGTGTCATCGAACGTTAGTGTGTTTATCAATATTTTTTTTTTCTTTTAATGAATGAATCATTGTTATTAAAAATAATTATATGTAAAGAATTAATTACTATGTATTTTTTTCCGCAACACAAACCTCTTGAGGTTTAGGCGGAGTTAAACTCAAATTCTGTAAAATTGTAATATTTTTTATGCAAATAAATAAATAAATAAATAAAGTAATTTGAAGGTTGACCAATTAATATAACTTATTTGTAATGTTAAATAGCTTTGGTTTTAACCTCGATCAAAAACTTGCCTTTGTCCTAAGATTTCGTCCAGAAAGTATTATACATCCACATTAGATTTTTTTACTCAAGGAAGTCCAGTTTGAATTATGGTGATATTCAGAAATGTTAGAAATACGTATTTGGGAAAAGGAAAAACATATCGATTGAGTAGAATGAAAAGCTCGTATATCGGTTTTCAATAAATTTGTCACTGACATTAAATGTCTTTGTCAAAACTTAAAAATGTAGGGGAGATTATATCACCATGTGCATATTTTTTTCTTGTAAGCCCTATTTTTCAAAAATAAATATATTTTACTTAAAATTTTGTCAGTATTCAAATTTGCTTTACATTTTGCTTTCCACCAAAATCTCGGAATACCTACTGTCCGAGAAGTAGCTGGAAAGCAGTCCTTGGATTGGTAAAAAAATCATGTTTTGCATTGCCTATTTTTGCGTTTTATGGCTTTATATGCAAAAACATATTTAAGTAAAAAAATCTACAAAAAATCCCTTTGGCTGATGATAAATTCCAGTCATTATATCACAGTCAAATTCCTATCACAAAAACTAAATATAATGAGTTAAAAGTTGTGATTCCAGAAATATAATATAATAATGGAAGGACAATGTTAAAAATGATCGAATTTTCAAATACCTTGTAAACTAAGCAAAATATAACAATTAACAATTATTTCATTTTGTGCTTAGTTTGCGAGGTATTTGGGTGGATTATTTTCGAATGATCACCCTACCCTGTATTACGCAATAGCATATTTCAAAAATGTTCCCGATTGTTTTCGGCGAAATAAGTATTTTTTACAATTATTTTAGGACAAAAATAACTATTTTATTTCAATTAACTTTTATTGGACGCGCAAAAATTCAATGATTTTTAACATTGCCTTTGCTTAATAAAGTTTAGATATAATATTCGTTAAAGAAGCTACCTTGGTTTTGCTTTTATTTATCGGCAATTAAAAATTATCTGTGATCTCATCTCCCCTATAGTATAAAACTATTGACGTTCACATTCAATGTCAGTTTAAAAATTCAATATGTCAAAAAAATATCCGAGCTTTTCATTCTACGCGATCGATATATAAAAAGCTGTACTAAAATAGCTAATCTAACAATAGTATTTTGTTTTACTAAGAGGAAAGGTGAAGCTTTTTTTTACTAGTCTGTAGAATTTACTAAACTACAGACTAGTAAAAAAAGCACTTTTCCTCGGAGTGAAACATACTATTTTTTCTTCAAGCATCCTATATATTTTTTTTAAATATTTATTTTTGAATTTAATTTATTCAGTAATAAAGTATGTTTTTTTTTTTATTAAAATAGGCCAATAAAACCCTTTCGAAATAAACTTAAACCTTCCTTAGCTCATTTTAAATTTTTTTCGTAGGCTAAATTGTACACTTTTCGCGATTTCGATGGTAACTTGTCTAATGTAGCATTTGCAATTTCGGAAGATTTGTAGGTGTATAAACCATATATATCATTTTTATTCAATTTCTCACAAGGTTTTTGCACAGAATCTAGTCAACCACCTGTTTACATAATAAACAAACAAGTTAGAAGTATGGCTGTCATCAAACTCAAAGAGTGCTGCCGCCAGTGGTGGTTTTGCTTACTAACTTTTTTTTACGGCGTACAACAATGAACTCATTTTTTTACTGTAAAAAAATAGATCACTTCTAACTAGTGTGTTCAGTTATAAAATATGAACATTTTAGTAAGCTTGAAGAAAAATAATTTAATGCTAATAAAGTCATTATTTAATGAAGTTACTATTATCTTATATGTAAACAAGTGTAGATAAAAACTAATGTAAAATATGATGAAAGTAATAAACTGTAATGTTGTCTCAACTATTGCTATTAACCCAATTGGTATGTACGTAATGAATATTTATAATATTCATTAAAATAGGTTTTATACCAGGTTTTATATGACTTAATCAGTGAGTTGTCGACTGAAGTAAGTGGTGTATAATCTTATATTTAATTGGGAATGGTTTGTAAAATAACATCAGATGCAAATCATTTTGATCTATGCAAAAACAACTGTTCACTTATTTGTTACACTAGTCATTATTATACAAAAACGATCTTATTAAATTTTAAATTAAAATTTATGTTTAAAATTTATTTAGAATAGAATAGAATATTTATTAGCCATCATGTGATACATTTCTGTATATATAGTAGGTCATATTTATTCTTCTTATTAATTAAATATTGCTAATTGCTTATTAGTAAATTAGGATATATTTTTTTTATTAAAAAAATTATAAAATTAAATTTTATTCGGATAAAAAACCATTATTACAAGGCGCCTCACATTGTTCCCTATCAAAATTTAGATGAACAAAATTGATGATGGGATCTTGGAATGGAAGGTCTGGATATTATAGAATCATTTACCGTGAAATCACATATTATTTTTTGCCTAATATAACTTCGGGAGGAACTACAATCAAACCTATCTTTTATCTTCCAGTTAATTCCTATACAATATTTTGCTTAGAATCCGAATCCGTTCATAAAATTGAGTTATTCGTTTGCACTGCTAAGAAAAGCACATTTTTCTACGACTGCTTTAGAATGTAAGCAAATACACACACTTTTCAAACACAGAATGAATCCATTCTAGCTCTAGATACGGTATGAATATTCCGTATCAAGTGTTAGAATGAGCACATGTAGTGCCATCTCTTGTTTATAAAAGTAAAGAAAACTGTAGCAAAATTAGCAAAAATATATATATATTTTATAATAAAATATTGAATAATTTAATGCAATTTAAAGTTTTGCGTTAAAATTACATAAAGTTTATTAGTCTTTCTTAATATTAGACCAGTTTTTTATCAATTTAGTTCAAAAAATTAAAACTGCTCCATCTATTGTTAAATATTTAAACCTGATATCTCTCACAACAATCTGACATAACTTTCAGTTTTTGCATTATAATTTGTAAATATGTGCTAAAATTAAATAAAAATCTTTTTTAAGTACTGATTTGATAAAATTATTAAATAACATTAACTGCTTTATTTAAAAATATATATATATATATATATATATTTAAAAATATGTGTTTTTGTCATACTCGCCTGCCGGCTCGTATGACAACCTTTCCGCTCGCGCGGAATATTGTCTATTCCATACTAGTTATAGAATATACTATTTTATGGTTGTAAATGCGTTTTAGGTTATTTGGTGAATTTTAGCTTTGTTGGAAAGCGTAATCTGTCAAAGTTTAGCTGCTGCTGTCTATCTAGCAGTGGATTATATAATTTATTATAAATTTTACAAAATTCTGAGATTTTTTTTTGGAAAATCACTCACTTGAAGAAACTGTTCTGCAGCTCTATTCTTGACCATTCGCAAAAATAATGCGCATACGCTGTTGCTATGATACCTAATGTCATTGGTTGTATCATAGCAACTTCGTTTTTGTTGGAGTAGTTTCGTAGTTTATCAAAACGGTTTATTACACATCAATACATAGTAGACTAAAATATGTTAAATTTGTTTGGTGTCATGCTTCTTCTACAGAAAGGCTGTTTTGTTTACAAAGAAGAGCTCTAGGTACCATGTTTGGTGCAAAATACAGGGATGATTGTACTCCTCTTTTTATTCAGGCACAGATTCTAACTTTACCATATTTATATGTATTGGAATGTCTGATTCATGTGAAGGTACACATTGATAGTTACAATAAAAATAATATAGTTTCTACAAGAAATAGTAATAATATAAAAATTGAATACCTTAGATTAGAAAGGACAAGAAATGGGAAAAATTACTATGGCCCTACTGCTTTTAATGCACTCCCCACCAGTGTAAGATCTCTACCCCTTGGCAGATTTAAGGCTGAAATTAAATCGTTTTTTATAAAAAATCCATTTTATACTATAAATTATGTTTTAATAAATTTAAAAAATATGTTATTGTAATTTTATGTAAATTTGTATTTTTGTACTTATTTATTGCATTTTGTATTTTATTGACATGTGTAAGTTTTATGTAGCACAATAAATTATTCTTATTCTTATTCTTATTCGTATGCGAACTATTTTGCGAATGGTCAAGCATAGAGACCCTGGGTCCATCCTTGCACTTAAATCATATTTTGTTATTTATTTTTAGAACTGTTTTATAATAGCTTTAAAATTAAAATTAATATTTTTTTAATACTCAAAACAAGGAATTTTTTAAATTTTAATGATTATGTCCCAAAAATTGAATCCTACAGGGTTTCCTAGTGAGTGGTTTTGTAATGACCTTCCTTTACAAGTATCCATCCTCCGTTTCCTGTGTCAATTTTTATTCATTTAAATATTGCTGAAAAATACTGTGCACTGCTATAGCGTGTTAAATTTTATAACTATTATTAAATTTAATTTTTTCTGGTATTTTTAATAAAAAGTTTAAATTACATTAAATGCTGAATCGAGATATTTATATCGTCCACTAAAGGCTCTAATTGTCTAACTCCAAATTTTTCAAAAATGAGATTTTTATCAAATTTGCTTCATTATCTGATTACCAACATACTTCAAAAAAAAAAAGTTGCATTAAACCAATATCAGCCTCAAAAAATGCAAAAATGTAAATATTTTAAGTCGCTAAGTGTCTAACTCCATCATATGATTGTGAGAAAACAATTAAATGAGAACTGTCACTAATGTCAAACTATTTCTCGACAACAGGGGATCCCGTTTCAAATATTTGTTAATTTACTGTTTGATGATAATTATAATTATTGCCATTAATAATGTATATATATTGTGCCTACCTAGTAGAAATATTATATATTTAATATAAAAATATAAATCTTTTGTAATAATATTACGCGATATAATACGATAGGTATCCTCTTTTATCTTTCCTTGGAGTTAGACCATTAGTGAATTTAGAATTTGTGTTTAAAATTTAATTTTCAAATAATTTATATAAAATAGATAACAATGAAAAGTTTTAAATACATTAACACATTTCAAACATTTTTACCTGTGAACAAACTAGTTTTAAAGTTCTAAATTGCTATAATTAAGTTTTAAATCGTTTTTTACGTCTCCTGAAAAATATGACGTTTTGGAGTTAGACCGTTAGAGCCTTTAGATGACGATATGTCTTGCAATATATTAGATATTCTCAATAAAAATTTGAAAACATTAAGTATTAATATAAGTACTGGTGTATAAATATAAGTACTTTTTGCTGAAGTAAGAAATTCTGGTTTTTATGCAGTACATTATTACAAGGACACATGTGGCTAAATAAAAATAATAAATATTATTATTTAGTTCCTATAAAAGCTATTAATTATATGTTTCTTTACCTAAAGTAATCTCTGCATTTGAACATAAAATTTCAATTTTATTATTATATTATTAATTTATAGGTGGATATTCAATTTAAGCCTATGAGCTTTTTTAAAGCTTTGCTATGCGGAAACCATCAGTGTATTTACTTAAATTGAATATACTTATTTAATATAAATTTAGAAAAATAAAAAGGCATTTTATATTACTTTCATATAAACAGTTAGATGTTGAATTTTATTCAAGATTTACCAGTAGTTTCCTATAAATTATAGACTATAATCAAATAATTTTTTTATTTAAACTTGAAATACTGTGATGCCTGTATATTTAGTAATTTATTTAGTTTATTTATATACTGATTTATTGGTGCATTTGCAGGCACAGAGTCATGGAGAGCCCCAAATAAGCTTTTGGCTTGTGCTAGGTGCTTTCCATTGATTTTGATAAGAAATATAAAATTATAAAAAGTATTCACAAAAGGCAGCAATAGCCAGTATCATTTTAAGTTTTTTAATTATTGCAAAAAAATTAAAAATCCACAAAGCTAGAAGTTTTTAACTGAAAAATTGTTCAGGTACTTTTTTTCTAAGAATCTAAGGGAACGTTTAAGTATTACGTAACTTACATTTTGATCATTTTGGACTTTTTATGAATTATGAGGGAAATTTTTATAAAGGTCACTAAATCGAAAAATTTGACGACTAATTTGTTACACACAACAATATTGAATATACATATTAACTATAAATATGTAAATATATCGGTGTTTTTCAAAGATAATAAAAATGTAAATATTTAAAACCTCGCGTCAACGATAGAATCGACGCGGCGCCTATGCGAGCACTGGAAATTCGCCGATGACTGTTTATTATTTAGAATAATTTTAAAAGTTTTTTAATAGTATTAAATAATAGTTATTTATGGTACTAGTGGGTATAGTAAGATATGAGAAAATTAACCTGCGAGGCGTCAGCCGAGCCAAAAAGGGGGTTATTATTGAGTTTATCTATTTAAAATAAAGCTGGTAATTGTCTTATTATCTGTATGTATTGGATAAAGAAGTTTTCTCCACAGCCAGGATTTAAACTTGAGACCTTCCGAATTTAATATTTATTAAGTTCTGGCAATTTAAATGTAATTTTCTGAATATTTAGCATGGCGCGGATAAATGTTTCTGTGTGGACCTAACATTACGTTACATCATATCACTTAATACATATAATTACAAGTATTGGATTTTTTAATGCTAATTTTAGTTATAATTATTAAGTCATTAAAAGAAACCAGATATCATGATGTTACGGATACCTTTCCAGTCTGTGGTAGGTAACATAAAAAGGAAAGAGTTACATCCTTTTTAAATTATATATGCTAAGATATTTAAATTGCATATGGCAAAGATACAAATTATAAACCGCGCAATAAAACATAATTGGAGCAATTCCCGAGATTTTCATATAGAAAGTAAACGAATTTCCATCAAGAATCACTTTTTATTATAAAGGTTTTAATATCCTGAGATAGTATACTTAGATAATTTTTAATCTTTAGCACTAAATTTGGTGATCGCGTAGCTAACTTATCTTCTACATGATGATTTTTAAATATCTACACTCCTTTTTCCTATAAAAATAGTACAGAAACGCCATTTAAGGGAGCTACTCCCCTTTATGGGGGGAAACAAAAATTTGATTTTTATCTAATAATTTTGGAACCTTTTCTATGTATTTTCATTATTGGAATATAATTCCTTATGTAAACATACGTAAAAAAGTTACTCCAAAACGACCTGTTGTGCTATCAGAAGCAAGTTTTGCTTCTGGTAGTCACAATAAGTTGTGTTGTTGCCCTTACCACATTTTTGGTTGCAAAGACCAGAAAAATAGTTGTGGCTTATTTAATCTTTAATCTTTCTTCCCACCCAAAGTTGCTTTTTAAAGAAGCTCGTCTTTCCTAACTGAAACGAAAATAAAGTTAAATGAAATAAAGAAAGACCCTATTTCGTATTAAAATGAAAACTTACTCTTTGAGTTCCAAAAATATTTTTTAGATTTTGTTTTATTGTGTATGTTTTTAATGGTTGTTAGTTTTTTAATATAGGTACAACTTTGGAAAACGAGCCCTGGGATTTTGATTCAGCAGATTTATTACACCAAAACATGTAGTAATCCAAATTCAAACGACGTTTTTGGCGCGATTTTTATTAATATTTATTCTCACAGGGGGACACCGTGTTTTTTCTTGTAAATTTTTTTTTAAATACTGCTTACTAATAATTTTTTATACACAATGTGTATAAAAATTTTCAACTCTGTAGTCTTATACAATTAACAGATTTTTTTCAAAAAAAGTGTCGAATGATAAGTGTTTTTCTTAATTAATGAGCAAGAAAACTTTAATTAGATTTACAATGATACTTGACTTGAGAAAAATCTTTCCTAATGCAAGTAATATACGCTAAAAAGAATTTTAAATAAAGTTTTAGACTGAGAGATATTTATGTACAAAGTACAAAAATGGCACGCCCGCTACAAAAAGAATGGCTTTTGAGCCAAAATTACGTTTATTTATTATTATTTTTTGTTATTTGTCAAATAAATTTTATTAGTTAGATAGGTAGTTTTTATAAACGCATTTAACGATGAATATTTCCCTGATTAAATAGCATCTCGGTATTTAAGAGTGATTATATAGCATCTCGCTATTCAGTCAATCGGCAATCAAAACCATATCTAACTTTGAAACCAAATCTAAACAGGTTTGGGACTGTCTAAATAATCTGATAACCTTAGCCAACCACAATAAAGTAACCTTAGGGTGGGTGCCAGGGCACAAAGGCATTGATGGCAATGAGAGAGCAGATCAACTCGCAAGAGAAGGATCAGAAACTCCCTTCATTGGACCTGAGCCGGCTATTGGCATAACCAAAACCACGGTAAAAAGCTGGATATCCAACTGGATAACATCCCAGCAAAATTTACAGTGGGGTCAGGCACCGGGTCTCAGGAAAAGCAAGTTAATACTTGGCGGTGCAATAACTGCTGGTCCACTAACCAAGAACCTTCTACATCTTGGCAGGGACCACCTTAGGAAGGTGATAGGGCTAATAACTGGTCACTGCCACCTGAGGAAACACATGCACACCATCCGTGTGTATACTGATGAGCCAATATACAGACTGTGTAATGAGTAGGCGGAAACAGCCTCTCATGTTCTCTTTGACTGCGTGGCTCTACATCGCTGGAGACACCGGCAACCGGGAAATGGTAACCCAGAAGCTATGCTCTCCAATGCAAATCTAGTTAACAGCCTAGTAAGCCTGATAAAGGAAACGAAGCTGTTTGACTAGCAAGAGACCCAAGAATAACACAATAGGCCCGCAGGTGGCCGCAGTGTTTGAGGTACGAATCCTCCAAACCTTCTACATCTTGGCAGGGACCACCTTAGGAAGGTGATAGGGCTAATAACTGGTCACTGCCACCTGAGGAAACACATGCACACCATCCGTGTGAATACTGATGAGCCAATATACAGACTGTGTAATGAGTAGGCGGAAACAGCCTCTCATGTTCTCTTTGACTGCGTGGCTCTACATCGCTGGAGACACCGGCAACCGGGAAATGGTAACCCAGAAGCTATGCTCTCCAATGCAAATCTAACAGCCTAGTAAGCCTGATAAAGGAAACGAAGCTGTTTGACTAGCAAGAGACCCAAGAATAACACAATAGGCCCGCAGGTGGCCGCAGTGTACGAATCCTCATCTTGTTTCTCTTCATCAATCAATCAATCAATCAATCTCGCTATTTAGATAAGTGACTATTATACCGATAGCTCAAAATTACCAAATACCAAAAATACAGCTTATTTGATCTGATTTTTTTTCAGAAAATAATCTGAAAGTATACCTCTCCACCTAATGATTTAAATCACACTACAACCAGCTATATTTTTGGTAATTTTGCTTTAAGAAAATGTTTTTAACTTAATAATTCATTATAAAAAGGTCGAGACCGCAGGTCGAGAGCTTTTTTTGTTCAAACATTTTCTAAGAAAAATTAACAAAAACACAGCCACTTGCAATTTAGCCGGTTAAATCATTAGGCATAGGGATATAACCTATGTATATATCTATACAACCTCTTGATCTGTATGTAGTAGGATATTGTTAGTCCAAAAATTTTTTAGAAATATGATTTGACTCTTAATACTTAGAATTACTTTTGTAAATAGTTTTGCGACCTTGTACCAGATGGATTTTTTCGAAACTAATAGCATGTACAATTTAAATATTTTATTTAAAGTCATTGTGTTTATGGTTATTTTGACGCGTCTGCAGCCTTGATGTCAAAATGGAAAATACCACCTTTGTCTTCACCGTGTAATTAAAGAGGTAATTGCAGAGTGCGTACTTTGTGTTAACGTCTACACTACGTGAATCTATAGTCACATGTTAATATTTATTAGTACCTACATTTCACCAACAAACATACAAACAAGTACATAAAAATATAAAACAATAACACAATTTTAAATTTACATTCTTTGTAAAATTTTAAATGATATAAACTAACAATATTATTTCTTTAAATCACATTCACATAAAATGCGAATTGCTACTCTTCACGGTAGGCCCAGGACCAACTCTTTATTAGCCAGACAAAATTATCATACAAAAATTATATTTATTAAATATTTTAGCTTTAGAACATACTATTATTTATCATGTTTTCAGACTGTGAAATCAATTTTCCTCACCTATAGCAATAATAATTTTTTCTCTCCTAGTAGGAGTAAATTTTATAAACAATTGATTTCTGTCACTTTATATGTTTCAGTTCTTTGTGCAATTTTTACTAATTAAACCTAAGAAAATAGCTTTAAATAACTTTTTATTTATTAAATATAAATAATTATAATTATTACCAATTAATACAATTAATAATAAGCTAAATATTATAAAAAAAAAAAATAAAAAAAACTAAATTTTTTAAACGTCAGTTCAAAGTATTTATTGAGCAAAAGTCATTGATCAATGCTACTTGATTTTTATGAAAATTTCAAGAAATATAATGTCTGTTAAAAATTTATTTTATTATTTGAATAAAAATAGTTAAATAGTGTTAGTAGTAAAAAAACTAATACAGAGCGGACCAAAAATCACCCTCCCCCTCTAAACTTTTGAACCAGTTGAGATATCGACTTCAAATTTGAAACTTTTAAATAAGACAACTTAAACTATCTTTTAGCATATATTTAATACTTTCAGCTCTTAAAATGTGGGCAGGGGGGCATGGGGGGACATTTTTTTAAATGGAAAGGGGGGTCGTGTATACATCATTTTAAAGCTTATAAAATTTTTCATTTAACTCCATATTTATAAATTAAAAAAAAAAAATTTGGGTTTAAAATGGGGTTGAAAATGGGTATTAATGTCAAAATTCCTCTAAAAAAAAACAAATAATTTTTTAAAAATGCCTAATTTCATAATAAAAAAATTTAATTATACTTTTAAACTAATTTTAGTTGAGATAAATAAAAATTTATAAAAAAAAACTTAAAAAATCGAATGTTTTAGCACAAAAAATTGAAAAATCAAAACCTTTAAAAACATTTTTAAAAAATTTAAAAATGTTAGTTTAAATAGAGAATTTTATAAGCTTTAAAATGATGTATAACACGACCCCCCTTTCCATTTAAAAAAAATTGTCCCCCATGCCCAAATTTTAAGAGCTGAAAATATCAAATATATGCTAAAAGATACTTTAAGTTGTCTTATTTAAGAGTTCTAGATTTGAAGTCGATGTCTCTTATATCCCTTGGCTATAAAAACTGTCTTCTCTACATTGGTTTATAATTACTATTATCTTTCTTACCTTATCTTTTATTTTATCTGCATTTCAGATGATCTAGTGTACCATAACGCACTATTTGTTAATTAAAGTATTTAAATAATCTTATCTAAAAAATAGGTTTATCAAGAAATTATAAAATATTAATTTAAATTTTGTAGATCTAAATGCCAAGACTACCCATTCACGTAGGTGGCAATGTCATATTGCCAATTTTTACAGTTTCAAATCTAACCTCCATAACTGTAAGACTTGATCATCACTAAAGTTTATTTTATTAAGGCATAGTTATTTTAAATTTACCGCTAAATACTCCAAAAAGTCCGATTTACACTAAAGCATGTGACTTGTTTTGAATGTCAACATTTATAATTTTTGTTTACTTACTTTGTTTTTATGATGTTATGATGTAAAAAAAGAGAATTGATAAAGCTTTTGCTAAAAACACCTTTGTATTCCTGTAGAAACAAAATTTGCTTATAAAATCGCTTTTATTCCAATAATTTAGAGGAATAAACCATTGTTTTGTTCTCGTTAATGGCACGTCAACGTTTTACGGTTGTGTAAATTGAGCCTAGTCATTTCGCTTATGACGCATGCTTATCTTACGTTGCTATGGTAATTTCGAGATTGTTTACAAGCGAGAAGGTTTAAAATAACTATACCTTAAAAACATAAACATAAACAAAACATAAAATTGTAGTAGATCTGTTAAATTAGAATAAAGCTTTATTCTAATTTAACCGATCTTGGTCAAAAAACGGGCACCCTGTATAAGTAATTAAAATATTTATAATTGATAATTAACAATAATAAAATTTTGTCCCGCTAGAAACAGGTCCTGTATCCTCTGTGCCCTGGCATTTATTAATTCGCTATTCATTTAAAGATATTGTAAATAAGCTTGGGGGTACAACTTTATAAGGTGTTTTATTTTTTAGATCGTATACAATGTATATTAATAAATAAATTTCTTATTTTCAGGTAAGGATGACCTCAAATCTAAGAAGGTGTCGGTAAGATTAGAAAAAGTTTCATAGATATAAAAGACAATTTATTATATTGCCAGTGGTGACTAAATAAAGTACTATTTTAATATTTTTTCATATCACGTTTTGAATTTAAATTGTTTTATTATTCTGTTAATTAACCAAAATTAATTTATATACGTGCACTGTGAGCTATGTTAAATGAGAAAATACGTTATATCCTTAATTGTAGAAAAGTTATGATGTTGACGTGGTTTAGTTTAATTATACACAGAAAAAAATTGCATTTTGAAATTTTCTGTAAAATTATAATTTCCTGTGGTGTGGAAAAATTTAAGACTAAGCTTTTTCTATTGTGATTATTAGATGTGGCCCTGCAGGGGCCTTATTTAAAAACCTTATTGAAAGAAATATATTTTAAACATACAATAAATTTACTTATAAAATTACTCGTAACGTGACGCTATGTAATATTACATAATGTAATTAGAATCTATAATTTATTTGAGGCGTATATATATTTACAGTATTATTAATTTGAGCCATTTCGCCTTTTTCAATAAAAGTTTTTTCCAAATTAACTTCTCTACACGTTTTCAACAAAAACGCCTTTTCCAAATTAATTTCTCTACACCTTTTTATTGTTACAGGTGTCTTTGTTTCAATTACCTCGAAATTACATATTTCGACATTTTTCATATTTTGATTGATAAAGCCAAATATTGCACAAATTCTTTCAAAAACTAATAATATTCTTTGAACACGGGATCAGATTAAATCCCGAAACATTAGAAGTTAACTTTTATTCAGTTTTTCGTTCTTTTTTAATTATTTTAATGATTTATCAAGAATTTTATTGAAAATTCTTTATTTAGACAAAATTTTAAAACTGTGCTAAGGTAATGACTAATAATATTTTTTAGATAAAGAAGATATAGCAGATAAGTATTATTTTAAACGCAATACCTTACCAGCGCATCTAGAAATAGGTGCGTCTGATAAGAACATTTTAATTTTATTTTCTGTTTTAGATTTTTTATCGATATAAATAGTCATTAAGGCGAAATGGCTCAAATTAATAATACTCTAAACATAAATGTAATATTACATTTTTGGATGCAATATTACAATATTATAAATATATTATTAATCTTTATATAACATTTTAAATATTTAGCAAAAAAAACATATAGTTATATAAAAATGCTATATTGTATGTATTTTTTTCTAAGCATACATGCCAGTTTATGTGAAATAATATGTAAATTTGCTAATGTGAGGCATTATTAGGTACAAAATACATTTATTATGTAATATTACAAAAATATGTATGTGAATTACCAATTTTATATATTAATATTAATATAATAATTATTAATTATAACTAATTGAACTTTTTTATTAATTAAAATTACTTTTACTGTATTCATCAAAAGGACCCGGCACCAAATACCTAGGAAATTTGTTGTCGACAGAATATTTTCAAAATCTAGGAACAGAAACTTTAGGTCATTCTGAATAAAAGTTGTCATGTACATAAAATCGCTAAGTGCCTTTATTTAAAAAATACAGCAGGTGGTAGCTCCAAAAATCGAAATTTTAAAATCGCGATTTTACGTATTTTTACCAAAATGAACGTATGTATTGGTTTATAAGAAATAGATATATGTAAAATGCTGTTTATGTATTAATTCTTATGTATACCTAATTACACCGGCACTTAGTACTACTAAGAGTGTCTTGAAATCTTCGCCAAATAAGTCAAAATCTTTGACCACGTTTTTTCATCTTTATCGACGTTTTAAACCGTCCTGAGCCGAAACCAGTAAAAAAAATTTCGTCCGTCTGTCTGTCTCTGTGTCTGTCTCTGTCTGTATGTAAACTCGATAACTCCATTTCTAAAAAAGATATTGACAAGTGGTTTTTTGCATTTCGTTTCTTATCGAATTTCGAAGATCTGATTAGATTTTGGGGGTAAACAACTTAATTATAACATTATTTATTAAGTTATGCTAAAAAACATTTTACTGCTTTAAACGCCAATATCTCGAAAACAATGTGTTTTAGGAAAAAATTGTTTCTAACATTTTTTGAGCAGTTTTAAAATATCTTTTATGTACATGCTTAATTTATAATATACTATAATAATTAACTTAATTATAACCAAAAAAACGCTAAAAATAGGAGTTTTACCCCATTCTTACCCCTTTACCCCCAATTGTTTACCCCCAAAATCTAATCAGATCTTCGAAATTTGATAAGAAACGATATGCAAAAAACCGCTTGTCGATATCTTTTTTAGAAATGGAGTTATTGAGTTTACAGACAGACAGAGACAGACAGACAGACGGACGAAATTTTTTTTTTACTGGTTTTGGCTCAGGACGGTCTAAAACGTCGAGAAAGATAAAAAAAGGTGGTTAAAGATTTTGACTTATTTGGCGAAGATTTCAAGACACTCTTAGTAGTACTAAGTGCCGGTGTAATTAGGTATACATAAGAATCAATACATAAGTATACATAAGTACACAGCATTTTACTTATATGTCTACTTCATATAAACCAATACATAAGTTCATTTCGGTAAAAAATACGTAAAATCGCGATTTTAAAATTTCGATTTTCGGAGCTACCACCTGCTGTATTTTTTAAATAAAGGCACTTAGTGATTTTATGTACATGACAACTTTTATTCAGAATGACCTAAAGATTCTATTCCTAGATTTCGGAAAAATTCTGTCGACAACAAATTTCCTAGGTATTTGGTGCGGGGTTCTTTAAATTAAATCTTTTTTTACTGTGTTTCACGATAAAGCACTAAATATCGTTTAATTAACTTCAAGTAATGTAATAATTCACTTTCTTGATGATCCCGTACCATAATTTAACCCAATTATTTTTAAGAAAGCTGTTTATTATTCCTAACAAAATTGATAAATATAACAATGAAATTCATGTAGTAATTTAGTGTCCAATCTCTTGACGAGATCAATATTCCTAATAAGCTAATTTCTTAACGATAATAAAATCTTTTCTTTTTTACCATATTTGGCCTAGGTCGAAAAGTGGGTCGACGAAAATTTTCATTTGACTTTTAATTTTATTTAATTAAAATTAATTGTTTTACAATTACTCGTAACTCTTACCTTGGCTAGGTACAATATTTTATTGCCCTGAGAAATGATTCTTCCAAATTGAGAGATTAAAAGAAATTTTATATTCCATTTATCGTCATTTTGTTTAATTATAATACTGAAAAAAGTATACTGAATATTCAGTTACAAATGAATAGGAAATCTGAAGTTATTATCCTATATAATTGTACTTTAACTTTTGTTAAAAACGCGCAACATTTCATGTCTATCCTTAAATATTAAAGTACGTGACTTTACAACTATAGTGTTTTTAATAAAAATGAAGGTACATTTGTAACTATTGTATTTATTTATTTAATTGTAGGTAAATACCATATAGGTTGCCTCTTCGAATATAATTTTCAAGTTTGTAATAAAATATATATGACTACGTTCATACAATTTTAGGTAAGAAATTTATATATTTTACCTAAAAATGGGATTCAATACAGTCAAGAAAATATTTTTGTTATATATTATCATTATTATTATTATTAACAATAGTTGTTATCTTTTAGCTTTGATAAAGCCCCCAAAGAGGGGAGAAACGTTAGCGATAAAATAAAGTGACGCATTAAAACCTGCCAAAAAATCCGATTTTTATTACAAACCAGAAAATTATATTTATTTAATTAATATATTCAGTTACAAATGAATATGATCCTAGGATTCCTGGGAATTTATGATACTATACAAATAACATATTATACTTTATTTTAATTTTTTATATTATATAGTATTATTATTATTATTATTATTATTATTATACAGGTAGGCGGCATAGCCGGTAAACTGTATAGTTAACAAAATATACGTAATAATTACATTGCCATGTTCTAAATATAACTTAAAATAAAACTTAAACTAACTAGTTAATTTCTAATAGTAGTAGTATATTATACTTTAATTTTTGTTAAAAACACTATAGTTCTAAAGTCACGTTATTAATATTTAAGAACGGACATGGAATATTGTGTGTTTTTAACAAAAATTAAATTACAATTGTATAGGATAATAACTTCCGATTTTCTATCCATTTGTAAAATTACAAAAAAAGCGGCATGGACATACTTCTTATTTGAATTGTCATTTAAAGTAACACCTCAGAATTAAAAGAATTTATTGTTATGCATCGAAATAGAAAGACTTTTTTAAAAAGCAGAAAAAGAAATAAAAAAGGTATTTGTTAAAACGTTAACTATTTTTTTTTGTAGTAAGCAACGTATATGGTTTTATAACTTTAGTTTGAAGTAAATTACTTAAATACCTACCAAAATATATTCTTCACCTACGTCGGATTTTTCTCTATAAATGCGAAAAAATCTAATTTTTTTAAATTTAGAAGCATATAAAAAATAAACGAATAAAGATATTTTAAATCCGCTTTATTAATAGAGAACCACGGCAAAAAAATAATAATTAGAACTTAATTTTTTTTTACTACAACTATAGGAAAAAAAACCACTGTGCGCTTATACCTAAAAAAAACGATCTGATCGAGAAAAACGAAAAAAGGTTCCGAAATCAGCACATCAAGTATAACAACCATAGGCGACTAAAAGGTCCCCGGCAAATAAAAAAAAAATCTTTTTTTGTAGAGTAGTGTTATTGATTATTACTTTCATAAGTGTTGCCACAGTGCAATGCATTGCAATAATAGTTTTTGTATGTATCAGGAAAAAAAGTAATTCTGGAATTGTGGCTTTTGCAGAAAAAATAATGTAACCGAAAAATATTTTTTGCTGCACTCCAATGCTCATTTGCAATATAAAGCTGTTTTCACGTAAAAAAAATACTATTTTAAAACTACTTAAGTAAAATTAATTAGTTATTTTCTACTTTCTTCTGTTTTATTGCCTAAATTATTTTATGTTTATGTACGCTAGAACTTATATGATGCTTATAATTACCTTAAAAGAAAAACTTATAAACGTATAATTTTACAAAGTAGCTAAAATAATTTGCCTATTTTGCGAAAATACTGGGAAAATGTTCTAGATGTGTTATTGCCCGTAAAAGTGGTATTTAGCACAGTATACTGTGTAAATTTTCCCAGGATCCCATTTCACATCGGGAACTTATACCGGGTCTTGCTCACTTCTATAACTTTTTTATTTCTAGAGGTAAAAAAAATAAATTTACAGGGTGTCTATAACAATATTTTGAATTATATCACGTAACGTAATTTTTTTCACTTTAGGTTTAACCGGAAAAACCACATGTTTGGCTTTTACTCAAATTTTTGCTTAATTACGTATATCGTCATATAAAGGCTCTAACAGTCTAACTCCAAAACGTCATATTTTTCAGGAGACGTAAAAAACGATTTAAAACTTAATTATAGCAATTTAGAACTTTAAAACTAGCTTGTTCACAGGTAAAAATGTTTGAAATGTGTTAATGTATTTAAAACTTTTCATTGTTATCTATTTTATATAAATTATTTGAAAATTAAATTTTAACCACAGAATCTAAATTCACTAATGGTCTAACTCCAAGGGGAGATAAAAGAGGATACCTATCGTATTATATCGCGTAATATTATTACAAAAAATTTATATTTTTATATTTAATATATAATATTACTACTAGGTAGGCATAATATATATACATTATTAATGGCAATAATTATAATTATCATCAAACAGTAAATTAACAAATATTTGAAACGGGATCCCCTGTTGTCGAGAAATAGTTTGACATTAGTGACAGTTCTCATTTAATTGTTTTCTCACAGTCATATGATGGAGTTAGACACTTAGCGACTTAAAATATTTACATTTTTGCATTTTTTGAGGCTGATATTGGTTTAATGCAACTTTTTTTTTTTGAAGTATGTTGGTAATCAGATAATGAAGCAAATTTGATAAAAATCTCATTTTTGAAGAATTTGGAGTTAGACAACTAGAGCCTTTAGTGGACGATATGGCTCGTCGGTATTACTACAAAACTATTTTTTCTCTCTAGAGTTATATCAAAAAGTTAATATTTATTTAATAATTCATTCGCTTATACGTCTAGCAGCTTCTGGTTTGCGCCATATCAAAGGAACGTCGCGAAACGAGGTTCTGGATAAACGTAATTACAAATAAATATTAACTTTTTGGTATCACTGTAAAGATAAGAAAATAATCGTTCTAGTGAATTAAAATATGAAAAAATATATGTGTTCCACTTAACGATCAAAAGTTGGGGTCATTTCCGGTTAAAAGGGGAAAATCTCTATTGTTTTTGAAAATAATTCCTCCAGGAACAAAAAAAGATATTGGCGGTTAAAATTAAATTAAAAAAAACTATCATTTTCAAAAAAATATATATACTTTTTCTTTTTTCGTAAAATAAAAAAAAATAAATTAAAAAAAAGTCTTTTTTGTTTTTGGAAAAAAGATTCTTTTTAAAAGAAATTGTAGTTCTTTTTATTTTATTTTTTTCTTCTCTAAAAAAAGTTTTTTTTAAATTTTTTTTTAAGTATTTGGGAAAATGCAATATACCATTTACTGTTAGTAGTGTATAATAGACTGCATCACAAATCTTCGCGGCTTGTTCAATACTTCATTGAGAAAACTATTTGCTAAAAGTGTAACGAATATAGGCTAATGTCAATCAAGTGCGAAAAGATTATCACGTATAGTAAGAGAATTTCTGCGGTGTTCTAAAAACAACACTTATTGTTAAACACATGCTTGCCGGGAGGCATGCGTGATTAACAATATTATAGGAAAATAGAAAACCGCCAGTGTTAGGTGCAAGTTCATTCTTACTATATGCTTCGCAGCTAAAAGAGGAATAGTAGTGTTTACTTTCAAATTTTCAACAAAATGTTCACCAAAAAAAAAAGAGATTTTTACATGTTCGTCCTTCAGGATATCCGTCTGCTGTTATGTAATTGTAAAATAAAAATATCAGTAAGAGTAAAAAGAATAATTTAAGGACAAAAAGAAGCAATTGCAACTTAAGTTTATTTTTATTATAGATTTAGAAAGGACATGGCACAATTTATAGGGAATTTTGGCCCTCGGTGAAATTCGCTAAATTTTTTATATGTTTTAGTTTATACTTTTTTAAAAGGAATTAGGAACGTTTCAAGCACTTTGTATGTACAGTTTTTTTTCTATAAGGAAAATAAAAAAATATTTTTGCCCTACACTCCTCATAAAAATATTTTTCTAGTAGGCATTGTTTCGTTTGACAACTTGTCAGTGAAGGATATTCTGACGTATTTTTGAAGTTTTTTAGACTAAATTGTCAGTTTTATTGGGAAAAAGTAATGAAATACACATTGAAATTGGACAGAATAATTAAATAAGATGAAGAAAAGTGCAACAGAAATACTTCTTAAGGACTAAATTAGTAAAATACGTGAAATAAGTTATTTGCTAACCTGGTAAAAAGTACTAAAACGTATATAAAATTGAACTAAAGAATGAAATAAGAAGAAAAGCAGAATAGAAATACGTTTTAAGGGAATCGTTTGTAAAATAATAAGCAATTTTAATGCCGAAAGTGTATCCCTTATTTTTTGTACGGCAAAAAAAAACAATTATTTCCAAAATTCTACATAGAAGAAATTGAATATGTGTTTTTGTAATATAATGTACTGGAACCCATGTTAAAACTCCAGAACTTAATAAAATAATAAAATAAGAAGTAAAACAGAACAGAAAAACTAAGTTGAAAGTGAAATACTTTGTTTCTGCATAGAATAAATTATCCAATATAACTATCATACCGAGGGCTTCATAACAGGGCTGTATCAACCGTGTTAACATGTAGCAGATATGCCCCTTTGCTATGAAGCCCTCGATATGATTTAAAATATGAACACTAAAAAAAAGGATCCATGAATCAAGAAAATGCATCTTTCGATTATATTTTAAGCCAAATTCTCTTATTTTTGGACTAGCATTTCTTATGAACCTAATAACTGGCGCGGGTCTTTGAATGGAAATCCGCGCTCTTCATTTAAGATGTTAGCCTTAAAATAAGAGAATATGGTGTTGTACTTATCAAAAGACATGTGTCCTTGATTTAATTCTTTTTCACAGTATTACATTAGGACATATATAAAAAAATAAATAAAATGTTTTCATTTCCTCCCATTCGGGGCATCTGCTGTTGACCACCTTGACGGTTTCATACAAAGCAATTAACTTGAAAAAAGGCTCTAAAAGCCATGCTAAATTAATTTTATATTACTAATAATATATAAAAAAATTGACAGACATCAGTTTGACTTATACCAATCAAGCTTTTTTCTTAATCATTAAGCTAATTAAACTTATTTTTATGAGGAGTTTGGGGCAAAAATATTTTTTTATTTTCGTTATAGAAAAAAAACTGTACATACAAAGTGCTTGAAACGTTCCTAATTCCTTTTTAAAAAGCATAAACTAAAACATATAAAAAATTTAGCGAATTTCACCGAGGGCCAAAATTCCCTATAAATTGTGCCATGTCCTTTCCAGAATTCTTAATTTTCATCAAAAACTCTAGAATCCTAGCTTCTTAAATGTTTCTTCGGGCCATCTAGATGCATCTGTCTGTCAATTTGAAGAATTTGTAAAAAAATCAATTTAGAAACAAAAAAAAGTCAAAATAACGATTCTTAAAAACTTTATTATTTTTAATTAATACACTTTACTACTTCGAAATACAAAGTGAAAATCCATTAACACGGTCTAAACCCGAAAGTGAAAGTTCTTTATATCTTAATGGCCGTGAAAGCTTAAAATCTAAAATACAAAGAATTAAACTATTTAAATTTCGAAAATTTTGCTTAAGATTTTTATACTTAATGAGGTTATGAGGTTTTGCTGTTATGGAGTAATGGTATTCCGAGGTTAGGAGATTATGGCGTTCCGAAATTACGAATTTGGAGGAAGGGGGTGAAAGTGGTTTGGACTTGGTGTAGATGATTTTAGCGGTTTCAGTAGTTTTTCGAGTGTTTTTTTGAGGTTATGTCAAAATCCTGACGTGTAAGGGCTAAACGGGTTGCGGATTCGGTTTCAGCGGGAAAAATACATATGAATATCATATTGGAATCCAAGGCTCAGAATTTTTTTTTTGGTAGGGCCTGTGTAATTTAATAGCAGGTAATACCAAGAATTAAATAACATTTAAGTATTTTTGCTTTTCTGTTCTATTACGACCTTTATATATCTAATACGGTAAACTATCTAATACGAAGAGCATACTATGAACGTCAAAGTATTGTATATTTTTACAACTTATTTATTGTATTCTTCTTTAAATAATTCAGAATATAAAGTAGTTTTAAAGTTTATCGCACTCTATACTTATAATTCTCATACTATATGCTAAGCGCCGGAAAATTTAAGAATAGAGTGCGTAAAAATTTTAAGTTATTTTATGCATATAATCAAATCTAAAGCTAGGTAGACTTTTTTTTACCATCGGAAAATATGGAAGTTTTCATTCTGTTGTATATATTTTGTCTATTCTTCTGTAGTTACTTATCCTGTATACCTGAGTTAACCATGGAGATGACATTCATAAACCATTTACGACAATCGCATTTTTTTTGGTTGACTAAGTGTTAAATTTATATTTACGCAATAAAAGTTAAAAAACAATATTTTTCATCTGTCATATGATAATATATATTTATTATTTTTAATTACTTATATTAATAATTATTTTTGCATGTTCTTATAGGCCCATAGGAGGTCTCTACTTTTTTTTCTGTTGGGTTGGCAACATACAAAAGCCTATCTCTTGACGTTTTGCGTGCAAATGTCAATGTCGATTTAAAGTTTAATTTTTTATAAAATTTTGTGTTTGGATTATATTTTACCGTGTTAAAATTGTGGACTGGTTAATTGCAGTGAAAAAAGAAGAGAAGACTGTAAAATATATCAAAATATCATTTGTTCTTAGAATTTTAAATATAGTGTAAACTGTAATGCCAACCCAAAACAAAAATCCCTAAATCAGTCATCAATTTAAATGTAAGTTTTTTAAATTTTAGAGCAAAATAGAAAAAATTGTATAAAGCACTCGTTTCATAACACGTTTTTAGAGCACTAGTACTCTCCGCAAGCGGCTCGTTTTCTAAACTTGTACTTGTGCGCTAAAAACGTATGTTATGACACTAGTACTTTAATATACTATTATTTTAAGATGATTTTATTAACTTTTATAATTTATTTTGTTTTATTGGCAAAATTATTATTAATAATATAAAACATATTAACATAGCGGATTACACAAGTTTTAAAATAATTACCCAGTTTTCTTTCCAATTACGTTTTGACTATGAGCTAATCTAGCTCTCGAGAGATGAATAAATTAATTTAGTAGAATTTTTTTTTTTTTTTTTGGTATTCTGGTATTTATTTGTGAAAAACTGATTTTTGCATATGATCGGAGCTGGCTGTCTGTTTACATTCACATTTTTTACTAAAATGTTTTATTCCACATCAGTTTGTTAACGACAGTCAACAAAATGATAAATGTGACTTCCGCTCTTGTTCCGAGGCCTCGGAGGTTTTGCCAAATGAATAAATTATGCATTTATCTTGATGACACTTTTACAGATATCACAACTATTGCAAAAAATCAATGATTCGCATAAATTATCACGACAAATTATCAGGACAAATTGTATGCTAATGGAAGCTTCCTGTTTAATTTTTCTCATGAAACAAGCAGGCCAAGAATCACAGGCATTTTAGATTTCTAATAGGTTGACTAAAATTTAGAGGAGCTCATCTTCAAAACGCAACAAGTTTAAACATTTGACTATTTGAGGTGGCGGTTGAAACATCATATTGAACTCTCTACTCTGTCTAATACTTTACGTTTCATACTGCAACAAACAGCGATATATTTGCACATCTCATGGCTAGCCTTAAAAAAATTAAATAAAAAGTCAAACTACCCTAGATTTTTTGATTTTAGGTTGTTTTTGGGACATTTCCAAACAGGTTTTGACAAAAATTAAAATCGCTCACGAAGTCGTTTTTAAATAAAGTCATTCTTCTTCTTCTTCAAGTTTTTCCTGACATCATACGGAGTTTTTCTATAACACACCCTATAGCATAGGTACTACCCATGATACTCAATATAATCACGACCATTCATTCACACGCCTACTTTATTAATGTCTAAAATAAGACGACCGTAATTTTGTACTTTTCGTGATTTTATTTTGTATCATGGGCAGTACCTATGCTATAGGGTGTGTCATAGAAAAAACTCCGTATTGAGACATCAGAGCGATTTCAGTTTTTGTCAAAAACTGTTTGGAAATGTCCCAAAAACAACCTAAAATCAAAAAATCCGGGGTGGTTTGACTTTTCATTTAATTTTTTTAAGGCTAGCCGTGATCTTTTAACACAACAGAACTTTATTTCCAAAAGGAACCAGTCCAGCCTTCATTTGACAATAACATTTAACAATGAAATACAAAGTTTGTGCAAGTTTCTTTCTAAATATAAAGGGAAAAATAAATTATAACAAGCCGTGAAGATATGTAATGCTACGTATTCCATTATATACTATTTACGGTGGATGATATATTGCATTTTCCCAAACAAGGCAAGTTAAAACTATTTAAAATGCAAAATAAAATATTGCTGCCAACAAAAAGATACTTCCCCTGTAGGTGGCCTATTTCAAAACTTAAAGCTTAAAACAAATTTTTGCGAAAGTCAAAAAAAATTGAAAATTCTTAATTCAAAAAAGAAAAAAATAATTTTTTTTTCATAAAATGTCTTTTTTCCAAAACAAGTTGTTAAAAATTATTTTCAATAATAATTTTTTTAATAGTTTAACCCCCTGTGAATAGTATATAATGGAGTGTGTAGCATTACATATATTCACGGCTTGTTTTTAATGCACCCCACCCTGAATATCTCAAGAACGAAGAAAAAGATCTAAATTCTGAAAAAGGGTAAATTTGATTTACCGAGGGAAAAAGTTTTGGAATAAAGGAAAATGAATCAACTCTTACCCCCACTTTCTTTCAGAATGTCAGAATGGACTGCCGCCTATTTAGATTAGATAAAGAAAGAAGTTCTACAGAAAGAGATAAAAGTATAATTTATATTGTATTAAAATAAAATTATGCATATTTGTTTTTTTTTTAAGTAAAAAACTATTTTTTTTTTATTTTTATAAAGCAGCTATGTGTACAGTAGGTCTAAAGCTTCCTAAGGAACTTATGATCTACTCCTTAATTTGAGAGTTATTGATAATACCCCGTTGTCTGTGAAGATTTTGTACTTGTATTTGTGTTTAATAACCTGTTTTATGTATTCTTTAATCATTTTGCATATCATGCACATTTTTTGTTGCACTGTGATAAAATCCAAATATAATATTTTTAGGGAATTTTCTTTTTGGGTTGGTATTGAAAAAATTTATGTTGCCTAACGTATTGGACTGCTGTCCATTTTGATATTTCGAGATAGTCGGTGCACCTTTTATTTGGGAAATATCGCAAAAGAAAGTAGTTGTAGGAAAACACAGCGTTTGGACATTAATTAATAAGTAAAAGTCAAATAAAATAAAAGTGAAACACAACGACAAATATGACAAAATTTGTTTAATATTTTGTAGGGAAAAAAATGATCAGTCAACAAATTCGTATTCTTCTATCGGATAGACAAACAATTTTAGGGATGGGCTGTAGTATTTATTTAAATTAAAATAAGGTATCATTTGTCTTCTCATCAATAAATGAAATCCCATAATTAATTTTATAAAGAAAAGTTATCTCCATAAAAAATTACCGAAGGAATACCAACTTCACTTTCATTGCAAACGTGATATGATGCGAATCAATAAAATTATCTTAAAAAATTTAATAATAATAAAACAGAAACAATTTAGTTTTATCGTACTAGTACTATAAGTATACTTATTTAAAGTTTTTTCTATTTTTAGTAAAATATATTTATTCTGTTAATGTATCTATTATTTATAAAAAAAACGACTCATTACAGAAACTCGGACACACAAACACATATGTCATTCTATTCCAAAATGTAAAATTTCAAATTTTCTTTTTAGGTATTTCCTTTAGCAAACTATATGACAATTTTACGCAAAATTATTAAAATTTGATGTTGCAAAGCCATATTCAAGAACTTCAAAAACAGAGCACTTCTGTTAGTTTTTCACAGGGTGATTTGAGTAAGGGGTGTCCGCTATCTTGAATTTTAGGGGTGAGTTGCTTAATATGCATCTTTCGTTAAAAATGCATATAACCAATTTTGTTCAGGAGGAATTTTCCAACAATTTTTGTTTGGGTAATTTTTTTAATATATTAATAACAATCGAGTTAATTCAAAAACAGCCTTTGAAGAAATTGGTTCTTTTAATTTTTCAGTCAAATTATTAATCGGACGATAAAAGTGGTTATAAGAAAACTTATAGCTCTTAAAATTTTCTATAAGTTTTATATATTATAAATTTTCATTTTCATTTCAGGTACTTTGGTACGGTTACAGAGGGAGCAACTCGACTTTCAGCGCCCACTATAACCTTAACAAAATAATTATGAAAATGCATAATATATAAAACTTATAGAGCATTTTAAGAGCTACAAGTTTGCTCCTGACCACTTTTATCCCCCGATGAATAATTTGGCTGAAAAATCGAAAAAAATAATTTCATCCCAAATTTGCAATTTTCGAATATTTATAATTCGGTTGTTATTAATATATTAAAAAAGGAGCCCAACAAAAGTTTTTTTTCCTTAACGAAATTGGTTCTAGCATTTTTATAGCAAGATGCATATTTAGCGAGATAACTAACAGGAGTGTTCTGTTACTATCCACTACTACCCTTTAAAATATCAGCCCGTGTACATTTATTGCAATTTAACATGGGTATTTTTTCTTTCTTAAAATTATTTATTAGTAATAAAATAAATAAAAAGTTAAAAAACGTAAGTACAAGATATGAAAATAATAAATGTGTAATAATAAAAATAAGGTCAAAACTACGGTAGACCAATAAAGTTATATGTACCATTTCTTAACAAACATGCCCAATTTTATAGCACATTTTATCAAATATAAGTTTTAATGCCATAAAACTGAGAAAACTAAGAAGAAACTCATGTACAACGGATTGCACCGGTTGTTTATCCCCCGATGAATAATTTGGCTGAAAAATCGAAAAAAATAATTTCATCCCCAATTTACAATTTTCGAATATTTATAATTCGGTTGTTATTAATATATTAAAAAAGGAGCCCAACAAAAGTTTTTTTTCCTTAACGAAATTGGTTCTAGCATTTTTATAGCAAGATGCATATTTAGCGAGATAACTGCACTCACCCCTAAAATTCAAGATAGCGGATAGTCCTTACGCAAATCAACCGGCGAAAAACTAACAGGAGTGTTCTGTTACTATCCACTACTACCCTTTAAAATATCAGCCCGTGTACATTTATTGCAATTTAACATGGGTATTTTTTCTTTCTTAAAATTATTTATTAGTAATAAAATAAATAAAAAGTTAAAAAACATAAGTACAAGATATGATAATAATAAATGTGTAATAATAAAAACAAGGTCAAAACTACGGTAGACCAATAAAGTTATATGTACCATTTCTTATCAAAAATGCCCAATTTTATAGCACCTTTTATCAAATATAAGTTTTAATGCCATAAAACTGAGAAAACTAAGAAGAAACTCATGTACAACGGATTGCACCGGTTGTAGAGCTGTTACAATAGCTCATAAACATTCAAACCTTAGTGCGCATAAACATAACTCCCCCTGCCCCATCTTAATATATTCTATTTAACAAAATTTAATGGTGGAGGCACCAGATTTCAAAAATCTATTAAAATAAATCGAAAGCAATGATGCTGCGAGGACAATAAACTATAGTTTATGTATTGAAATTATGATAATTTTAAGCAGATGAACTGCATCATAAATTTTTATTTCGAACTTAAACCTACGCATAAAAAATATAATATCTAAACACATTATGCATAATAACTAAGAGATAGCTTCTAGCAAACTATCTAAGATCAGATAAGATTTTCGTAATTACTAATGAATTGTCTTATACATACTTACAATTCATGTAAGCGATACGATTGGGACAGAGAAATTTAATTTTTTAAAATTTCACTTTTACTTATAAAAAAATATTTTAAACGTGGAGGCTGACTGTATATATAATTTAAGCTAAAAACAGCTTTTATGGTATAGATTCGGACATTAACATTATATGATTACCATTATTTTGAAATTATATCGCGAAATTAAGTTTAAACTGATAAATAACGTTTTATGGATTATTATAATTAAGCCTTCACAGAATTTTATCGTTGATCAATATTTTCACCAAAAATATGTAAAAATTAAAATTCTTGATATACATACTGCCGTTATTGTTTATTGCTAATGTTTTAAAATGTTGGTCTTCTTGAGAACGTTTTCCTAAGAAGGAAAATCTCAAAACTAAATTCATAGTCAAATATAGATACGTCGCACAAAGGTAAAAAATTCAAGAAATTCCAAAATGTTTTAATTTAGAATGCAGTCGATAAAAGTAAGTAATTTTCAAAAACAGCATACTAAAAACTATTAAAATAGAGTATCATAATCCAATCAACTTTTCATTATAAATTTGTGTATCCTTTACATGCACACAGAAAAATATTGTCTTAAATCAAGAATATGGTGATTTTTATATAACGAAAGGAATATATTCTTATCCTTCGAGAATATATTCTCCTTTTAGGCATACCATATTCTTATTCTTTTATATTTAAAGCATAATTTTGCATTAAGGTAGAATATATTCTCTTTATAAATGAAAATAAAGTTTAGTGCCTTATAGACGGCAAACTGTTAAAATCTATAAAGAAATTGCACTGTACTACTACAGAATTTTCACAATCAATGAGAAAATCCCTACCAAAATGTCAGATAGCTGCTATTTCACGCTTTTTTGTGATCATCAGTGAGCATATATTGGTATGGTGGCTTTCGCACTGACTGTTGAAAATTTTAAATACCTATCAAAAATAAGTATAATTGTATCGAGAGCGTACAAATTGGTGGCGCCATCTAATGTTTGCACAAAAGTACTACACATTAGATGTTGGCAGACCTGTAATCTGATAAGAATTATCTATATCTAGATACACAGGCGGACAAAAAATTTGTCTCGAAGCCAGCACCTATTTATTTGAAATATATCATGATATATCAACATCATTCGTTTGATAAAGAAATTGCACTGCTCTACTACAGAATTTTCACAATCAATGAGAAAATCCATTGTGCATAAGACATTTTGGTAGGGATTTTCTCATTGATTGTGAAAATTCTGTAGTAGAGCAGTGCAATTTCTTTATATATTCTCTTTGTTATATCCAAATCACACATTCATGATTTAAGACATATTTTTTCTGTGTGTTTAATATTTTTGTCAGTGTTTTGTGAATGAATGTTACCTTGGCTTGGGCTTAAAACTTTACTAAATAAATGTTTCAATTTAAAGCTAGGAAATGGTTCTAAGTTTTTCGCAACTAAATAAATTCCCTTTAATCTTTTGTCCATTTATAAACTTGTTACTAGAGTTCAACATAACGTAATGTAATAACTGAAAAGTAAATAAATATCATTCGCGATGAAACGTATCAGATTTCCTCTGCAAAAATACTCATCTAAAAGCAAATATTTTTTGTTCTAAAGATAGAATACAGCTGACAAAGTATATTAGACGGGGACCAAAAACCACTTTTTGAAGATATCGCATACAGATCAAGTAGTTCAGAAGTTTGTATACCCGCAAGGTTACTAGGTACTTAAATATTTTTTTTTTGTTTAACTGGAGTTGAATACGTACTTACTTAGGGCTAGGTTAGAGCTTAAATCACGCAAAAATGCTTGGTTTGAATAATAAAATATCTTGTATTGAGTTTTAAAGAAACATAAATGAAATATGGTAAGTAGATATTTATAATGAGTATTTAAAATATTAAAAATAACAAAAAATGGTACTAATCAGCCATTCCATAGAATCTGAAACCAAGGTGCAAATTTAAAATTGCTATGCTATACTGATATTATGAAATATAATTGTTAAAGTCTAAATTTTACATATCGATGGCTTCATAACATAGGGGCGTATCTTCAGTGTTTTTCAAATCGAGATAGGCCTCTATGTTATGAAGCCATCGATATCTAATGTAAAATTTATCTATTTTTCATTAAAAGCCCAATAAAAATATATTTTACACAACATGAACCCTAACAAAATTAATCCAATCAAAACCCTTTTTTACGAAATTAAGTTACAATTTGTTGCAAACCGGCCAAACACGAAATACAATTTACGATTCATGTGTTGTATTTAAGTAGTGTTGTATTTTACTGTTAAATTTAGAGTTTTTTGATTGGTCGAAATTTTGTAGCGTCCTTCATATACTTTTACGTCATCACACATTTGGTTCTCATATATTATATATTAAACTAAACATAAAATAAAATTTAAAAAATATATCTACACTGTAAAAACTGCATGTAAAATAATATAAAAATACATAAATTTACATAGTACGGAATAGTAAATTTACTATTCTGGACTATGCATAATTCATGAATTTATGTAAAAAAATGTAAAATAATGTGAAATAATGTAAAATAATGTAAAAGAATGTAAAAGAATGTAAAAGAATGTAAAATAATGTAAAATAATGTAAAAAAATATATTTACATTGATTTACATATTTTTACATGATTTTACAATGTCGGGCTATGTTATTTTAAGACGCGCTTGCGCTTTGGACAATAACCAAGAAGGCGTGGCATCATGAGACGGATCGTTTAATATTGTTATTGTTAGAGAGATAGCGACGCATGCTGCTAAGTTAAAGTGTTAAAAGTGTAAAAAAGGTAAATATTATTTATGTACGATATTTAAATGCTTTATTTGTGGCCTAAAATTTACGTTCATTATAAATTACGATCTTTATCAACCAATAGATCTTTAAAGAAAGATGTAAGCAGTTTATACTCGTATTAAGGGTGCAAATCGTTTGGTTTATTAAACCAAATTAACTTTACGCTACTAGATTTTAAAAAAGCTTTGACACAGAGACTTGTAATTTGGAACAAACATTTTCTAATTAGTAAATATTTTTTTTCAAATTTCAAGTCCAAACCATTCTGGACTGTAATTTTTAGCGATCTGGTCTATGCAAAATATTACCATTATGGACTATGTAATTTTTATTATTCCGGTCTATGGCAACATATTACCATTTACGGACTATGTAATTTAATGTAATTTATTTTTACCGTGTACTATCGATGCCCACCATACTTAATAAAGTTTGAATTTAATCATTAATCAAGTTGCTAATATTCGGGCGATACAAAATAGATTTATTCCACTTCCATTTATTGTAGAGTCCGTCATTAAAGTTCAAAAAATAAAATCTTGTAAACCCTAAGCTCATTATTATTTTAGCTCATCTCTGCTTTCAATTTTTCATAGCTATAATATCAGACCAAAGAGACCAAAAAAGAACAAAAAAGGCCAGTCCAGCAAAGAGGAAGTTTTGTCACACAATTGTTTTAAACAGCCACGATAAAAATGATGCGCTAAAATTGAAAATAAATATAATTATTTTGCGGTTAACTTGTTATCCAAGTTTCTAGTTTTGATAAATTGGGCAATTCGCCAGTTTTTCCATCTGTCATGTTAAAAATGTGTAAAGTGTGTTAACTAAGTGTTTTTACAGGACGGTAATATTTTTTTGTTCTGCTTTGGTACATGACATGGAATTGATTCCTTTATCTAAAAACTAATTATTTTCTAGCATGGTCGTTTAAAAAAACGTTTTTTTCGGTCCATTCTAAGGTTTGTTCTTTGACAACTGTTTGCTTTATCTATTTTTAAATCTTTAAGAAGAAAATATGATTCATGTACAAGAAATAGAAAAATTTTCTGTTTTGTTTACAACTCCGGATTCTCATTTTTTAAAGAAATCTGTTATTATAATTTAATAAAAGTAATTTCATTTTCCATTTAAGGATTCACAACATGTTCCTCGTTTCGAGACTGACTGAGATTTTATAACAAAAAATCATATAAAGTAAGGATGTGTAATGTGACATGTTTTCACTATTTTAATTGTGCTAGATTCATGTAAAATATTATAAAATAGAATTTTAATTATCAAATAATTCCTTAAGTGGGAAACGTTTTTGTTCGTTATAATTAATTAAAATTCCTAAATAGGAATTAAATCGAATTGAAAAATAACGATTTTCTGAAAAATACGAACACCTGTGAACTTGAAAAATCTTTTTAGTAAAGTTACAAAGAGAAAAATTAATCTCAAATTTAACTACATTGTCAAATACGATCAAATTTCTTATAAAATAAATTCATATTCATATTCATATACTTACCAGGTGAATCAGCAAAAAAGAATCCCTTTTTCCCGTAGTATAATATTGTAGGTTAGGTTTTTGGGGTATCAGGGGTATTCAATTAAAAAACTTCTTTTCTCTAAATTGTGACGTTTCGATAGGACTTTTCTATCGTTTTCGAACCTTTAATTAATAAATACTGAATTAGCATAATTAACAACAATAAATTAAGGTATGAGCAAGATATTTTTTGCAACAGTGCAATAAAAAAATACTTACAAATTAAAATTCAGTCTCTCATTTGTCAACTCATCTACAAACATTTCATCATAAAGTTGGACGTTATACATCCTATTTTAAATACATAAAATTACAGATATAAACATTGACAGGTTAAAATTTTTTTTTTCTTCTTTTTCTACTATTTGACATGGCTGAACACAGAGCTAGAAACAAAGAAGGAACCTAAGTCTACGTTAATTTGGTCCAATTACAAAAATTACATACTTCCTAAAAGGTACTTAGGTTTCTTCTTTGTTTCTAGCTCTGTGGGTTCAGCCATGCCAAATAGTAGTAGTTTTAGTTACCTAACATTACATAAAAAACTTTAAAATACACAGTTTTTTTCTTACGAAATGTAAAATAGTACAATTTTACTGACTTATATGGCAGCATAACCACAGAAATCTAATTTAATAAGTAAACTCAAGTTTGCATTTATTTAGGAATAGGCAACCCATTAAACAGCTCTGTATTGTATTAAATATAAAACGAAGAAAACTAAAGCCAGATGAAAATCATATTTCCTGTTTGACATACCTACATATATAAATTTGTATGCTATTTATAATTATTTTGTGCTTCGCCTTTCTTAAAAACTAATAAAAATTAGAAAATTTTAAAATAAGAAACTTCATATTTTTTCGGGATCGTAGGAAAAATAGTGTACATAACTCGTTGGAAAGTGTATTCATATACTCTTGGGGTTTCCTCACTCGCCTTGCTGCTCGTTCGTAAACCTTCCCACTCGCGTGAAATATATCACTTTCCACACTAGTTATGTAATATACTTTTCTAAAATATTAATATTCTAAAACCATTCATTAAGCTAATGTAGGCTAATTAAATATATTGGAAAGTGTATTCATACACTCGTGGGGTTTCCTCACTCGCCTGGCTGCTCGTTCGTAAACCTTCCCACTCGCGTGAAATATATCACTTTCCACACTAGTTATGTAATATACTTTTCTAAAATATTTATATTCTAAAACCATTCATTAAGCTAATGTAGGCTAATTAAATATATTGGAAAGTGTATTCATACACTCGTGGGGTTTCCTCACTCGCCTGGCTGCTCGTTCGTAAACCTTCCCACTCGCGTGAAATATATCACTTTCCACACTAGTTATGTAATATACTTTTCTAAAATATTAATATTCTAAAACCATTCATTAAGCTAATGTAGGCTAATTAAATATATTGGAAAGTGTATTCATACACTCGTGGGGTTTCCTCACTCGCCTGGCTGCTCGTTCGTAAACCTTCCCACTCGCGTGAAATATATCACTTTCCACACTAGTTATGTAATATACTTTTCTAAAATAATAATATTCTAAAACCATTCATTAAGCTAATGTAGGCTAATTAAATATATTGGAAAGTGTATTCATACACTCGTGGGATTTCCTCACTCGCCTGGCTGCTCATTCGTAAACCTTCCCACTCGCGTGAAATATAGCACTTTCCACACTAGTTATGTAATATACTTTTCTAAAATATTAATATTCTAAAACCATTCATTAAGCTAATGTAGGCTAATTAAATATATTGCAGTGTCTATTACTCTTTGAAAACCATACGTTCTACATCAATTTTACGCCTTCTATTTAAAATAATACGTCTTAATAACTTAATAATATAATCCTATATAATTTTCTATAGATTTCAGCGTTAAATCTTTATAATCTACATTGTTTTTATAATCAGAAGAGAAAACAATCTCAATTATTTATCGACACATTTAAGTATGTATGTACCAATATTATCAAATTCAAACGTATAATCTTGGCTTTCCTCAGGCTGGTTTGTGAGTTTATTTAGACCATTCAAATAATGTGATTTTTCCTTTCTAACAATTTGCAAATTATTATACATTGTATCTTCCTGGTAGTAACTGAAGGTCTGAGTGGATGTTTGTGGGCTCTGGGAAAAAATAGCGCTCGTCAAAATAGCGTGTCCCAAAATAGCGCCAACAAAAGAGCGCGTGGTATATGGAAATGTTGTGCATTAATCTGTCAAAGTTATGTTTTTTTTTTTTAATTATTAAAAAAAAAAAAAAACAGTAGTTAATAATAAAGATTAAAAATAACTACAATTATCACGGCATTTCAGAACGGTTAATGAGATAAAGTAGCTCTACAGAAAAATCATGGTAGCAAAAGGTCTACACATTATAGAACCATTCACATCTAAAACCAGAAAACATCTTTTTGTTAAATAATGTGAATATATTACACAGCTGAATATAGAAAACATGTTTTTGGTAAATAATGTTAAATTAACTTCTGCAGAGGTTAACAGTGACAATAAACTGCATCTTTTGCTAGAAAATTCCGATAGTGTTTTTTGGGCTCCGAATATCTTAAGATCGCTATATAATGAAATAAAACATTGTGTGTACACAAAAAAAGCATTATTAAAAATCACATTTTTTTATGATTACAAATGTATTGGATAAAATTTTGTATGGCACACGTGCGCCAACAGATATTGTTCACTCAAGAATATTGACCCACTCAGCCTACGACTGTCGTGCGTGAATATCTTACTTTACCCACTAGTACTATAAATAACTATTACCGAATTTTAAAATCTCGTTTTTGCAAAATGGTTAAAAGCTTTTTAAAATAGATTTATTAACGTCATTACCGGTAATGTATTCATTAATGATTTAACTCGTAATTAACACTGCCATTGTCTTATTAAGAACATATTTTATGAGTGCAGGTGTTGGCACAATAACATACATAAAAGACTCAATTTTTAAGCAGTATATCAACATTGATGGGTATTAACCCAAATTATATCTCGAGCAATTATATAATCCTTTTGAAACTTACACCTGTTTTTTTATGAAGTAAAAATCTACACTGGCCACAGAAAATAAAACCATATTTTTTATATTAGGACTTTTTTTAGAATAGGTATTTACTGAAAACTAATTAGGCCTATAGAAACACATACAGAAAAAATTGCAAAAGCAGTCTCAACATAAGAAAATAGCTACATTTACTAAGTTGCTGTTTTTCAAACTCTACCAACATAGTAAAAAACATTAGGTTTCATAGAAATGTTAAATTTGTTATGATGTCTAGATCTTTCTAATATTCTTCCAAATTTTACATTTCTTTACTTTTCTTGTCTAAATTCATTATATATGTTCCTTTAAGTTTTCTAACGCCATGTTGTGCACTTGTCTCCACTTTTTCCTTGGCCTTCCTTTCTTTTACTGTCTGGTTCTCTCCATTAAAACCGTTTTGCCATATATTGACTTTTGTACAGATTCCAAACTTTCTCGTTCATTCTTGTGTAACATTTCTGTTGTTTTCTTTTTTCTAATATTCTTCTTTTCTTACCGACGTTAACAGCTTGTCTTCAATTTTTTACCCAGGTTTGTATCCATATATTGAATGTTTTTTTTTTGTTTTTTTTTATCACGAATTCATTTCTTTTTATTTGTTCTTTTCTAAGGTACCTATATTTAAAAAAATCATTTATCCAATTTTGAATGTTATTTGCAATTATTTGCAATTTTTGATAAAATAAGACTGCATTTTATGAGCTCTACTGCAATTCTTATACTACCACCCTTGTTCTGTAAACAATTATTTATAACTCTTATCAGCCTGTTATTACACGCCAATTAATTTACGCCTATAGTACATAATTCATACCTTGTATACCGATTAAAGTATGGTACTTAAATCGTTTTGAGTAGTTTATGTCGAACGAAAAAATATTTTCATATCATTGACATCCTATAATTTAAAACAATCCGTGTGTGGAATTCAACACCTGTTTTAAGATGGTATCTACTGAAATAAGAATGCGACTGGCTCCTGCTATTTTGCAGGATGCATGAAAACCACACTGCAAGTCGCAGTGAAAACAAATGGTTAAAATTAAGTTTGGACTCAGACTGCGTTAAAATTTAAGTGAAAAATAATATATGAAACAAAATAATATCCTATTTTATTAAGTTTTATTAAAAAGAGACAAATGAGAAAAAAAGAAATGATAAAAAAAGAAAGTAAAAGTATATAAAATAAAAGCTACTTTTAATATTAAAAAATTCGAGAAGGATCCTTTTTATGAAAAAGTGGTTTCGATCAGATTTGGTTAAGTTTTCGATATGTTATAGCTCTTAATATTCTAATCAAAAATGTTAAGGGGCACAACTTACAAAAATCAATACTTCAGGGGCTAGCGATCTTTAAAGAAACATTGGTGTAACAAGTTTGAGGTATACACGGTGTATTTGAAATAGGGTCGGAAATTTTAACAGATGATTCTACATCATAAAATATAACAAAAAGTTCCTATAAACATATGTCCAAAAATGCGTCATAAGGGAGCTACGCCCCTTTGAAAGTGGCTAAAAAAATCGGTTTTTATTTAATAACTCAGGAACCCTTTGAGATATATCAACGAGGTTTTGCACGTCAACTAATTCTACCAAGTCCCGTTTTTATGTGTTATTTTCGTGTACTTATTTCAACCAGGGGTGTGCGAAACGGGGGGGGCTTATCAGTTTTTTGTCCCAAACTTTTTTCTGTGTAACTTTTTTGCAATTTTATTTTTGAAATATGATTCCTCAGGTCAAAATACATAAAAAAGTTACTCTTGTTGTAATACTGTAGGATTAACCGTTTTTGAGAAAAATTCATTTGAAGGTGAAATTCCACGGTTCGAGGACGAAAAATTAAATACTAAAATTATGAAAACCAAAATTTTAATGATGCAGGGCGAATGTACATTAAAAACTAAGAAAAAAACCTCATATACAGGTACTTCCAAAAATCAATCCTAATGGAGCTATGGTCTCCTAAATATGCACCATTTTTAAAGGGCTATGGTAGCTTTAAAAGCGTTTTTTCGACCGACATGTATGGAAACTTTTTTTCTTAGTTTTTGAGGTAGAATAACATTGCATCATTAAAATTTTGGTTTTCGACATTTTAGTATTTAATTTTTCGTCCTCAAACCGTGAAATTTCACCTTCAAATTAACTTTTCTCGAAAACGGTTAATCCTACAGTATTACAACAAGAGTACCTTTTTTTATGTATTTTGACCTGAGGAATCATATTTCAAAAATAAAATGGCAAAAAAGTTACACAGAAAAAAGTTTGGGACAAAAAACTGATAAGGCCCCCCCCGTTTCGCACACCCCTGGTTTAAATAAGTACGTGAAAATAACATACAAAGATGGGCCTTATTAGGATTAATTCACGTGCAAAACCTCGTTAATATATCTCAAAGGGTTCCTGAGCTATTAAATAAAAACCGATTTTTTTAGCCAATTTCAAAGGGGCGTAGCTCCCTTATGACGCATTTTTAGACATATGTTTAAAGGAACTTTTTGTCATATTTTATCATGTAGAATCACCTGTTAAAATTTCCGACCCTATTTCAAATACACCCTGTATAATAACATTTTTACGATTATTCTAAAACATTATAACGTTATATTAAATACACAATTAAAATTGTGGATTCATATTATTTAATAATACAACAACGTTGTTGTAGTTTTTTGAGGAAGGATGATTAATAAAGATGGCGACAATCAGCTGATTCTAATAAATGTTTTACCAAAATATTGAAAGTAGGCATTTTGGGCTAAAATTTTTATGTGCATAAGTATATTCAACGATAAGCATGTACATGTACATGTGATATGTAGTTTATATGTGCACATAAATATTTAAAAAACATTACACCAAATTTTAAAACGCAGTAGACAGCCGACTCACCCCAGGGTATGTATTCTCGGGCTCGAGAGAACGCATTCCCGGGAGAAAGGTAGTGTGGGTTGCATATTCTTTCTCTCGAAACACAAAACTACTTATTCTTGAACTTCACTTCGCACGAAAATTGAGGAACTTTACTTCTACTACTCGGGATCGTGAGAAGCGGTCGTTCACGGAAATTTTGACATATAAGTTAGTCGCGCGCATTCGAACATAACCCTATTTTTGCTTTGGTTTTGTGTTGTTAATTTGAATACCGTTTTGTTTTATAATAGTTAATCGTAATTAATAAAAGATTTTTTATATTTATAAATTATTATACATTATTATACATATAATAATAATATTAATATAACGATGGACGATTTGGAAATTGTGGGGGCTGTTGCCCTTTTGGGCAAGATGCGAAGATCAAATGGAGAACGAATAACGGGAAGTGTTGGCTAGGGCCGACCCTTTCCAACTTTCCAACAAAAAAATTATAGTGAATTCAGGGCTAAACAGCCCAATATTGACAAGAGGGTTGTCCTGAATAAAATTTTAAAGTATTTCTTTTTCTGTTTTTATTCTCATTTCTTACACATTAATTTTTAGATATTAATTATAAAAATTATTCAAACCATAGCAACTTATTTCTTCTTCTTCTTCTTCTTGTTTACAAATAATGAAAATAATGACAGCCTGCGCACGCAAACTCGTGTCGTATAATCTGATTGGTTAAAATCCGCTAAAATACTTGGCAACGCTGCAGCCGGCTGCAGAGATCCCATCACGCTCACTACTATTCAAGAATAGCATTTTATAATTTTCAGGAACTTTGATATGATGTGATCAGTTCCCTTCCTACGAAAATTGTTCACGTTCTCTCGAGCCCGAGAATAGATACCGTGGTTTAGCTAGCGGGCCGCACACGGACGGGTCAGATGAATTGCCTGCATTTTAAAGCGAGGATACGCAGTGAGGAGCGACAATCCGACTGGCAATAATCTAACAGATCAAGGCAATAATATAGAAATATTTTAGGATCCATCCTTTTTGGTTATCGTGGTAAAATTTACTGAATCGAAAATACTTAACACGTAAACTTTTAATTTTACCTGTATTAAAAAATTACACTTTTTATATAATCCAGAAACTACGAGGAACAATTTTATACATTTCTTAACATATATGCCCAATTTTCTGGCGCCTGCTACCAAATTTTCGTTTTAATTCCATAAAAATGAAAAAAGCTGAGAACAAAACTGGTGGGGTCGACTTTTGGGGACAGCCTGCAGTATACTATCGGTGATACACTTTGACCGCTACGTGTTTGATTTAATCTTGTGGCATTTGTTGCCAAGTAAGATTATAATCCACTGCTGTGCACTGTATTAATTATGTTTGTTGAATACTGAAACTAGAAACTAATAAAATTTAACGAAGGTACTGTTTATTAGCATTTAACAGCTGCGAAGTGTATACCATTCGCAGTGGATAGTGTATTAAGTTTTTTGTAAAAAAAAATACACGGAGGAACTACTAATTTTTTAGAAAAGTACAATGCAAAGAAACACACATTAGAATCCGACACTTAAAACCAATATCAATAGGGGAACTATTATACGCAGATGATTTAATATTAATATGCAGATGTAAAAAAGGCCTCGAGAAGAAATTAGAAATATGGACAAGAGTAACAACTCACTAGTTCACGGTGTATTTCCTGAAAATTTAAAAGTCGCTTTAGTAAAACCACTGCACAAAAAAGGAGATCCAAGCCTTATTGAAAATTACACACCAATAAGCCTTTTATCATCATTTTCAAAAATTTTCGAAACTGCTATGGCTACGAGGATTTTAAATTTCTTTGAAATAAATAACCTCTTTAACAATAGTCAACATGGCTACATGAGAAACAGGTCAATAAACACTGCTGTGCATGCCTTCACGCATAGTATACTTTTGGGCTTTGAAAACTTACAATATATACTGGGGCTTTTTTTAGATCTGACAAAAGCTTATGAATCAATAAATCACAGTATTTTGTTAGAAAAGCTCAGGAGGTATGGTGTGAGGGGGGCTGCGCTGGAGTGGTTTAAATCATACCTAGAAAATAGATCTCAAAAGGTGACTGTTGTTAAAGATGGTATTAGTTATTTGTCCAATCCGACCTATATTGATAGTATAGGAATAGCCCAAGGTAGTGTTATTGGTCCAGTAATTTTTATAATTTTTATGAACGACATTATTCGCCCTTTTTTAAATTTAAATTGCAGCTTGGTAAATTTTGCCGACGATACTAATCTACTGATGAAAGCAAAAAATTTTCAAGAACTGCTGGACTTGATTGAAAAATGTGTCAAAAATATTTTACAGTGGCTTTTAAAAAACAAACTTCTTTTAAACAAAGAAAAAACTAGTGTGATTATGTTTAAAACCTTAAGATCCAACTTTGTAACTCCAGAAATAATACCATTTGACAATATGTTTTTAGATACAGCAAAAACCACAAAATTTTTAGGCCTATATATAGATGAAAATTTAACTTGGAACTTGCACTTGCATGAATTAAATAAAAAATTAAACTCCACTCACTACTCTTTACGTGTTTTAAAATTGTATGTCAACTTTCAAACATTAAAAACTGTTTATTACTCAAATTTTCAGTCAGTATTAAAATACGGTATTATTTTCTGGGGTCAAGGGACGAATATAGAGGATACGTTTAAGATTCAAAAGAGCACACTTCGCACTATTTTGGGCTTAGATTATAATGCTTCTTGTAGAGGACATTTCAGAAATAATGGTATATTAACGATGGCAGGCTCATAAATGTAGAGCTTTTAATCTTTATGTTTAAAAACAAAGTGTTATTTCAACATTTAAAACCAATTAGTAATAGAAGTTTGAACTATATTGTTCCTCGACATAGGTTAGCGTTGTTTGCATAAAATCGATTACAATTTTTAAAACATATGAGAGGGAGATTTTAGCTTTTTTGTTATATTTAGAACCGTACTCATTATCTGAATATTTTAACAACTAGTTACTTAGATTATATTTTATATTTTACTATAGTATATCTTTTTTTTACATTGACAAGTTTTCGTATTCATGTTAGTTATACATAAGTGTTTTTTATTCTGTAAGTATATTCCATAAGTGTGTAATTGATGTAATTAATGAAATAAATATATATTATTATATTATTATTATTATTAGAAGAATTTCAGCTAAAAATAAATGCTAAGAAAACAGAGATCATGAAAATTGGGAGACAAAAGGAAAGAATAGACATAGAACATAGAGAAACAAAAATTATTGGTTTGGAAAAAGTAAAATATCTAGGGGCCATATAAGATGAAAATGGAAATTTAACAGCGGAGATAAACAATCGAATAACCAATGCCAATAAAGTATAAGGAATGCTACTGAGTACATGTTTTAGCAAAAAAAGAAATATAATAATAATAATAATAATAATAATAATAATAATAATAATAATAATAATAATAATAATAATAATAATAATATATTTATTTTATTAATTACATCAACTACACCCTTATGGAATATACTTACAGAATAAAAAACACTTATGTATAACGAATACGAAAACTTGTCAATGTAAAAAAAAGATATACTATAGTAAAATATCAAAATATAATCTAAGTAACTAGTTGTTAAAATATTCAGATAATGAGTACGGTTCTAAATATAACAAAAAAGCTAAAATCTCCCTCTTATATGTTTTAAAAATTGTAATCGATTTTATGCCATGAGGTAGTTTATTAAAAACGGACACACAAGCACAAAAACAACCCTTTTCAAACAACGCTAACCTATGTCGAGGAACAAACTTCTATTACTAATTGGTTTTAAATGTTGAAATAACACTTTGTTTTTAAACATAAAGATTAAAAGCTCATAAATGTATAAACCTGCCATCGTTAATATACTATTATTTCTGAAATGTCTTCTACAAGAAGCATTATAATCTAAGCCCAAAATAGTGCGAAGTGTGCGCTTTTGAATCTTAAACGTATCCTCTATATTCGTCCCTTGACCACAGAAAATAATACCGTATTTTAATACTGACTGAAAATTTGAGTTATAAACAAAAATAAGCAAAAGGACAAAAGTAAAAATTTACGAAAGTGTGATAACTGCTATTATTATGTACAAACATGGGTCCTCACAGAAGAAATAAAAAATAAAGTCCAAACATGCGATATGAAGGTTTTAAGAAAAATAGAGGGTGTAGTAAAACTAGACAAAATTAGAAGTGCGGAAATAAGGAGAAGACACGGGATAAAAAGTATCATAGAAAAAATTTAAACTAAACAACTTAGATGGTTTGGACATATTACAAGGATGGACATGGACAGAAAAGTTAAAATAAGGTGGGAAATGGGAATAGATGAAAATAACGCTAGAGGTAGACCGAGAAAAACCTGGAACGCAGGAATTGAGAATCTACTGAGTGAAAAAGGACTCTCGTGGTCACAAGCTAAGAAGTTAGCAAAGGATAGAAAAGGATGAAGAAAAATCAACACCTCGACACATGTGGTAAAAGAGGTTACGGGACAAGTGTAAGTGTAAAACAAATCCGAAAGAATTCCGCGCTTCATAATAAGAAGCCTTCATATATGGATTTTTATATGAAGCCATAAGTATATGAATTAATATATGGATTTTTAGGTCCTAAAATATAAATAAATTTAATATTTAGGGCGCGAAGTCGTTTAATGCTTTTCGTAATTAACTTTTTTCAATTTCAGTGAAATTTTAGTTACCTATAATAAAATATACATTTTAATTTTAATAAAAGTGACGTTTTAGTTTTAACAATTGTTAACAATTCGATTTGATTCTATGCAGTTTTGGAAAGAACATTAACCTATATATGAGAAAGAAACAGCGGTTCAAACATTGTAAAATTTGTATGCTATCTATGTGTACACCACGCGCGGTGCACAGGTATAGAGTTAATCACTGTCATTGTCTGTATCCCTACGAGGTAAAAAGCAGTGTAAGCTTTTTTCTCTGTGTATTCTTGCTGCAAATTCTCGCCAATAGTTTAATAAGGGACTTTAAAAACCTATGATTAAGATACAAATCTTCAAATAAAAGACTGATAAAACAAAGAATTGGATAATTATGTAAATAGAAAAAGTCCAAACCAAGTCATATGGCAAATATCTCATTAACAGCAACTGCTTTATTTAATCAGCATTAAAACGGCCATTTCACAAACATTATAATTTAGGTGTCAAAATATCTACTTAAACCGCAATACTCTTATACCTTATTATTACAGAACATATTTATATAAATTAAATTTATATAAGTAGGCGAATTCCATGAATTATCGTCCAAACTGCTAAATGAACTATAATGGGAGAGATTTAATGCTCTTTTAACAAATGTATGATTTTAAATTGTTAAATATTTCTTGTGGGTCCAATGGACCCGGTACGTGGACATTCTGGAATACTAGGCAATAAAGCAACAATAGCCAGACTTGAAGCCGAAAAACCCGTATGGGACTTTCGCCAGTTATTGATATAAATAGGCTGAGGTATAGCACCTTTGGAGCAGGACTGCACAGCGAATAATGAAGCCACCATATCTCGCAAGATGTCCTAGCACTATAGCCTTCACTAGGAAATCAAACGGATTTTGCAGGAAGGAGAGTAGTCAGCCTTGTTAGGTGGACAATAAGAGACAATGGAGCCTAAACCAAGACTAATAGATAATTTTTAATGCCTTAGAACTCACAAAAAAAAGAAAACAACTTTCTGGACTTAGTTTATAAAAAAATCCTGATGATTAAAGAAAAAACAAACTCGGTTAACACCTCTGTTTCGTCTAAAATATTAAAGGTACGGCATCTATACAGCATTTTGTTATGCGCCTGGACGCTGCGTTCAGACGCAGTACTTCCTTTAAACTAGTGTTGCGATTTTACTGCAGTAAACACGCAGCGTGCGTGTGCAGTATATATGCCACTCCCATTACAATGTATTAAAGAACTACTGCGTCTGGACGCAGCGTATATAGATGCCGTACCTTTAAGGTACGGCATCCATACAGCGTTTTTGTTATGCGTCTTGACGCAGCGTCCGGATGCTGTGTCCAGACGCATTACTTCTTTAGAACATTCTAACGGAAGTGGCATATATGCTGCGCACGCACTCTGCGTTTTTACTGCGGTAAAATCGCAACACTGGTTTAAAAGAAGTATTGCGTCTAAACGCAGCGTCCAGACGCATCTAGACGCATAACAAAAACGCTGTATAGATGACGTACCTTTGAGGTACGGCATCTATGCAACGTTTTTGTTATGCGTCTAGATGCAGCGCCCCGACGTAGTAGTTCTTTAATAGGTTTTAATGAAAGTGGCATATATAATGCGCACGTACCTTGCGTTTTTACTGCGGCAAAATCGCAATACTAGTTTAAAAGAAGTACTGCGTTCAGACGCATAACAAAAACGATGTATAGATGCCGTAAATCATGCAAATTTTGTTCTTTTAAAATGACATATAAAAATATAAAATTTTCTACTGCAAATTTTGGGCGATAGTTCATGGAATCCGCCAATAAAGTTTTTTCTACGATTACTATTGTGAATAATCAAAACTAGTCCACTACCCATATATGCAAATATCTATAATTGGATTAAATCATAATCAACATCTTTGTTATATCATACTCCTACACAAGGAATATTTTGAATACCATACAAATCAATTGATGAATAAAAATAGTATTGAAAGCGAAAGTCAATTTAATATGATATAATCGATTTGACTGAATATTAATTAATTAACACTATTTGAATATCATGCATTATAATGTGTATTTATAATTTATTATATTTTGACAACAAAACACATGATAATTGAATAAATAAAATTAAAATAAAACTATGTAGGACCTATATTATGGGTATAGATAATCATGTATACCCATCAATTATAGTTGTATTTAGTCTAATCATTATTAAAATTTTATGTAAATTGGATTTGATTTTATTTTTCTTACCTGTTTAAAATATTTAGGAGTTTGGGAAAGCCTTCTATTAAAATTTTGTTTATTTCTGATTCTGATTTCATTTGAGTCAAAAAAAAACCGCTTCTCTTTGGTTATTAAAGAACGTGGTAATTGAGAGACATTTAATTAGAACTACCAAAAGTTCTCATTTGGGATTTTTGTTGTTGTTGTAAAGAAAAAACTGAGATTTTGTCACTAGCTGGCTTACTATGTTTTGTATGTATGTATGTATAATATACATACGAGTAGTATATATTGATTGATTTTTTTATTGTCGTCCTCACAAAATAGACTTCTATTTGGGAAAAAGCTATTGCAGAAACTGTTTTGTGAATGTTGGCGGAGTTCTTCGGGATATACGTTATTAGCAAACGATTCGAATATTTTTATCTTTGCATGAACAGCATATAGAGAAAAGTATAACAGAAACAAGTACATATTTAAATTAAGCATAGCAACAGAAGAATACTCACTGTAGAACAATTAATTACAGTGAGTATTGAAAAATGTCCAGTGTATTTTGTTTGTTGATGTAATGTTTTTGTTTAATTTGTTTGTTTTAATGCATATTTAATAATTTAGCCCTGAAGAAGCCTAAATATTAGGTGAAACGTTGGCATGATTATGTAATGCAATAAAGTTTTTATTTGCTTCATTTCCGAGTATTTATCACAAATAACCCTAAATAAATTTCAAGAAGCACCTGTAGGAAATATTATAATGAATAATTTTGAGTTTTAGCATCCCCATTTTACTTTACCCCACTTTTCCCTAGTAAATTTTACTAACATTTCTACTCGGAAGTAATAATTGATCTTTAAATGATTTATTTAAATTAACTTAAAAATAAAATAGCTATTGTTTTGAATTATATATCAACTAGAAATTTTTATTGTTGAGAATCACTTTCTCGTTTGACAGTTTAATGCCAAAATAATGAACATGTTTATGCGTACCTAGTTATAAATATACCGGGTGTTAACCGCTGGGGTGTTTTATCGAAGGACCTTTGTCACGTGAGGCAAAAGGGACTTACTTGTATTGTTCCAGGTGTCTTCTTGTACTTGGGCCCAAGAAATGGCGTAAGCCCTATTTGCAACTCGTTCTACGCGAAATGTTATTTATTGGATGTATTTTCCATAGCGTGATTCATTACGAATAACTATTGTTATTTTTATTCTTTGGAAGCGATAGTGGCGTGAGTATCGCGCCCCTGACGAATTTAACGTATTGTCCGGACCGTGTTGTTTTACGAACTCATTCAAATTACCCTGAAATATCGCCTGAAGCCAGCAACTTTAGGTAGTACGTCATGCGCATGAAACCTTATATTTGTCCGCATAAGGGACTTTTTCAAAATCTACTATGTACAGGATGAAAACTAAACACCGGGTGTAACAAGACCAATGCACATCCCTTTTTTTCTTTATTTTAAAAGTTATAAATTCCAATTTTAGAACATCTCTTTTTGTTATAAAACGTCAACTTTTAACATAAAAAGAACATCTAGGTCACTTCCGGTTTAACCGGAAATGACACCAACATACGATTTTTAAATGGGACACCCTATACCGAGGTGTCTATTAGAGTTAATTAAAGATGCATTGCGCACCTAGTTAAAAAATTTTAAAGAAAATTAAAATAAAATTTTACATTTGAAATGTCACTTATTATGGCATCATTGTTTCAGAGAACTGTACAGATTCTATAAATGTAAGGCATTTAGATGTCGCACTTAAAATGTGAACGTTGTCAGCACTTCCGGTAAAACCGGAAGTAGCAAAATGTTGTTTTATATGTCAAAAGTTGAGGTTCCTTAAGTACATTATAGGCATGAATTTTAAAATTTTATCTTTATAAATAAAGAAGTTAAGGTACATCTGGGACACCCGGTATTATAATAATTAATTAAAATTATTTATTTTTAAAAGTCAAAAACGTATTGGTCAAATATAAGAAATGCCAATACTAAATGCCAATTTTATTATTTTTTTTTCCTTTAATACACTAAGAAAAATATATCAATTTCATATACATATTTCAATTCTACTCTTCACTGATACCAAAAAAGTAACATTTTAAATTTTAAAGTTTTTTTTATTTAATGTTTAGTTCCGTCATAGGTAGGCCATGATAACTTAAAATTACTCGAATTGATTAAAGTAATCTTTTTTTTTTTTTTTGAAAAGTCCAATATTTTCATGATTTTTTCTTGATATTTCAAATACTTCCAGTACTTTTTTGTATTATAATTTTTACTGAACGTTTATAGTATATTGGAATTTTGCTTTTTTATGATAAGTTAAACTTTCAAAAAGGTTATCACATAGATTTTCTTGATTTCCCTAGGGTATATAAAATTTTTTCAATATTTTGCTGATTCATAAAAATTGCAGATTAAAAAAAAATCCGATTTTTTAAAGAATTTAGAGTTTTTCCTGATGTATTAAATTTCCTGATATTTTCCTGATTTTCCTGACATCAAGGAAAAGAATAAACGGATTTTTTTTCTGAAAAGCGAGTATAAACATTTTTTTTTTATTTTGGCCATCTCCTATGTTTTCTCTTTGGCTGAGGTCCGTATTATGACAATACAAGTCTAAAGTTTAACTAAAACAAATCGTTAAAATTAAATAGAAAATAAATCTGTATAATTTATTTTCATCTAGATCTTATAATAAGACACGAAGATACTATTTGAAAAGTATATTGGTGCAATTGTAAAAATTTGTAAACAATACCGAGAAACCTAGTTTTAATATTTATTGGGCACTGAAAGAAGAAAGTGTCGCATTAGTAAATTGTTACATGTATCAAGTTTACAATAGGGTGCCTGGATAAACTTATATTTTACGCATAGACAAAGAACATAGATGAGCTGTCATCTCAAGGTTATATATAAATTTACGAGTCCTTCATTATGATCGGAAGTTACGTCAGAAATCAGCCGGGAAATTTAAATTAGTGGGTAAAATGTAAATAAATAAACGACATAACCTTACTTTTTAATGTTTTCCACTGTTATATTAAAAAAAAATCAAAATTACCTAAAAAATATGATACTGCTGTCTGCAGGTAGCAGTTGTTTTATGTTTATACAACTTTTTATGAAACACGTCATTGCAAAGACTTTACTAGTTCTTTGAAAAAGCACTATAAAATATACAAAACACACAGAAAGACTTTAAAAGTTCAAAAACGCTATTATATAGTCTATAATAAAATAATATCTTCACCCTTCTAGCACAAAACACCAAATACGTAGAAAAAATAACAGAAAAACCTCGAAAACAAACTCAAAACATACATAAATTAGGTTATGTTAACCTGTTGCACGAATATGTTAGAGGTGTGTGCGAAGAATTATATTTTTATATTTAAATTACTGGTAAAAATAAATAAATATCTGTGTAGTATAACATATTGATTTAGTTTTTACATAATATGTAAAAATAAATAAATAAATAAATATATATTATATAACAAACTGTTGCAACAAAACAACGACAAAACGAAACTTTTACTGACTACTGAAGTGAAATGAAAAGACACATCTCTAACAAAGAAAATATTCCTATCTAACGCAACACAGTGTTACCAACATAAAATATATATTTTTTTACTTTATGTTGGACAATTGGAATCAAAATGGAAGACGCATTTAGTCGGGACGCAGAAGTATGCGCAGACGGTCAAAAATCAATCTATTTGTTTATTTTGTCTATGATTTTACGGAAGTTTACTTTATTCTACAAGACGTTATTTTAAAGTTACATGTCACCGTCACTGTCAGTGACGACAAAAACGAATGGTCTATTTTTCAGAAACCAGACTATTTTTTCTACGTATTTTTGGGCGCTGAAAACGTATATGGCAATGAAAAAAATTCTTGACCCTCAAAATCTTGAGATATAGGGCACATTGGTTTTTTTTGTATGCATTCTAGGCAAAAAAATAAATCCGCAGGATTTCATAAAAAAAATTATGGAAATATTGATAAATAAAAATGATTTATGCATAATTTGCAGATTTGAAATATTTACTCTGGTTAATTTTTTACGGGGCCTCAAATTCCAAATATGGCACTTTTTTCGTGTTTTTTTCGATACATTTCATTAAAAATTTTATATAAATAAAACTACTACATACATATGCTTTATAAAAAAAATACATATTTTTTTTTATTTCCAGTGGTGGAGAGTCTGGGGGGGTTTAACTTTGCACATGTCAAAAGAAATATTATAAAAGTGTCTGATACCCTTAACCAGACTGCTTTTCTCAAGATTTTTTTTAGCGATTTCAACAAATTTGACAATAAAAGACCTCCGTGATCCTTAATTTGTTTCAAAACCAAGCGCACAGTAGCAAAATTTATATCATAAAGCTGTTAAAAACCGAAAATTTTTCGGCGTTTCGCCAGGGGGTCGGAGCGAGTCAAAATTGACCAAAAAGTGCGTTACTTAATACTTGAACAGATCTGTTTTTATTTTCTATTAATAAGGAAACATAAAACACTAATGCTTTCTCGTTAAAATAAAATGATAAAATCGGAAACTATGTATACATAAATATATTTATGAAAAAAAAATATATATTTATAACTAATTATTTTTGCCCACCATATTAAATCCGCCATTTTATTTATTGAAAATTTATTACTATTTTTAAAATGGACGACCTCTTAAACGCTTGCTAACCAATTTCGCAAAAAAAGATTATCTTCGATTTTTACTAGTTTTATGGTAAAATTTTGCCACTGTGCGTGTGGTTATGAAACTAATTAGGGATCAGGGAAGTCTTTTATTGTCAGATTTGTTTAAATAACTAAAAAATAACTTGAGGAAAACAGTCTGGTTAAGGGTATCAGACAATTTTATTATATTTCTTTTAACATGGGCATTGGGGGTTAAAACCCCTGATACTCTCCACCACTGAAGGTAAAAAAAACATGTATCTTTTTTATAAAGCATATACATATAGTAGTATTACATATATAAATTTTTGGCTGTATCTGTATTTTTGATATAAATTTTTTAATAAAATAATTCGAAAAAACAAGAAATAGTGTTATATTTGGAATTTGGGGCCCTGTAAAAAATTAACTAGGGCAGTTATTAAATATCTGCATGCAAGTAATAGCATAAATCATTTTTATTTATCAATATTTTTATAAAAACACTTTTGATTAATTCTTGCGGATTTTTTTTTTGCCTTAAATGCATACGAAAAAAACCATTGTGTGCTATATCTCAAGATTTTTTTTATTGCCATATACCCTAAATTAGCTAGGGACCCTAGGTCTAGGTTTTAATTAGCAAGTTGCTTTGCTAACTTAAGACCTAAGTCTAGTGTCCTTGATATAAACCCCGCTATTAACCCCACTTTTAACAATAAAATATTGAATATTTGTTAGTACGAATGAGTTATATTGACTACTAATATAAACTTTTCTATTTTTGCAAAAAGGTCAATACATTTAAATCTCAACTTGTACCATTTAGAATAACGCGATTTTCTTGTGTGGTAATTAAATTTATCGTAGTAATAATAAATAACGCGTTTAAAAATCATTTGCATCCAGCATGCATTAAATAATTAATAGGAACTCTGTTATTTATTACACAAAACAATAATGTCAAACACACCTACTCGTAATAATAACTTAAAATATGAATGTACCTACAGGGTGATCAATAACTGGCTTGCCAAATTTTAAGAGATGATTCTGCATCCAAAAATATAAAAAAAAGTTTCTATAAAGGTCGGTCCGCAAATGAGGCCTAAGGGAGCTACGGCCCTTTAAAATTGTAAGGTTTTTAATTAATAACTCTGGTATCCTTTAAGCTAGAGGGACGAGATTTTGCATGTACACTAGTATTAATAAGGGCAAAAAGTTTAAGTTAATTTATTTTTTTGAATTTATCCAGAGGCGTCTCTAGACGGAAAATATTATTAGGCTTAACACATTTTTGCCCCAAACTTTTTTATGTATACTTTTTGCATTTTTTGTAAAAAATATGGATTCCTTGAGTAAAAATACATTAAAAATGTCATATAGTGTAACACTGTAGGAGCAACAGTTTAAAAAAAAAATACAATTAAGAGGAAGTAACATTTTGTGCTACCAACGTTACTTTTTAAAAGGCTATTACTCCTTTAATATTAAATTTAGGTGTTTTGGTAAAGAATACTTTTTTGCTCAGTTTTAAATGAGGAATCACCCTGCAGAGTTAAAATTTTATTGATGCTTTTTTTGTTCCCCATTCAATATGTCATCTTTGAAGGGCCGTAGCTCCCTTAGAGCTCATTTACGAACCAACCTTTATAGAAACTTTTTTTCATATTTGTCTATGTAGAATCCTCTTAAATTTTGACATGGCAGTTACTGATCACCCTGTATACCATAACTTGAGAGCGAAACAGAAAAAGTATTCGCAAAAAGCTTCAAGGTTTTAAGATTTTTTTAAGGTATCGTAAAATATCTTCTATTTAGTGTGATGCTTTGTTTTCTTTAAAATCATAAGTGGAAGTTTTTACTACCTTTATTTTCAATGCGCTTTTTTAAGATCACATAAATTAAGTTTGACATGCCTTTATAGGGACAAAAAAGCTTTTATTCACAACTTAGGTGGTCTATTTTTAATATTGGACCTTTTAACGCGAGTAAATAAAAAAGATAATAATAATTACAATTATTATAAATCCATTTTCGAAAAAGGTCACCCACGCAGTGATGCGTCATACACCGTTATAACGATGTATTTCTAATGAATTTTTTTAGAAACCATTTCATGTACTGCTTTAATGAATCCCAAAAATTATTTTATAACTAAAATAAAAAAAAAACGTAAGGATGTTTATTTTCATTTTCGATTTCTTACCCAATTTATTGCTAAATTAATAAGCTTGATTTAAGCCATGTTCGTGGGATGGCCAATTGATTTTAAATAAATGGTTGACAATTTTTCTGTGTGTAGAAATACATATAATAATAATTAATTATATGTTACGCGTAAAAATTAAAAGTCTTTTTTATAAATTATACTTGACATAAAATTAAAAAAAATAATTATCCACATATTTGAAGAGAAAAACAAAATTAAACATCAAAGTATCTAACTTTAAATACTACTATAGTCCGTCCAATTATGCAAGATAGTAGTTTAAACGCGATTTTTAAGCTACATAATTGGTTAAAAACTCGTACCTTTTAACATATAAAATATTGTGACAATTTTTGTCTATGACAATGATTGACGGTCGTTAAAGCTAATAAAAGAAGAGAAAGTTACATAAAAAATGGTTATACTTAATATTATTTTATATGGCATTGAAAAAGGTACTTTTTTGGTTTATTCTTCATACACTCACACTAAATTAGCATATTCTACATATTGTACAAACGTAAATTATATTGAACACAAGGAAAATATCAAATTTTTAGGTTACAATCACAACTTAAGACCTCTCCAGAGGCTCGCATAACAACCAATACAAGACACAAGCCAATCCTGGCATCGCAATCTTATGTACTATGCTTGTTATGTGAGTCTTTGGATAGGCCCTATCCAGGAAAACAGTGTTAAATTTTTGATACACTACGATTTATGCATAATTAAGCTATTAATGCGCTCTGTGGTGTAAAACGGGCCTCGTCCCTTACTATCTTGCATAACTGGATGGAGTATTGGTACTAATAATTTACACCATGCTTTCTTTAAATATTTACTTTAAAATCTCATTATATTCAAATTTATGAATAAAAATATGTTATTTGACTACCACTGAATTTGTTGATTTTTATTAGGTTCTGAAATGAACAAAATTATGTAAAAAAGTAACACCTGACAAAATTATTTTTATAAGGTGGCATGACTTTAACAAAAAAAAAATAACATTGTATGGGAGATTAGCTCAGCGGTATAAGGCATCGATATTGCATTGACACTGAGCTAATGATCGTGAGTTCAAACCTCACTGGCGCCGATTGCCTTTTTCAGTTAATTAATAATTGAAATTTGGCGAAGGCGTACTCCCTAGATATATTGGTTCGAAAGTCAATCAAAGCCGGTGGTTCCCTCTACTACTAGCCCACACAAGTCCTGGACTTAGGGGATGCTTAATTAAGTAGGATAGTACGAGGTTAAAAATAAACATAAACAATAAACATAAAGCTATACTTAATCTACACTAAAAACAAAGTTAAGAATGATATAATCTACAGAAACTATTTTTTTACACGGCCATATTCAAAATATATTCATTTGATACAAATCTTTAAAGGAAGTAGTTTCATACGCATATACTGACAGTAAAACAAATGAAATACTTATCTACCTCAAAATAAGCAATTTTAGTTCATATATTGATGGATAACTTCACGTACAATACACATTTTGTTTAATGTCAACAACTGAATAATATAATCTTAAAAACAATTAGAAATTATTTTTATTCTTAGATTTAACGTATTATTCATCGTAACTGTCTAAAAAAACATTTTGTGCGCCGTGGCCAAAACTTTTTTATTTCTTTCAGAACGTGTATATTACTTATTCATTTTAGAAACCTACTTTACATTTTTCCCTCGTAGAAAGATACTAGTGATACAAAGCTAAAGCCGATAAAATTTCATTCATCTAAAAGAACTAATTATATCTTTCCGGTTGACAAATCCTGAAAAGCCTCAAGGTTACTGAATTCTTAAACGAATCTCACGGAAGTCCTCGAGGTGAGGTCTAATAGGTAGAGGCGTTGCGTGTACTTAGACGTAGATCTACCAAGTCAACTACCACTGACCGATACACCACCTACAACTGTATATCTAATTATAATAATTTCAGCCTTAGGTTCGCAAACTAAAGCCAACAGACCAAGAGCCGTATCTTTCTTAAAATAGGCGAATGAATTAAAAGAAAAAAATAAAAGTGGAATAAATATTTAAGGACAAAAAATCTACATGCTCCATTTTGCAGATGATATTACGTTATTGGAAATAAAAAAATAGAGAAAGGAAGCATTAAATGAAATTAAAAGTACAATACTGAACAGTTACATGAGAATAAATAGTAAAAAAGCTAAAGCTTTATTAAAAAAAAAAAAGTATTAAAACTGGGTATGAAAATATTGAATTACTAGATAACTTTGCATATTTGAGTATTTATAAAACTTTTATAATGGGAATGGAACTCTCTACAACTAGAATTATGAAACAAAAGACGTCTACCCTATCTCTATCTCATTTGTGCTACACTTTCCAGCCAACCAAATAAATACTGTATTTGTTTTTCATACAACAATACAGTATTTATTTGGTTTGGCCGGAAAGTGCAGCAGTGAGCGGCACGAACGAACATAGCTAATGTGAATCTGTAGAATAAGATAATTCTACTAAAATTTAGATGGCGCCAGTAATTTCTTTAATAAAAATATTATAGTTGCACTTTTCGCCAGGCCAAGTAAATATTGTATTTGTTCAACAAAGAACAAATACAGAATTTGTTTGGTTGGGTGGAAGTGGGAGTCTATGTATGTCTTCTATCCTTTTTGGGTAGAACTTTTGTCCCTGTCTAATCTAATGGGAGAAATCTCCATTCTGTATGATATTCCATGTACTTTTCTCAGTGTAATCAGAAAAAATCTATGAACATCTTCAATTGTAAATAACGTAAAGTTAAATTACCATTCTTCTCCAAAAATAAATTGAAATTCTACGAGATGTTGTGTTGAGATAAGTAAAAGAACAAGTGAATGCCAACAATGTCTATAGTTTATTTTTTTGTAAACTTCAGTAAATGTTCATCTTTACATTAAAAGGTTCCATCTTGCAAAAAGGAATGTGTAAAATAAGATAAAAAATATAGGTTTTATATATTAAAATATGATATTGTAAAAATAAATTTCCCGTACTAGAAGAAAAATTTTTGGCCGTTTTTTAAAAATGTTGAAAGATTTTCAAACAAAAACGTCGGCCATTTTGTTATTTTTTGGCCAAATTTTTTTCATCTGGTGTACCGTATATGGGCTATAGCGATTTCAATACTGAGTAATATACAGTTTTGTTTTTTTTTTCAGTCAATCCAGACTGCCGGAATCATGACGACCACCGTTTTCTGACTTTTTTTTTTTTTTTTAATTCTGGCCAAAAATGGCACTTTAGAAATTGTATTCTTTGAATAAAAATAAACATACCTACAAAATTTCACTATACAGGGTGTCCGGTAACTCGCGTTGCAGCGGAAAACCATAGAATTTTCTACCAAATGTGCTTATATCAGTAACCGTTCAAGATTAATCTTTTGCAGAGACATTTTTTATTGACAAATGATTCTGTGGTTTTCAGCTCCCACGCGAGTTACCGGACACCCTGTATAAAAAAAATGTTTAAAAAATGATTATCTGTATAATTTCTAAAGTAGAAAGGACCCTCAATAAAGTGGCAATAACTCGCAAAAACGGTACGTTTATATGTGAGATGTCAAAAAGATTTTTACAGCGTTTGCATAAAATACCTCAACAATTCTCTACATTCTTCTAAAGTCATAACAGTTTTCAAGTGACTGTTTTAGAATTTTAGATTGTTGGTTAGATATAAGTTGGCATTCTGAGATTTTAACATTTAGTTAAAATTTTTTTAGTTTCTAAAAATTTTTCAAATATCCCAAATTTTTATATAATTAAAAAAAATTTGACAGATTTTTAAGCGATCGCAAATATTATATAAATAGCTATTTAACCTAAACTTATGCGCGTTAAAAAAGCTAATCGATATGCACATCGGCACTTAGTGCTACTAAGAGTGCCGACGCGACGTATTGAAATCTTCGCCGAAAAGTCAAAATCTTTGACCACGTTTTTTTCACATTTCTCGACGTTTCAGACCATTCTGAGTCGAAATCAGTAAAAAAAATTTTTGAGTTCGTCTGTCTGTCTGTCTGGGTGTAAACTCTCTAACTCCATTTCTACATGAGATATCGACTTGCGGTTTGGACTTTTACATATTGTTTCTTATCGTATTCCGAAGAGCTGATTAGATTTTGGTGGTAAAAGATTGGGGGTAAGGACGTAAAAATAGGGTAAAACTCCTATTTTTAGCTTTTTTTATAATTAAGGCAATTATTATTGTATTTGGTTAATTTAGCACTTATAGAAAAGATAATTTTAAATTGGTCAAAAAATGTTATAAACAACGTTTTCCTAAAACGCATTGTTTTCGAGATATTGGCGTTTAAAGCAGTAAAAGGTTTTTTTAGCATATCTCACATATTTATAACCTGATTTCAAAAAATTATATTTTAAATAAAAGCTCTTTTTAAGCCCTATAAAAAATGTTATATATAGTTTTTTGCTAGAATATAATATTTTAAACATACAGAACTTAAAATCAAACAAAACACCTAGTTTGAAATTTGCAAACTAGATGGCTCTAGTGTACAATAGTGCCGATGTTTTGACAGAGTGCTTGGAACGTTTCATCTAGTTATTATTTACAATAGTAACAATTTTTATTAGCTTTTATTTATAGATTGAACTTTATCGGAAATAATAAAAATAATAATAAAAAATTTATTGCCAATATGATAGTGGTACTCACATTTCAACTTTACAAAGAATAGTCGTAGATGCTTATGTTATAAGTACCTAAGCAAGTCTAAGTACAGACTTGTTGTTCACGTAAACACGCAAATTTGCATTATTCAATACAGATACCAGTGACAGATAGACTGGAATATGAGGAAGAATCCTAAATAAAAGAAGAAAAGAAAAAACCGCGGATTAGTCTAGATAAAGTCGTGGGAAAATTAAAATATGTTTAATTTATAAAACGATTAAAATTCGTACTAAAATTAGTTAAACTATTTAGAATTTAAAATAGGAAGCATAAATATGCAATATCTTTGAAAGAAAGCGATGCACCGCAAATTTTCCTAAAAAAATTATCTCAAAATTTTTCAAATGTTAAAAATTCTATTAAACTCAAACCTATATATAAAATTAGGTCAGTATATTTATGATCCCTAGTAAAAACTATCCCAATTAAATATTTCATATTAAAAAAATATAAATAACGATCAATAATATGAGTTCATGTTACTTAACACCTTCTTACACTTGCCGCTTTAACTACACAGGCTAACACTCAAAAATTCAGAATTTTGTCCTTGTTTTTTTTGACATGGAAGTTGTATTCGAAATCAACATAACTTTTTTTCTTGAAAATTTGTTGGCCTGTGTTAGTCCAAACAGATCGAGTCAAAAGTCCCCCCCCCCCTTTAAATTTTGAACGGCTTAAGATATCAACTTAAAATTTAAACACTTAAATAACATAACCCAAATATTTTTTAGTATATATTTGATATGCTTAGTGGCACAATGGAGAGGGCATCGAGGGAATTTTTTTTTAAATAGAAAGGGGGATCGTATGCTACATCAGTTTAAAGCTTATAAAATTCTCTATTCGACTTTATAATTTTTAATTTTTTAAACCTTTTTTAGGATGTTTTAGGTATTCATTCATTTCAATTTTTTTTGGTAAAAATTTCTATTTTTTAAGATTTTTTTGTAAAATTTTATTTATATTATTCAGTTAGTTTAAAAATATAATTAATGGATTTGCATGAAAACATAAACCAGTTTTAGAATATTGTTTGATTTTTTTAAATAAATTTTGATAAAAATCCCTATTCTTGGGGCTTTAAAATAACCCCCGAAAATTGCTCCGAAAAAATAAAAAAATATGTGGGCAAATAGAGAATTTTATAAGTTTTAAAATGATGTATCACACGACCCCCCTTTCTATTTAAAAATTCCCCCTTGCCCCCTGTCTCTATTGTGCCCCTAAGCATACCAAATATATACGTTATGTTATTTAGGTATTCCAAATTTCAAGTTGATATCTTAAGCCGTTCAAAAGTTAAAGGGGACTTTTGACACGCTGTGTATATTATATAACTACAAATTTTACAAAAAATTCATGTAACATAATGTTTACTATAACTACTTGTACTATGTTCTAACTGGACCCCTATTCTGCTTTCGGGATATGATATGATCCCATCACATCTCGTGGATTATCACACCGTCCGAAAATTATTCACCTCACGCGTTTATTTTCGCACGAAACCAGAATAGACGTAAAATTACGTAAAATTAAAAGACAATGCAAAGTAGATATTTCTTTAAGGAAAATTATGCTAAAACTAACGTTACAAAAAAAACATAAAGATTGCTCTGTAATAACCTTATGGAATAAACATCTTAAGTACAATATATGAACGTTGTTGAGGAATGGTTAAAGGACTGAACACGTAAAATACTAAACATGGATTAAATGTACTGTCAAACAATTATAACACAGCATTTTTAATTTCGTCGTGATAATCTAAGATCAAAAGTACAAGTACAAGTGGCCCTTAGTAAATTATAATTAAATAATTATACAGTGTACGTTATTGAGATTCCCCTATCCCTTTCAAATATTTTGCTTCGTACATTCTTGACCACTCAACTTACCTACCATCCAAAATGTTCCGTACTTTTCACGCGCTCTGTATTTTATTTTGAAAATTATAATGTAACAAAAACTAAAGATGGATCTGTAATGATCAATGGGTACTGTAGTAATCTTATGGGATGAAGATTCTTCTGAAGATATTCTTCTGTATAATTTCTAAATATAATTCTTAATAGTTACACATATAATTCTAATAATTTAAACTTAAAGTAACTAGCTTGTTGTGCCATGAATCAGGGTGCAATAATATTAACTGAATTAAATTAAATTTTTATTTTCTATAATATTATCTAATCATTTCCTACGTTCTGCCATGTAATCATCACTAATTCATCGGTATTGAACATATTATAACTCCGAACACATTCAAAAGAAAGCCGGCACCATTCATATAGTTGTTAGTTCTTCAATATCATCTTACAATTCGAATATTAAACCATCCTCCCATCTCTACGTATACGTTAAGCCGCTTCTTTCATTGTTAAGTCCAGACGGGATTCTGAGTGATGCAAGTTGCAGCATTTAACGTCACATTTCAATAGAGAAATATATCAATAGAAAAACTTACAACTAATGTCGACAAGTGATTGACAATGCCATAAAATTTGATTTACTTCAGAAGAACATTGTAGTCAACTATTAAAATAGTTCCAATTTGGAATTAATTGGTTTGTAGTTTTGTGATACAATGGCCATAACTATGGTAGTAGATTCTATAGAAAGGTATTACGTGTGTTATTTTCCAAATAAGGGTGTTTTATTGTATCAGGGAGTATTACACTTTGTGACTTTTCCTCTTTGTGGATCAAGTTTAATGTCTAGTTTAAGTTATAGTCTACACGGAAAGAAATTAGTGGGCTCTGCGCTATACATTATAAGATATTTGGTAACAGTGGCAAATTATAGTGATTTAAGCTATAGATTATAAGGGACACAATAACTAATAATCTTAAAAATAAATTGGAAACGATTATATATATTACAGACACGATTATATTTATTACAGGCACTATTATAAATTTACAGAAATTTTATTATATTATAAAAATTATTAGCACGGACAATAATTAAATCTATTTAAGCTATAAATGCCATACTATTTGTTATATTTTATTATTCACTAAACAATTAAAGTATTTCATATAAATTTTTACACTGACTGCCATAATTGTAAGAGAAAGCCTTGTATTTATATAATAAGCGATTATAATTTACTTGGTATGTGTGTTATAGCGCTCCTAGCTATAATTTTTTTTTTCCGTGTAAAAGAAAGTTTTGATTCTTTCTAATATTGTACAGTTGGATCCGAAAAAAAAACAAGATTGAAAATTTAGTTGCGTAAATTCAATAATTACAATACAAACAAAGCCGTCCGTTGTCATGTTGACAATATTTGTGAAAATTACTTAAAATAATTATAAAGTAATTAGAAATGCGTTAAGAAATGTTAAGAAATCTCAAACTATTAGTCTCTATAGAGACCTTTAATTGTGGCGAGGTTATTTAGTGTTTCGGAGAGTTGTTAAGATCATAGAAAAAAGAATAATGGTTAGGATTGAAGAAATAAAAGTAAAAATAGATGGGGGAGGAAAGGGCGTGCAGACTCGGAAATATAAGAAGATATCAAATGAAATACAGAATGAAAATTTACTTAATTATTTTTAAGAATACCATTTACAAGAAGCCGTGCATGCTATAAACAATACAAATTTTCCTGGGTCAAAAACCATCGCCCGTCGCCGCATCGATAGTTTCAAGAAAAAAAAACCTCCGGAAAAACCTTTTTTTAAACAAAAATCATAATTTTCATAAATTACATCGTCGGCTTACAAGTAAAGAGCACTAAGTCCAAAAACATGGTTTTGAGATATTGACAAATTTAACTTTCACTGTTGTTTTTTAATTTTTGTAATAATTGTTACAAAAATGCACGTTTTGCCAAACAAACACTAAGTCGCTTAGGGCAAAAACATTTGAAATAATCTACAAGTAAAACGCACTAAGTGCACTAAGTGACTTAGTGCCTATTACCAGATAAAATTTTAATCAAAATCAAATTGGTGCGTTTTGTATAGTGGGTAACTCCCTTGGCAGTCCACCTAGAAGTTAGTTCGGTTTACCTATTCATAGATCATCAAAAATTAATTACAGTGCCATTAAAATCCCATTTTTGCAAAAAAGTGACTTAGTGCCTTTTACTTGTAAGCCGACGATATGTTTGGTTAGTAAAGTTCAAATTTTTATTTTTTCATAAGATTTCCTAAATATTGTGTTTTAATTGTTGATTTTATTAAATATTTTAAATGTTTTTTCAGTTTATTATTTATTATTATTATTATTTTAATATTCAACATTATTAGCATGCATTTTCTGTAATAAACTTTAAAAAAACTGACAATTAATTGTCAAATTAATCTAACCTATTTCTTAAAATCTTACTTAAACTATAAAATAATTAGTAAAATTGACATTTTAGCATATTTAAATCTTGCGTATTTTAAGGGGTCCAACTGTATTTTAAATAAAATTAAGATGGCTAAAAAAGATTTCCAATTAAAAGTTTGAGCTTTTTAGTCCAACACCTTTTTTAATAAATTTTACCTTCAACTAAAAGATGTCATCTGATGTTAGTTCTGCTATTTTTTTTTAATACTATTTTTTTTATATATCAATCAAAATTTACCTAGAATATTAAAAAGCTATTAAGTTCTGTTAAATGAGATGTTACTTCAGGAATGAGAACATTTTTTAGTCATAATATATATTATGAAAAAGTCCAAACGAAATCCCGAAAATATAAGGAAAATTTTTTGTAAAAATATAAATCACCTGAAAAACTCAAAATAAAGATGAAGATTGCAATATTTTTAATGTTTATTTTAACAATATAGTACATTGAGATTTTTTTATCCTATTAAATCGTTAACGATTTTTTATGTATATGGAACACCAAGCAAATTTGATTAAATACAGGCATTACACTGATAAAACAGTGTATTTGTGTACAAAATATTTGGTTGGATATGGCCAATTGAATTATTTGATTGTGACAAATTTATTTCTGTCAAATAAACTATTTGGTTCCCATTAATTAATGATTTTGAAATTAAAATATTTATTCACATGAACTAAATATTTATTTGACTCAAATAAAATTTATTACTCACAACCAAATAATTTAATTAGCCATATTTAAATAAATCTAAATTATCTTTATTTATCAGTATACAGTATTACTGTAACCATAACGTACCAACGTTATGTTTTACTGTAACAACTTGTATTCAATAACTAAGGGCATATCCACAGGCTCGCATAACAACATAGTACATAACAATGCGATGCCGTGATTGGCTTGATGTGCCACCATGTATCTTGTAAGCCAATCACGGCATCGCATTCTTATGTTTTATGTTCTTATGCAAGCTTCTGGATAGGCGTAAAGTTGCTAGAGGTTCTGAATATACAAAATCTTTCAGAATTTAATACGGGCACAAATTTTCAGTGTATAACCAAGTGTACAATTAATTTTCTTTAAAACCCTTAGAATAAAGCGATTACCAGGTTGCAGGAGGCAGAAAAGTTAGCCGTATCCGTGACGAGATGCATCTGAACAAAACTGCGTGACCATAAGCATCGTCGTGAGTGCAATCATGTAATCTAAACTCCCTTCCAGATATAGCTTAGTTTACTAAATTAACATTTGAAGAGTCGAACTTTCATATGGGCTTAAACTCCATTTTTGGCGAAATATAATGTTTGCATAACACACCTTCAAGTGGGGTGACAAAGCACGTGTGCATAAGTTATGAGGTTGTGTGCACAAGTTGTGCACATAAATCCACAACTTGCTCACACATGCTTTTGTTCAGAGGTTTTTGCGAAAAAGTGTCCGAAGACACCCACACCGTCCGAAGACACCCACACCGTCCGAAGTCACCCCAGTTGACCGTACTTGAAATTGTAAAATAGGCTTACAAAAAAAAAAACAAAAAAAAAATAATTTTATGATTTTAATATCAGAGTCAGGTAGCTGTAACCCAGAAAAATCGCCACATTCAATTTTTGTAAAAATGTCACCAATTTTTAATATTTATTTATTTATTTTAGAATAGATACACAGAATCATGGAGAATCTCTAATAAGCTTTATGCTTGTGCTAGGGCCTCTCCATTAATTTTAACAAAATCCAAATGCTAACAAAGTTGACAACCATACTTCAAATTTTAAGAAAAATCTTCTAATTAAAATTCATCCAAAACTTTGGAAAGAAGACATAATTTTTTAAATATTTGCTATTTATATCAAAATTAGTAAACACAAGCTCTTTAGAACACTGTAAAATTAATCAATTAAATAAAATAAATATATATTTAAAATTTTATAATTTTGAAAGGGATTTGTTTCATATGTGTAAAGTTAAAAAAAAGGAATAACTTGTTTGGTGCCTTTTAACCCATCTTGTGCCCTCAAGTGCTTAATTTTCAGTTTATTGTTACTTTTTTTTCTTAGATTGCGCATATGTTATATAAGTTTCCAACTATCAAATAATTTTTAAAATATTGTTTGTTAACATTTTGGTTGCACAGAAAATAAATTAAATTGTTTTCTTCTGAAAAATCAAGTCAATTGCGTTAACCCCTTATGAAAATCATGCTCTTCATTTGTAAAATGGGAATTTTATTAAATTAACTGATGTGCAACGAAAATTGCCCAGAAACACGAATGCCGATATGTCAAATTATGATGCAAAACAAAGGTTACTAGATAGTTATTTTAATTAAAGTAGTTGTTTAAAAACAGTTGATGAATAGGCGGTAATTTAAAATTCTTTTAAATTACTAACAAGGTTAACTTTGACATACTGTTTAAATGACTTATTTTTATTATTTTCCTTATTATCTAGTGAAATATAGTAAAAAAGTATAGGATATTTTATATATATAGATAATAGAAAATAATATTAAAATGTTAAAAATTTTACTCAAAATTTTTAAAATAATGGGTACTTACACACAGAAATGATACTTGAATCAAGTAAAAGTGCTTGGTTTAAATAATAATATTTAACAGTGATTAAACCCAGATAGATTGCTAAAATTTAACAGAAATTAAACCTAATCTAGCTTTTGTTATAATTTGAAGTCTTAAACATTTTCTAAGCAAAAATTTGTAAATAAATAGCTACTCGTTTAAACCGAAAAATTCAAAAAGTCGATAATTTTCATTTGTATAGTTAAAACTCTCAGAAAATATGTTTTTCTACGATCTAACAGAAAAGTTAACAATTCTAAAAAAACAAATGAAGTTTTCAGACTTCAAAATAAACTATTTCTTAGTATTTTACTTTTCTGCTCGTTACCATGACAGCAAGCAGAAAAGTGATTTTTTTCGCGCGCACAGTGTAGGCAACCGGCATTTCAATCGTAAAAGAGCTGTCAGTTATATGCGACGAGATGTTGGTCCGCCATTTTTTTAATATGAAATTGTTATTTATTTTGAATCAAATCTCAATTTCGTGTGCTAAATATTTGTCTGCTATATATTTGTTGTTATGAATGAATTATGGAGAGTTACTGTGATTAGAATTTTACTTTAACACCAACAGATTTGCAGAAAATTGTACTCAAGTGCTACGACCTTGTAAGATAACTTACTGTCTGAAATGTATTTAATTATTTTAGATCGTAGAAAAAATGTTGTTTGTATTACGAGCGCAAAATGTGATTTCTGCTTTCGCGTGATTGCTGATCTCGGCTGGACGCCTCGAGCAGCAAATTCTACGCTCAATCAGTTATTTTGCGCTCTTAATACAAAAATAACTATTTCATGATATCATACTCCATAAAATAAAAACACACAATATCACCAGGTAAGACATAAAACTTGAAAATTAAATAAACTCTAAATCATTTCTGAAGAAATTTAAATAAAACACTATTTAAACCCTCTATATTAAAGCGTGTATTCAATGGTAATAAATGTCAATATATGAGTCGGCAGGTATTATATCATCCTTTAGAGGCAGGTTATAAAATATGGCAAATGGGTTATATGGACTCACCCCATGGGGTGATCCACATGCACATGTATATGCATGAAGATCTTTAAGGTGCCTTGTCTTTTCTAGGTCAAATGTTAAAATAGTAAAATTAAAAATAAATAATAAATAGTTATTTTTTAACTGTTTAAGTTTTAATTTGAAATAAGTTACAACAAAACCTATACATTTGTTTATTAGGATCATTTATAACGTCCCGTCTATACGGCCGGCCGTAGCGAACAAGATTTCGTGGGTGGTGAGAATATCCAAATCTTAAGGTCAAAAATGAAAACTATTTTTAGCCTAAAAATGCAAAAATGATAATGACTGAAAAAAAGGTCCTCACCTCCAATAAAGCTTTGTACGTGAGAGTTTGTACGAGTCAAAAAAATTAAAAAAAAGCTTTGTCCGCGAGAGTTTGGACTTTTTAAAATTTTACTCCCAACCAAAATTAAAAAAACTTGCTTTGTCTGTGAGAATTTGTAGGAATAGAAAAAAAATTACCTCAAACCAACATTTTTATGACTAAAAAAAAGGGTACTCACCTTTTCGTGAAATATGCAAGTTTTTTGTTCTAAATAAATGTAAATGAAATAAACTAATCGAAAAAAAGTTAAGGATATTGTATAGAATGGTGCTTTCTCTGAAAAAAAGCACAGTGTAGGAAAAAAATCATAATATGTCCATATTCTCTAATCATTTCTAAATAACAAATAAATTTAATCAATTCAAAAATATTTATATTCGGGATTTAACAACATGTTTTCCTTAATGTAACAAAATACAAATTATTTTTTAAAACAGAAAACTAATTAATAGCGAGTAATTCTACCTCTGTTGGCTAGAACTACTTCAACTCGCCGAGGCATACTGAAGATTAAGCGATTTAACTGATCTTGGTCCAAGAAATCCCATAAATCCCATAAATCTGGAAGAACTTGCTAGTTTCCTTAAGTCATGAAAATGTAGTTGTCGATCAATTACTGCTCTACCAAGTATGTCCTAGACATGTTTAATACAGTTAAACAAGATAATGAAACAGTGGCGGGCCATTTTTTGTTTTTTCAATAATTTTTTCTCAGAGAAACCAAAATATCCTTAACTTTTTTCGATTAGTTTATGCAACTTTTTTCTTCTACAAAACAGTCAATGACTAAAAATTAAAAAAAAAGTTCCCCACTTTCTAAATACCATAAAATATGCAACTTTTGTTTTAGATCAATGAGATATGTTTAACTAACATATGAAATATATTTAATTAATAACTTTTCAAAATAGGTGGGGGAGGCTCCCCCCACCACTCCCCCCCTTAGCTACGGCTCTGTCTATACGTTTAACATTGACTGCTATAAATTTAATACAGCTAAATAAATAATAGCAAAAAAATATTCGGTAAACTCTGTTCTCGCCTCGAGCGTAAAAAACATTCCTAGTTTATTTCCTGTGCCCTTTTTGTTATAATAATTATAATTTGTTTAATTATATTACTTACGAATTAATAAAATATTAATGTATGTTCAAAAGAAAATACATTTGTAATTAAAAGCAAAAAATACAAAAACAAAGATAATAAATTGTAATTGTAAGTTGATTATAAATTAAAACTAGTAAATAATTATGTGTGCCCATGATTTATTACTAAAAAACTCAATCCATGAATATTTATATGCAGTGGTTTTAAATTTATTGCATATATGGATGGACAGGTAGCTGTAAAGAGGCGATTTTTTCTATAAAACTTTCAGAAAAATGGGGAAATTCGCTTCGACGATAGTTATAATTATTAATTATTTCATATTTTATTTAATATATTTTGGAATGTAGGTTTTCACTCTACTAGAAAATTGTTCTTTAACATGTTATTACTTTTTTCAACGAGCGTGCGGAAAGATGTCTCTTTCCGCACGCATATGCGTGTGGAACGGTCTTTTCCGCACGCATAATTATTTCATAAAAAACAAGTAGCTGGATTATACAAACGTGTAACATTATTGCTTAAGACACTTGTTTCCATGAGGACCGATCAACATGATAGCGTCCTAAGCTAGTTTGTTAGTGTCAATTGTGTTGTCAATTTTAATTGTAAAGTTTTTATAAAAGAAAATGATCAACATTAAGGAATCATAGAAATGAGAAATGCAAATGAAAACTTCAACAAATGTATCATTAATGTTCAACCATTTACAGTAGAATTGGTAATAACTAATGTTAGATTATTTTCAATAATTGTGGATATTGTTAAAACTGTTTAATATCTTAATTCTGTCGTGTTAATCTTGTTTTATTTATTCACAAAATAATAAATATGTTTAAATTTCTTAATTGTTAATTGTTTTTCTATTGGAAAAAATATAAAAATAAAATTTATTCCATTATGTATATAAAAGCTTATTTTTAACTCGCTCGTAGAAAAAATTATGTTCCTAACACATGCGTAAAGAGCTACGCGTCGTTCAGGCAAATGCAATCTAGTGCGGAAAAGAGCCTCTTTCCACACTTGTTAGGAAAATAGCTATTTACAGATTAGTAAATAGTTTCTGTTTTCAAGTTAAATCTTGGATATCACTTGAGAAATCTCAATTTGTTTTCTCGAAGTTTTCAAGAATTTTCACACAGAAATTTAAAGGTAAGTTACCATTTTTTTTTCTTCCTGCACAAACACCATCCTCGGCATCCCCTGAAAGTACCCCGAGCCGATCTGGTAGCCAGTCCGGACTGGTCGCCACACGCAGATTTAAACTTTGAGGGCTCCAAACCGTGGGGTTATAGCCGGTAAGGGGTGAAAGAGAAAGGTGGTTTGGACCTTAGGTCATGACCGGGATCTAGAGTTTGACGACTGCATAAGGATCAGACAAGTATAACGCCTGTTAATTGCTGCCATTTTTTCATTAATTTCCTACTTCCTCTTTTCTCTTCTTCTTCTTCTTCTTCTTCTTGATGCTAATCTTGAACTTCTGCCTCTCGAAATATTTCAGATTCCATTCCGTCAATTTAGACCAGGACAGCAATCAAAAAGTGCAATGGATTCACCAACTAAGCGAATTTACAGATATTGTAAAAAATAAACTTCGGTTTTTAGAAGTTCTGCCGCCAAAATGGCGTGGACTAGCAACTTCCGGTTTCGGTTCTCGATGCTCCAATTATCTGAGAATAATTGATAAAAATTTTATCAACAAATTGTAAGATAGAAGTTATGGATGAAACAATCAGTCATATTCTTTTTGGGCCACCCTGTATTTTATCATTATAGTGATTTATTTTATTATAACTTAGTACTATAGCATAACCATATAAAGAACTTTCACTTTCGGGTTTAGACCGTGTTAATGGATTTTCACTTTCCGACGTTTCATCTCTTACTACTAGAGACATCTTCAGGGATTAATCTGAAACTAAGTTTCGAATCAACTTGTGTCACTATTTATGACGAGTTGTGGTTATTCACCCGTGACGAGGTTTTTCCTATCAAAGACTTCCATATTGCAGGTAAGTGGTAACCAGTGTCCCGATTGATATTGTTAGGATGCTTGATGATTTCTATCGATTCCCGTATCTTCCTTGGCATTTTTCTGTTTTCTGTTAATATTTGTTTTGTTTCAGACAAATTGATTTTATGACCTGTTTCATGTACATGTTCGGCTACTGCCGATAAGGAAATTTGTTTCTTTCTTATATTGCGCTCATGCTCTTGAAGTCTTGTAGAAATTTTTCTCTTAGTTTCACCTATGTAAACCGTACCACAGGAGCAGGGTATTTTATATACGCCTTCTGAACTCAGGGGTATTTTGTCTTTTGTTGAAGTCAAACATTGACCTAATTTATGGTTGGACCGAAATATAGGCTTAATATTTGACTTCTTCAAAAGTTTACCTATTTTATCCGTGATACCGCTTACATAGGGAAGTATAACTTGTGTCTGTCTGTCACTGTCACTATTGTCCTGTTGTTTGGGTCTGGGATTTCTGTATTTGTATATGGTCTTATTAATGTCTTTTTTGGTATAACCGTTCATGGTCAAGGCTTTGGTTAGTTTAAGGAGTTCAGTGTCTAGGGAATTCTTGTCTGAAATCATGAAAGCCCTATGAACAAGTGAATTAACTACCGAGCGTTTTTGAGAGGGATGGTGATGTGAAAATGCGTTCAGGTATCTGTCAGTGTGGGTTTTCTTCCTGTATACCGAGTGTCCTATTGAGCCATTTTCCGTTTTGTAAACCAAAACGTCCAAAAAGGGAAGTGATCCGTTGTTCTCAATTTCCATCGTAAACCGTATAGATTTATGTTGGGAATTGAGGTGATTTAGAAAACCTTGAAGGCTTTCCATGCCATGGGGCCAAATAGCATAGACATCGTCTACGTATCTGCGCCAAATTTTAGGTTTTAATGGAAATGACTCAATAGCTTTTTTCTCGAAGTATTCCATGAAAGCATTGGCCGCAGGGGGTGATAATGGGGATCCCATTGCGGCGCCTGACACTTGTTCATAGAACTCTCCCTGTATCAGAAAATATGTAGATGTCAGACAAGCTTCAAATAATTTACATAACTTAGGGTCAAGATTTCCAGTTGTAAGTAGGTCTCGTATAATATTTATTGTATCGAGAACGGGAACGTTAGTAAATAGAGATTCTACGTCGAAACTAACCATTATGTCCGAGGGGTCCAGGGTCACTGTCGATAAGGTTTGTACAAAATGTGTGGAATTTTTTACATAAGACCTCGTTTTTCCAACTAACTGATTTAAGATTTGGGCAAGGTGTTTGGCAAGTTTATACGTAGGGGAACCTATTGTGCTGACAATTGGTCTAAGAGGGGCACCGTCCTTGTGAATTTTAGGTAAACCATATAATTTTGGTACGCGGGAGTCTCGGGGGGTTAGATTATAAATTTCAAGAGGTGTAAGGGAGGATTGTTTAAGTAATTGTGTGTGTGTCATAAATAGTGACACAAGTTGATTCGAAACTTAGTTTCAGATTAATCCCTGAAGATGTCTCTAGTAGTAAGAGACGAAACGTCGGAAAGTGAAAATCCATTAACACGGTCTAAACCCGAAAGTGAAAGTTCTTTATATCTTAATGGCCGTGAAAGCTTAAAATCTAAAATAGCATAACCAACTTACGAAATAGACTTTGAAACACACCAAACCTAAGCAGGAAGTTTCTGCCAAAAATAGTCCAAAGAAACAAAGCTTTGGAAAAAACAAGGAAAGCTTATATCGAGATACTAAAGGTCATGTAGACAAAAATAAAATTTTCAATTGAACAGTCACAAAAAAAAAAACGAAGGTCAAAATAGCACCTCAATAAACCTTATTTTAAAATATGAAAATAAGGTTTTTTGATGAGAAATTGGTTCCAAAGTCAATTAAAGCCGGTGGTTCCCTCTACTACTAGCCCACACAAGTCCTGGGCTTAGGGAATGCTTAATTAAGTAGAATAGTATGAGGTTAAACAAAAATGTGATGTACCTTAAAAACTAATCGAACCTTAAATTCGGATTCAGCACCTCAAAATATACAAGAAATACAAGGGTCTCCTAAAAAGTTCCGGACCTTTTTTCTTTTTGTATGGCTGTGTTATTAATGCCTAACCATTACTTACACAAGCAGTATAATATTATATTATAAAAAGGCACCCCCCCCCCTTTTAACTTTTTAACTAGTTGAGATATCGACTTCAAATTTAGAACTCTTAAAAAAGACAACTTAAACTATCTTTTAGCATATATTTGATATTTTCAGCTCTTAAAATGTGGGCAGGGGGGCATGGTGGGACATTTTTTTAAATGAAAAGGGTGGTCGTGTGATTCATCATTTTAAAGCTTATAAAATTCTCTATTTAAACTAACATTTTTAAATTTTTTAAAAATGTTTTTTAAGGTTTTGATTTTTCAATTTTTTGTGCTAAAACATCGATTTTTTAAGTTTTTTTTTATAAATTTTTATTTATGTCAACTAAAATTAGTTTAAAAGTATAATTAACATTTTTTCATGATGAAATTAGGCATTTTAAAAAAATTATTTGTTTTTTTTAGAGGAATTTTGACATTAACACCCATTTTCAACCCAATTTTAAACCCAATTTTTTTTTTAATTTAAAAATATGGAGTTAAATGGAGAATTTTATAAGCTTTAAAATGATGTATTACTCGATCCCCCTTTTCATTTAAAAAAATGTGCCCCCATGCCCCCCTGCCCACATTTTAAGAGCTGAAAGTATTAAATATATGCTAAAAGATAGTTTAAGTTGTCTTATTTAAAAGTTCCAAATTTGAAGTCGATATCTCAACTGGTTCAAAAGTTAAGAGTGGGCGGAGGTGACTTTTGGACCGCTCTGTATATTATGTAATGTTCAACAACATTGTAAAAGAAAAATATATTAATTTCATAAAAAATACAAGGATAGCTATAAAATTCTAGAAATAAAACGATATAATAATCATATCCGGTTAAATAAAATTTATCAAAAGAACTTTATAAGTTAAATATTGTCGCCTATTCAGGTTTAGCTTATTCGGTTTTATAGGTAATATTATATCAAATAATACCGTCAAATGAAAAAATATTTTTATAATGGATTCCCTTCTAAAGTAACTAGCTTTTAATATCATTCTCGTCACTTTCAAAAAACAATTTAATATCAAGTGTCGTTTTAACAGGTTCTTTTTATTAAAGAACAATTTATGGTGACATAACCTCACCTTTACTTAGACTGGACCCACCACGACGATGAGCCCTTGTCTTGAAGTATTACCTTACCTGGGGTCAGGGACGATTTAGACGTGTGGTACTGATAAAGTGGATCTTTTTATTGAATGGGTACTATCGCTGTTTACCTCCATTAATTATCATTACGTTGACATGCTAAACTTTTTTTTAAGACATAAGATACCTAGTCTGCTGGATTAAAATCCAGAAAATAGTAAAAAGTTTCTGTCCAACCATAGTCCGTCATTGCAGTGGTCGCTTCCCCTAATATTAGGATGGACCGTCTGAATTTCAGTATCCAGACAGTGTAAATGACTTGTTCTACTATGAGTAAAATACGCTTAGTGTCATTTGTTAAACTTTTACACTGCAAAAAAGTGCTTTTACTTGGGGGTTGAGTAAAAAACAAAACTTTTGTAGGCTCACTCTTTTAAGAGCCTACCGGATTTCGGATTTTAAGGTATGGCGGTATAACACCGTGATGATCTCTCTTTATCACAGTGATCCCCGGATATGATTAGGTTTTAAAGAAAGGGCATCAGAAACAAACAATGGATCTTGGTAGTACAGGGTATGGACATCATGGATCCATTATCAGTTAAATCGCGTTTGCATATCTTTGGAAGATATTGGTAAAAACTCTTCAGGAGACTTCACTATCACAAATAAGTACTCAAAAGGAAAACTAAAAATCGATTCTTATAGTATTTTTTGTGGAGATTCTAACAGCGTTTGGCAAATTTACCTATCGTTTTTAATTTTTGAGAAAAAAGCATTAAACTACGATTTTAGTGCAATTGTTTGACTGGTATAATACCTTTACTTTAGTGACTATTAAAACGTAACTAGACTAAAATAATAGCCCGACTATAGAAGTATAAAAGTATAATAGCAAATTTAATGAAATCAGGGTTCCCACCAAAAATTGACATTCAAATTCCAGGTATTTTCCAGGTTTTCCAGGTAAAAAATTTATGTAAATAATACAGATGCAGCCAAAAATTTATATATGTAATACTCCTACATACATATACTTTATAAAAAAATTACATGTATTTTTTTATCTCCAGTGGTGGGGAGTCTGAAGGGTTTAACGTTGCACATGTCAAAAGAAATATATCATAACATTGTCTGATACCCTTAACCAGAATGTTTTTCTCAAGTTTTTTTTAATGATTTATACAAATTTGACAATAAAAGACCTCCCTGATCCCTAATTTGTTTCAAAACCGCACGAACTGTGGCAAAATTTTATTATAAACTGGTGAAAACATGGAAAAAGTGCCAGATCTGGAGTTTGTGGCCCTGTACAAAAATAACTGGGGTAAATATTTAAAATCTGCAAGTTATGGCATGAATCATTTTTGTTTAGCAATATTTCAATAAAATGCTTTTTCTGAAATCCTGCGGATTTTTGTTTATGCATGCATGCATGCATAAAAAAACAATGTGCGCTATATCTCAAGATTTTGAGGGTCAAAATTTTTTTTATTGTCATTCGTTTTCAGTGCCCAAAAATAAGTAGAAAAAGTATAGTCTGGTTTATAAAAACTAACTTTATTTTTTTTTTGTGGTCCTGTGTTATTTAAAAATAAGAACACCACTTATCGTTTTAGTTTATGCCACCAATTTTATGGTTTCCGTTCTTTTGAAAAAACAAAATAAGACTAAAAATAACGAGACATCCAAAACTGCACATTATGCATTTTAATATATGAAAGCTTAGCGGAGGAAACGTTTTAGGTAATAAAATTTTGTTCACGAACAAAAGTAAAAAGTCTGCTTTTATACCAAATTTAAGAATGCATTAATAATACATTTTGTTATTTATACGTTTACATTAAAATAAATTTATATTAATAATAATATTTCCTACAGGATGCTTTTTGAAATTTATTTAATGTTATTTGTGAGAAACACTCGGAAATGAAGCAAATAAAAACTTTATTGCATTACATAATCATGCCAACGTTTCACCTAATATTTAGGCTTCTTCAGGGCTAAAAAGACATAAAAATTATAAAACTTTTTGGACATAACTTGGACATTATAAACTGATTTTTTTTGGAAAAAAAATGTATGTAAACAAAAATAAAAGAAATTAATAAATTAAAAACTTAACTAAATTATTAAATATGCATTAAAACAAACAATGTAAACAAAAACATTACATCAACAAACAAAATATACTGGACATTTTTCAACAGGAGGATACTCACTGTAGAACAATTACTGATTTCTTTAAAAAAGTATGTATCTATATATTTGGATAAAGTGTTGTTCCAGTGTTTAAAATAATTATATATTTGGATTAAGTGTTGTTCCAGTGTTTAAAATAATTATATTTTGATATTTTAATTAAATATTTTTGTCCAAAAAAATCAGTTTACAATGTCCAACTTATGTCCAAAAAGTTTTATAATTTTTATGTCTTTTTAGCCCTGAAGAAGCCTAAATATTAAGTGAAACGTTGGCATGATTATGTAATGCAATAAAGTATTTATTTGCTTCATTTCCGAGTGTTTATCACAAATAACCCTAAATAAATTTTAAGAAGCATCCTGTAGGAAATATTATTATTAAAATAAATTTTATTTTTATTAGTTCTGTAAAATTTGCTTTAAGGACAGTGGTCAGGAATTGAATTTAATTGTATATAGAATAAGGCTTATCCTCAATATTGACATGTAAAATAACTTTTTTAAAAATTAGACCACTTGTCTCTCTGTCTGTTATACCGTAATATTAACTAGCTAAAAGTTAGGTTTTCTTCAAAGATGATCTAACCTAAGATTTAGTGTTAAAAGAAACGATCTTTACAAAAACTTCAATGTGACCTAACTTTGTATGGCAAGACTTGTATTTATTTTTTTTTATTAACAAAAAGTAGCTCAAGCGTTATAAAGTTATCTTGGATACAGATCGACAGACCGACATACCGACATACCGAAATACCGAAATACCGACATACCGACAAACCGACAGACCGATAGACTAACAGACAGACAGACATACACAGACGAACGGGCCGACGGATAGACAGTCAGACAGATAGACAGACAGACAGACAGATAGACAGAGAGGCAGACATAATTTTTTCTGTTGCTTATTTTGATTTTTCTTGACATTTTAAGAAAAAATGGGTTAGCCTATAAATCGACTTATAAAACGCCAAATTCTTTGGATATCTAATACACGCGTGGGCCTTGTAAAACAATCAACATACAACGTTGTAATTTCATTCACGTAGAAAATTTACAACCAAAACCAAATATAGCAATCTTTATAACGTAGGATCACAATATGGCTACCCTGACGAAAAATACAGTAAATAACATTTTTCAGAAAAGAATAAATAATAATTTTTTTCACAACCTACTTGCAAATGCAGATATTTGATAATTACATTTTTTCATAAAACATGAAAATATACAATACACGGAAAGAAATTAGTGGGCTCTGCGCTATACATTATAAGATATTTGGTAACAGTGGCAAATTATAGTGATTTAAGCTATAGATTATAAGGGACACCATAACTAATAATGTTAAAAATAAATTGGAAACGATTATATATATTACAGACACGATTATATTTATTACAGGCACTATTATAAATTTACAGAAATTTTATTATATTATAAAAATTATTAGCACGGACAATAATTAAATCTATTTAAGCTATAAATACCATACTATTTGTTATATTTTATTATTCACTAAACAATTAAAGTATTTCATATAAATTTTTACACTGACTGCCATAATTGTAAGAGAAAGCCTTGTATTTATATAATAAGCGGTTATAATTTGCTTGGTATGTGTGTTATAGCGCTCCTAGCTATAATTTTTTTTTTCCGTGTACAAAATATTTTTTTCTTTAACTCATCTAGTTATAAAATGTAATTGTAGTTTTATTATCTAATGAATGTTATTTGTAAATAAATATTTTTTATTTATAGGTATTGCGAAATTTGGTATTTAATACTTGTTATATTATATAATACAATATAACTATTGTATACAATATCTGTAATATTTGTTATAATGTGGTATACTGTAAGTTGTGTTCACGATCTAGTTTAAAGTATGTTACAGTTTTTAGTAAAATAAAAATAGATAAATAATACCAAAAAATTGATTAGTAATAATACTGGGAAAAGTAAAAATAAAATCGTTTATGTTCTCAGTTCAGTAGGTGTCTTATTGTTAAACAATATCACGAGAAAAATTTTTGGCCGCCAAAAAAAATGCAGCTTAAATTTGCTTTGGTTTATTGCAACCAATATTTTATCAGGGTAATCAGATTTTTTACTTCTTTTCCACATACTGTGTTTTTCAGTATCCATCTTAACTTGTGCTTGTACAAAGAATATTTAATTATCCAAAGGCTTTCTAAAATTATAGAAAAATAATAGACTAATCTCTTTAAAAATCCTCATATGTACGGAAAAGTACAAATGTACTTGTGATATATTTTGTTCTGTGTATAAAGGTATATCGCATTTCCTTCGTTAAGGAAACGATTCACTCACCGCAGTAATGAGAAGAATCTAGCACATGCGCACTGATTGCTTATTTTTGTTTTGGCGGATGTCAAAAGTGGCTTCCGTTTAGGCAGTTGTACTTTTATGAAATAGTTTAATTTGAGTGGGGTTACGGTGCGCATCAGTTCCACAAAAATGAACTATATTTTTGCACTGATTTCTGGTTTTATTACTAAAACTTATTGTCTTGAATATAATTAGGTGCGGAAAATGAAGTTTTTTTGTTAGAATATATAGCAAAAGATTGTTAAAATACTGACGAATTTCTGTTTGATTTTTTTAATGGCGGTTTACGTTAACAATGGTTTGGTTTGGACTTTCTTGCTGGTTTAGTGTTTTTTTTTAATGGGAGGCGTTGGTTTACGTTAACAATGGTTTGGTTTGGTCTTTTGCTGGTTTGGTGTTTTTTTTTTTAATGGGAGGTGTTGGTTTACGTTAATAATAGTTTGGTTTGGTAGTTTGCTGGTTTGTTGTTTTTTTTTTTAATGGGAGGCATTTTTCAGATACGATATTTCAGAATTTAGAAGGCGATATATTTTAAGAATCAAATAGGATTATATTTAGGCTAAATAATTTAGCTAATTAAAAAATAAATGCTCGCCTGGTGTAACAATATGCATAAGAAATTCATTGTTTTAATCAAATATTGAGAACCTCTGGAGAATACAGTAGAGGGGGTAAAAGCATTTCTTCGGCCGTACAACTTTCGGCCGTATGATCCAGGCTCGAATTTTGTACTTTTAAAAAATTAATTTCTTGTTTATTAATGAATATTCCGCATTTTTTTTTACGAAAATGGGTACTATTAAAAGCGAGTACTTTTAGCCAATTAAAAAACAACTGTTGGCTCGCAAAGAAAAAAGTAGATATTTTTGTAAAATTCTGCAAAAGAATGTTACATAACCTTAAAATAATTTTTGGCATACGTCAAAACAAAAATAAGAAAAAAAGTGCGCATGCGCTGGATTCTTCTCATTACTGCTGAGTGAATCGTTTAAGGAATGGGTTCAGGACCGTATTAAGCTTAACTTTTAGTAGTTTTATAAGGAATAAATAGATACTAACTGCTGATAAATTATATAAAAATTTATAGAAATGTTTAAGCAAACATTTAAGCAACTATTTTAATAAATATAAATATAATTGACATTAATCTTTAGAAATATTTAAAACAGCTTCTGTTTTCAAGATATTTTACAAAACTATATTTATTTGCTGTGCCAATTTCGTATTATTATACCATTATCAGCCATAAAGTTAGAAGTATATTTAAGATATACTTGCAAATTTTCTAAATTATTTTTAAATTATAAATATGTTAATATAAATAATAATATGTTAATAAAATATTCCATCTATAGATCTATTTTGTACAATCACCATGGAGCGCCGTACACCGTCTCACTAAGGGGTATTTGACCTATTTAGACGGCCAAATTTAATTTTTGTAGTTTATTTGTCACTAAACATGCCATGTTGCTAATTTATTGCATTTTAATAGAAAAAATTTTTACAAAGAAAAAGAATCTGATGATTTTTATAAAGGCATATAGGTTTTTTTAACATTTATTATTATAGACTTCTAAACGAGTTGAAGTACAAAATGTTATGGTATCTTATCAAATAGATTAAAATAAGAAAAAACATATCATCAACATGAGTTTGTCTTAAAATGTAACTAAAAAATTACATTTTTGTAAAAGGCTACTAATTACTATTGCAATAAATTTATTTAAAATTTTTACAAACTTACCTGCTTCATCAAAACCCATAATTATTTATTTTAAATTATATCCCAAATAATAAATATTTACTTTAGAAAATACGCAGGCGACAAGAATTACAGACACATAAAGAGAAGGTTGGGTTTAAACTGACCCCTCTAATTTTTGTGTGATCAGAGGGATGCATATAGGGTAGGATTATGTTCCCCATTTATTTAGCTTTAGTTTGTAACATTTTTTTTTTCACGTAAAGTCCACTTTTTGCCGCCCAAATTGGTCAAATACCCCTTAGTGCGTCTATATATTTTGTCCAGTCATCACAGTGCAGTGACTGGTGATATTAGTAGACTGCTGTTTAGTCAAGATGTCTTTACTATGCCAAGTAATATTTTCCACAGTTTAAGAATACACATGAGTATTCCGAGGTTTAGTAGTAGTAGTAGTAGTAAATTTTGGGTTGGCCAAAGCCGGACAACTAGGCCATTTCTGGCCCTTTTTGTCACCCCAGGCAATCCCAGCCATTTACTAATTTGAGTCCTCCTTGAACCTGCCCGTCCTTTCAATAAAGGTCAGGATATTGGCCCAGGGGAGATCTCTTAGTTCCTCTTGGTTGAGTCTTTGAGTTTCAAAGACTTGCAACCTGATCCTGTCGTATCTGACACATTCGGCTAAGTAATGAGAGGATGTTTCATCCTCTTCGCACTCTGGGCATAGTGGACTCTCTAGAATACCGAGGTTTAGTTTTTGGTTCGTTATAATAATTTAGACTATGCCAGTATAAAGGTAAAAGGTATTTTTGTCATTACTTAGTTAACTTATATATAATAAATTTAAATCAGATTCCTATAAAATTAATAACAATATAATGTACCATAAGTGATCATGAAATCTATATTATTTTACAGTTGTATGAAATAATATAAAACTGAGTCAAAAGATTTCTGAAAATTCCACGGTCACGTATACTGCCCTACTAAGTTAGAAAGCAGTAACTCAATTTGTCAATAGCAGCGTTTTCAAAATATTACATCACAGTTGACAAGAAAATGTCGCTATGACAAATGGATTACTGCTTTCTAGCTTAGTAGGGAAGTATAGTATTTTGCGTATTTATACATGTTTCGAAAATTAATTAAAGAATTAGAAAAATGGGGTTTAAAAATTTATATTGAAAAAACAAATTATATGGTAATAGGTAGACAAGGACATGATTTGCAAACGGAACAAGGAATAATAAAACGTAACGGAGTTTAAATATTTAGGAACGAAATTTACTTGTGAAGGAAGGGATGATCAAGACATTAATTAAAAACTAAATTAAAAGAGGAAAGACAGTAATAAAACAATTACACCCTATTTTATGGAATGACGTCATAGGGAAGCAAACTAAAAAAATAATTTTTAGCAGTTTTGTTGAAAGTACAGTAACTTATGGGGCAGAAGCATGAACATTAAGCAATCTTTAAGAAATATGCAACAGAAATTATGTACTGGAGGAGATGTTGTAAGAAAACGCTTTTGGACAGAGTTAGAAATGAAGAGATATAAGATAGAATGGAAGCTGAATATGCACTTTTAGATTGTATTGAAAAAAAGCAATTGTTATAGTACGGACACATGAGAAGGCTTGGAGATGTAATATTACCAATACAAATTTGGAAATGGAAACCACAAAATAGAAGAAAAAGGGACACACCACGTATAAATTGGGAACAAAAAATTAAAGAAGATCTGCAAAAACGAGATTTAGATGCAGAGTTATTTTTGAACAAAAAGGCATAGAGAAAGGGATGCAGTAGACGGCCTATGCTGTAAACACACTGCTTTATATGCATATATACATGTTTTTTAAAAAAAGAGTATATCTAATATATTTTTATATTATTATTAAAAATATTGAGGTCACTTTTATAATACTAGTCCATTTTAAGTTTGTAAAGTAACCTATAAAAATTTAAAAGATATTTGGATTTGTTTTTTTTTTTCTAACATTGAAACGATATTTTTGTTGAGTCTATAAACGTAACTATTTCAAAGTTTATCCTACGAGACACCTCACGGTGCACTTCTGAGGGGTGTTTTCCGAACTTGGGGCGAACTTTAGTATTTCTTTATATTCTTGTTATTTATGTAATAACCAACGATTTAGGACCAAAATTAAAAAAATATATCGGTTAGTTTTTTTTTTTAGATTTTTTATAAAAATCTGCACCTATTTAATTATTTGTCTATATCTCAGCTATTTGTAATTATAACAAAAATATGATTGAAAATAGAATAAAGACTGCTTAATTTTCTACAAAAAAAGTTAATACCATTTTTTTATATCTTTTGCCGTTTTGTCACAATACGTGATTAAAGTCTGAAGTAAAACAAAAAAGTATAAATTCATCTTTCTATTCATAAAAATTATCTAGGGAGGCTTATTTTACTGTGAAACGTCAAATTACCTTAAAAAACATTATTTCTTTTAATTAAGGTGGCTTCTAGCAAAATTTAAAAACTGACGTAAAGTTGTTTATTTTTTTATGATTGTTTTTAATGTTAAGATTTAATGTGTTTTTGTAACAAAGAAGTTTTTTAAATAAAAATGAATTTAGATAATCATGAAACTAATCGAAAATTATTGTGCTTTGTTTGCTTTACAAAAATCAAAACCATTAAGCCAATTCCAAGTACATTATTTTGTAAAAAGTAATTTTGATGTCCGTAAATAATTTTTTTTTTATTTTTTAAAGTAAAAAAGTTAAAAATTTACTTAATTACTTTTTTTATGCATAGGTAATAAATTTTTATTTATTTATTAATAAATTTATTTATTTAGTGGCAGGTTTTTATGCAACAGTGTCATGGAGAGCCCCAACAAACATGCTTTTGGACATTTGGACATCATCATAACCTATTTTTTTTATTAACCAAAATAATGTACTTGGAACTGGTTTAATGTTTTTGATTATTGTAAAACAAACAGTGTACAATATTTTTTTATTTGTTTCATGATTATCTAAATTCATTTTTATTTAAAAAACTACTTTCTTACAAAAATACATTAAATCTTAACATTGAAAACTATATATCATAAAAAATAATAAACGTCAGTTTTAAAAAATTTCCACAAGCCACCTTGATTAAAAGAAATTATGTGTTTAAATGCAATTTGACATTTTACAGTAAAATAAGCCTTCCTTGATAATTTTTAATAAATATAAAAATGAATTTATACTTTTTTGTTTTACTTCAAACTTTAATCACGTATTGTGACAAAACGGCAAAAGATATAAAAAAAATGTATTTATTTTTTTTGTAGATTATTAAGCAGTCTTTATTTTATTTTTAATAATATTTTCATTATAATTAGAAATAGCTGAGATATAGCCAAATAATTAAATAGCTGCAGATATTTATAAAAAAAATCTAAATTAAAAAAAAACTAAGCGATAGATTTTTTTAATTTTGCTCTTGATTCGTTAGTTACTACATAAATAACAAGAATATGAAGAAAAACTAAAGTTCGCCGCAAGTTCGGAAAACACCCCTCAGAAGTGCACCGTGACCTACTTATACGTATACAAATATATCACAGTAGGTACTATGTATTTTAGTGTTCATAAAAATAATATAACATTTTACAAGTTATTCGAGGTCATGAACTAAATTTTGTGAAATATTTCTCTCATGAATGCAAGTTTTATGTCAATATTTACTAGTGGCTTAGAGACTTGAAGATTGACTATCTTGTACGGATATGTAGCTATTGGAATGCCCACTTCGTCAATAGATTTTACTTTGATATAGATATCTGCACTGCCATCATGTGTCATTTCATAGTATGCTATAAGGTAAACACAGAATATATTTAACAACAGTACCCGGACTTAAAACCGAAAACGTTGAATGTCTACGGAATAGGCTTCTCGAATCGACGTTGTCAAATTGACGCGGTAAAAGGCGTTGCCGCTGTAACTAATAATTCCCTTTCAAGTGAGAAATTAAAACAAGGTAATAGATTTTTTTGATTAATCGTTTATTCTCTTTATCAGTATTAAAAAAAAAACTACAGCTACAGCTTTTAAGTGGTCAGGGCAGCAGGTGATTTGTTTTAATGGAAAGAGGTTCGTGTTATACTATTATATTTTTTACATTTTTTTAAACATGTTGATTTTTCATTTTGCTAAAAAATGCGTTTTGAGTTTTTTTTTTGAATACTACTTTTTCAAAATTTGGTTTTTGCCCAAATCATCTTATTTTTTCCGGAAACGTCGAGAAAAATCAAAATAAGCAAAAAAAATCGTCTGTCTGTCTGTATCCACGATAACTTCAGAACACTTCAAGCTAGAGACTTGAAATTTGGTAAGCAGATGTATTTTTACATTATCTTGAACAAGTTCGTATTTGAGCAAGATCGGTTATGGGGGAAAGTGTAAAAGACTGAAAAAATATTTGTTTTGGCTTTTTTTCTTATTCACTTTATGACAAAAATTTAAAAACCAGCTAAAAGGTAAATAAAAATTACAAAAAAAATATTATCACCATTTTTATATGGCGCCACCTCTGTCCCCCAAAATAAAAACAAATTTTACTGGACATAATTTTATTATTCACAATAAAGTACCTACTATAAAAATAAAAGTATAAAAAGCACCTTTATAAAGGTTAAAAATACAGAAAAAAATATATAATTTTAGCCTATAACGAGATAGAAAATAAAATTACAAGCATTTTTAATCAATAATCAACGATTAATTTTTTTTATGAGAATGTATATATACTCTTTCAAGACGGTCCAAAACTCACCTTCCTCTTAACTTTTGAACGACTTGAGATATCGACTTAAAATTTGGATCTCGCAAGTAAGACTACCTAAACTATCTTTTTGCATATATTTCATATTTTCAGCTAAAAATGTGGGCAGGTGAGCGTAGGGGTATTTTTTTTAATGGAAAGGGGGTCATGCGATCCATCATTTTAAAAGTTTTAAAATTATCTATTCGAACACATATTTTTTAGGCATTTTTTTTTTGGGTTTAAAATAGGGTTGAGAATTCGTCAAAATATATTTTAAAAAATCAAACAATTTTTGAAAAATGAATTATTTCAAGTTCAAGCTTTAAAACAATGTATCACACGACTCCCCTTTCCAAAAAAATGTCCCCCATACAACCCTGTCCACATTTTAGTTGCTAAAAAAAACAAATATATGCAAAAAAATTATATAATAATACTGAGATTTGACTTTCTTCTGCTCCTGCAATTTAAAAAAGTGCAGTTACAATTGTTCGTATTTTTCATTTTTTATCAAAATCCACTACTACTAAAACAATAATAAAAAAGTATAACAAATATTCTGGAAAAACTACGAAAAATTCTGTCAACAAACTTTTAAAACATAGGTTATGTTTTCTTAAAACGCGCCCGGCTTTTTACCAGCTCTACAGAACTCTGCAGTACTTTCCTTGGTAGTTCACTTATTTCCCGTCAGATGTGATAGTGTTTGAAGCCTATTTTTGCCATTAGGATTAGTACACTTTTAAAGCATTGCAGGTATACGGAGTTCAGGTACTTGTGTAGATATATTCTGGGTAAACAGTAGTTTTTAACATACACTAAGTAATACTGTAAACCTCAATGAACGTTTTTAAAATGCATATGTGGACAAATCATTTTTTTATGTTATTTATTTAGAAATGTTTATTTTAAACTTTTGGTTTATATAAAATAGTTTTATTTTTATTTTTTAGTACATAGTATGTATTATAATAGTTTTTTGTCAAAATAAGATTATCCAAGACACAGCTAAATGTCCCATAATATACACGGTGTATTTGAAATAGGGTCGGAAATTTTAACTGATGATTCTACATCATAAAATATGACAAAAAGTTCCTATAAACATATGTCTAAAAATGCGTCATAAGGGAGCTACGCCCCTCTGAAAGTGGCTAAAAAAATCGGTTTTTATTTAATAACTCAGGAACGTCAACTAATCCTACCAAGGCCCGTTTTTATGTGTTATTTTCATGTACTTATTTCAACCAGGGGTGTGCGAAACGGGGGGGGCTTATCAGTTTTTTGTCCCAAACTTTTTTCTTTGTAACTTTTTTGCAATTTTATTTTTGAAATATGATTCCTCAGGTCAAAATACATAAAAAAGGTACTCTTGTTGTAATACTGTAGGATTAACCGTTTTCGAGAAAAATTCATTTGAAGGTGAAATTCCACGGTTCGAGAACGAAAAATTAAATACTAAAATGTTGAAAACCATAATTTTGATGATGCAATGTTATTCTACATCAAGAACTAAGAAAAAAAGTTTCCATACATGTAGGTCGAAAAAACGATTTTAAAGCTACCATAGCGCTTTAAAAATGGTGCATATTTAGGAGACCATAGCTCCGTTAGGACATTTAAGGTCACGTAAAATACAAAGGTCCCAAATCGTTTATTGAAAGAATTTTTTAAATCGGACATTTAGTTTAAAAGTTACAAGGTTTAGAGACAAAAAACAGACAGACCGATATTTTTTAACACCCACTTTTTTCACATTTTCTCGACGTTTCATGACAAATCCAAAAATGCAAAAAAAAAATTGAAATTTCGCTCGACTTAACCCTAAAACAATAATTCATTAGAAAAAAAAAATATACGACCTTTGGCATTGGAGATAAGGCTTTTTGTAATGTAGTGACTATAAATAATAATTTTACTACTATATATGAAATACATATTTCTATTTACTGCTATACAGGCACGTCCTATGAACATAGTACAATAGAAAAAACGTAAAAAAAAAACGATCGATCCGGTCGATTTTTTTTTATATTTGAGTAAATTGCTTCTTATGGTGTATTTAATCAATTTATGAAAAAAAAATCAGGGGTCGGAAACACAAAAGTTAAAATTTGCAAAAAAAACCACCTTGAAAATGTGCGTGTTCTTTATCACTGAAGCAATTTGAGATATTTAACAGCAAAAACTATTTTTTTTTTAAATTAAACAATCCTATCGTTTCTATAATATATAATATATTATATAGATAAGCAGACATTTGGTTTTTAGAATTTTTGTTTGAAGTATCATTTAGAATTATACACATATTTAAGCAATCAGAAACGTTATCAATTAAGTTTAGAAATATCTTAAGCTTTCCAAAGTATATGATGCTTTAAGATACTGTAGAGACTTTTCTTTGGTCTAGTTCAGCAAACGAGACATTTAGACTACCATACAATCAATATAGAACGCATTTGATACACATTTCAATACGTTTCGTAAAAGAAAAATTATACTTTCTAGATTTTACTTATCTGGAAACCAATATAAATATTTCTTTTACTCCTACAATGCGATTAGTTTGTCAAATATGCAAATTGAGAATGCATGTATCAGACTTTAAAGGAATGGTAAATTTTTAAAAGGATTTTAGACCAAAAATATTTATACCACGCAAATTCATTTATGTTTCTAAAATCTGTCGAATATACTAATGGATTAGTTACAAAATATTTAGCATAATTTACTTTTTGGTAAACTGAAGGGTGCCTGAAGTATATAGACGGACTTTTGACACAGTGTGTATACATTACAAATGTAAAGAAAAACGATATTTTCATTAATATTAAAGGCTTGGTAGAGGGCTCAAGATGACCTTTAATCTGATTCTGCTTTTGCATACACATTAGGCATATTAGAAGGCATATTTTGGCGTGTAATTAGTTTTGAAATTCCGGATTTCAATTTTTCGGCCACCCTATCTTACATGTATGCGCCTTGGACGATACTACATCTTGCCTTTTTGCCAGACTCGACCAGCAAACGTATCCTTTCGGAGGATATTTTAAGGAATGTTCACAGGGAGGGTCATTGAGGTCTTTAGAGGGGGAAATTACTTAAAAAATAACAACTTTATTACCTCCAAGTACAGAAAAAAACTGTATTTTCTCAGTAAAATATTATAACTAGCTTTTTTTGGACATGTGACGCCACTTTATACCTTTTTGCACGATCGGGTAATTTGACGTCTCTACTAGCCTAATTACGACACCAGTAGGTTATGTTTACAAGTTGCTGATGGGTAAGTAAATTACTTACCGATCCGGAGGAGGTAAGTAAATAATATTCTTGTTTTTAACTTTTAAAGCTTTAAATTAGTTTTTATTAAAGTTAAATATAAAATTACAATTTGAACAATAACTATTAAACGCTATTGGACTGACTATTTAGGTTTTTTCTTCGAATGAAAAAAAAAAGTCCAAACGAAAAGAATTAAATATTGATAAGCCAACAGTAACTTTTCTATGTTTTCACATATTTTTTTCCCAGCACCATACTTTGCAATTTTTTCAACTATTTTCATACTGATCTTTGGATTTTTCGGATATAATAGATGTTTTGCAATATATTCCATGCACTTTAAAGCTCAAAATCATCATAACGCATTTTTTACAAAAAATGTTTATTTTATAAAGATATTATTTGGCACATAGGACAAACGTCAAACAAAATTAGGAATTTAGCATTGTTTATTATACGTAGCAATCCGTTGTTAGGGTTAAATTTTATCAAAGGTACTGACTTCATTTTTACAATAAAATAAATTATATGTTTTAATTTCACTTTTATAAATCTTATTTATGTTTATTTTGTTGGATCGTGCAAAAATCGTAATAAGCATCACGGACACTAAGTGCTTTACCGGTTTCGGATAGTATTGGAGATTTCGACTTCCTCTCAATCTCCAAAATAATCTTCAACCGGTAAAATGCACTTACTGCCCTTAATACTTAAATAACTATTTTATACCCTGGCATAAACTAACCCCTTTCGCTCCAGACGGGTTTTCAAGGTACAGCATATTAAAATGTATATGAAAAATCCTGTAAACAAATATCCAACTCAGTTGCTTTTCACCCGTGAAACGAGGAACATGTACTTTTGGCAAGAATTATGTAATCCGTTAATCGCGTTTAATTTTTAGCATTATGTGTTTTAGTATAGTTCTTTATTTATTTATTTTCTATCTTAGATAAGCCCTGGATTCGATTTTATATATTTTATAGTGATTGTATGGTTTGGTATGTGCAGTAAAATGATGAACATGTGAATATATTGGAGTAAGAAGGGAATTTTATATTTTTTAATCATTTATAATGCTGATAAATTTTGATTTGGAAGCAACTAACACATGAAGAAGTTTTTTTACGTACAGAATTTTTTTATATACTAGCGCATGCGCAAATATAATTACAAATTAGAAAAAAACAGCCTTGTCAACAGCTAACACAACCAACAGCCTTGTCAACAGCTAACACAACCAACAACCAACAGCAAACACGAAAAGGGAAGAAGGAAAAGAAAAAGAAAAGGTCTTACAGAAGACTGGAAAATTTCTATAATCAAAACAGGAGTGGGCATGGTGCCAAGCCAGACAACAACCACTCTTGGTGAATTGAGTAACTAAGAGGGATCTGGCTAATTATCTCACTGAGAAAAGGCCAAAAAAAAGAAAGAAGAAGAAGAAGAAGAAGAAGAAGAAGAAGAAGAAGAAGAAGAGGAAGAGGAAGAAGAAGAAGAAGAAGAAGAAGAAGAAGAAGAAGAAGAAGAAGAAGAAGAAGAAGAAGAAGAAGAAGAAGAAGAAGAAGAAGAAGAAGAAGAAGAAGAAGAAGAAGAAGAAGAAGAAGAAGAAGAAGAAGAAGAAGATTAAATATCCAACTGTGGATAACGTGGTATATTTTACTATACCTACAAATATCCATACGTGAATATAATGAATGGAGCGGAAGGGGTTAAAATATGATTTATGACGTTTTATTACTAAATGTGGAAAATGTTCATACAAAGGCTTTTTTTTTTGTTAAAATGTTCACTTATCATAATTTAATAAATTTTTAAGAAGTAGACATTTTAACACAAAACAGAGTTCTTTGTTTAATGGGTTATTTAAAATAACTTATTTTAAACGAAATAGTTTAAAGAATTTATAAAACCTATACTTGCTAATGACATTGTAAGACACACCAGGAATGCGTGTATGTGTTTCATTTGCATCGTATTGTTTGAATTTTCCATAATTACAGTGTACAAGTGAAATTACAAAGTAAATTAAAAGCAAATCGTGACCGTGACATTGGCCTACAGAGAAAAAATTACTTTTCATTCCATCAGCTGAACTCGATATGGTCACAGCTGATCTCATTAGGATACAACACATAAATCTCGAGAGATGTTTAAATAAAATTTATACTCCTGCTTAGCAGCGAACTTCATACACTGAAAAAAACGTTGGTATTTTTGCAAAAAAAATACCAACATTATTGCAGCGATTTTATACACGGTGTATTTGAAATAGCGTCGGAAATTTTAACAGATGATTTTACATCATAGAATATGACAAAAAGTTCCTATAAACAAATGTCTAAAAATGCATCATAAGGGAGCTACGCCCCTTTGAAAGTGGCTAAAAAAATCGGTTTTTATTTAATAACTCAGGAACCCTTTGAGATATGTCAACGAGGTTTTGCACGTCAACTAATCCTACCAAGGACCGTATTTTGTGTTATTTTCATGTACTTATTTCAACCAGGGGTGTGCGAAACGGGGGGGGGGGGGCTTATCAGTTTTTTGTCCCAAACTTTTTTCTGTGTAACCTTTTTGCAATTTTGTTTTTGAAATATGATTCCTCAGGTCAAAATACATAAAAAAGGTACTCTTGTTGTAATACTGTAGGATTAACCGTTTTCGAGAAATATTCATTTGAAGGTGAAATTCCACGGTTCGAAGACGAAAAATTAAATACTAAAATGTTGAAAACCAAAATTTTAATGATGAAGGGCGAATGTACATTAAAAACTAAGAAAAAAACCTCATATACAGGTACTTCCAAAAATCAATCCTAATGGAGCTATGGTCTCCTAAATATGCACCATTTTTAAAGGGCTATGGTAGCTTTAAAAGCGTTTTTTCGACCTACATGTATGGAAACTTTTTTTCTTAGTTTTTGATGTAGAATAACATTGCATTATTAAAATTTTGGTTTTCGACATTTTAGTATTTAATTTTTCGTCTTCGAACCATGAAATTTCACCTTAAAATGAACTTTTCTCGAAAACGGTTAATCCTACAGTATTACAACAAGAGTACCTTTTTTATGTATTTTGACCTGAGGAATCATATTTCAAAAACAAAATTGCAAAAAGGTTACACAGAAAAAAGTTTGGGACAAAAAACTGATAAGCCCCCCCCGTACGTGAAAATGACATACATAGATGGGCCTTATAAGGATTAATTTACGTGCAAAACCTCGTTAACATATCTCAAAAGGTTCCTGAGTTATTAAATAAAAACCGATTTTTTTAGCCAATTTCAAAGGGGCGTAGCTCCCTTATGACGCATTTTTAGACATATGTTTATATGAACTTTTTGTCATATTTTATCAAGTAGAATCACCTGTTAAAATTTCCTACGCTATTTCAAATACACCCTGTATTGATATGTTGTCAAAAGTTAGTTTAATAAAAACGCAATATTATTGTAGATTTAGAAAATACTTGAATATTTTACAAAAAAAAATACAAATGTTTTAGCTTTTCACAAAAAAAAGATTTAAAATTACGAAGACCTGTTATAATATTGTAAAAATGCGAAATAATTTCACAAATTATTATGTAATATCACAGAAAAATGTTGTGAAATTACAAAAAAATCATTTTTATGAATTTACAATATTACAACTCAGTTTAGATAAATTACAAAGTTGATATGTAATATTACTAACAAAATCGGTGGCATTAAATAACCAACGATATTGTTAGTAATTTTACAAAACAATTTTTAGAGTGTACACAGGGCGTTATAAAATTATGATGTTTATACTACACTGAGAATTTGTGACCGTATTAAATACTAAATTACTTTGTATATTTGTAATCCAGTCTTCAGGTCAATACAAGCGGCTTTACCTGAAAATAATTCAGGGAGTTTTGTTTTTGGGTTTATTGGGTAGGGTTTAGGGTCAAATAAATAAAAAAAAACAATTTTGCCACCTTGCTCAACTGTCATTTTTTGACGTATTTTCACAAAAAAAAAAACAGATTTTTCAGCATATTTTCAGCAGATTGGTGAATCCTAGGACAAAAATATCTTATATATATGAAAATAATGTCCAACATTTTTTTGTCGTAATTTTTTGTACCTCTTATAACTAATTTAATATGGGAGATTAGCTCAGCGGTCTAAGGCATCGATATAGCATTGACACTGACTAATGATCGTGAGTTCAAACCTCACTGGCACCGATTGCCTTTTTCAGTTAATTAATAATTGAAATTTGCCGAAGGCGTACTCCCTAGATATATTGGTTCGAAAGTCAATTAAAGCCGGTGGTTCCCTCTACTACTAGCCCACACAAGTCCTGGACTTAGGGGATGCTTAATTAAGTAGAATAGTACGAGGTTAAAAATAAACAAACAAACAAACAATTCACAGCACCGCTATAAACGTTACACTAAAGGTTTTTTGAGGGCATATTGGAGCCGCATTTTCATACATGTACAGGTCTGCCATCCTATTTTTTGTTTTGTTGATTTTTGTTTGTCATTACATACCAAATTCATACCACCCTACATACCACCCTACATACCAAACCAAGTTTCTACGACCTCCCGTTTAAAAAATATGACTTTGACAGGTCGACCTTCTTGGTTTTTGGTTAGGTTGATTTTTGTTTTTCATTGTGTCACTAAATACTGAATTTCAAGTTTCTACAACCTCCAGTTCAAAAAATTTTACTTTCACATGTCCGCCATCTTGTTTTTTGGTTTTGTTGATTTTAGTTTGTAATTATATCCCTACATACTAAATTTTGAGTTTCTACGACCTCCCATTCGAAAAATTTAAGATAAATGCATACCTAGTTAATTTTTTTTAATATTCTGCCGTGCATCATTTTACGTATTATTTGTTTTCTTTGCGAAACCAAAACATCGACATGAAGCCACTTTTTAAGAAATGGCATACCTTAAGGTACAATTATGTGCAAAAAAGTCTAAAAAATCCTGTGGAACAGGTCGAATTAATGCCAAAAATAAGGGCTTTTGGTCCGGGACCATAGTGCATTGGGGAGATATACTTTTGAAAAAAAAGTGGTTTTTGTACCACCCTAATAAATCATATATAAAAATTCATTGTATACATCAATGAATATTAGCATGCATAAAAAAGAGCGTTAAATTGAGATAATCTGTCTATTATTATATCCTCAATTCCATTGTAAAGAAAATGATTGCTTCAAAATGAAAGTGATCAAATTCTTTGTAAAGAATTTGAAACATATCAATCAAATATCGCATTCTTTAAAAGAATAATACAAATTAAATAACAATATAATACATCGTTAAGTATTTTTTAATTAATTAATTTTCATCTATTTAATTAATTTAAACAACGTTTTAAATTAAACAAAAATAAATTTAATTACTTAATAACCTTATTAAATAAATTATAATTAAATATCATATTATGTTAGTTTACCGTGTTTAAATTTAGAACAAACATTTCTGTTAGGCTATATGGAATAAATCATTTAGTGCTTCATATTCAATGTTAAACACTTCACAGGGATTATTTTGCACGGGTTTTTAGACCAGTAATCGAATAATTTTTTTCTTTGGAATTTTGCAAACTTAACAAATTTTATATAAATAATTTTAATAATTAATATATTCTAATTATTATTATTAATTTTTATTATGATTAAAGCGCCTTTTCACGGAGCAAATGGTACGCAAGTTTGGTGCTATGCAATTTTGTGGCAAAAATGATTCAGTCACTGCGCATGCCTTCAGGCAAAGTTGATGCTATTTTTGAGCCATCAAATTATTAGAACAAGTTCTATTTTTCGACGATTTTCATGGAAGATTTATAGTTATTGTGGTGGTACCAACCTAAAAAAAAGTTACTAAATCGATTTCTTTTTACTAATATAGTAGCAACTGGACTTGTTAATAATTATTATTATTAATAATAGGCCGGTCTGTCTAACTAAAAAGCTTCCTTAAAAAAGCAAATGCTAGGTTATGTTTTTATCAGCAAATGCAGAGACACGTCAAAATTGTCTGGTTGGCAGCATTGTTTAACTTGCAATATATAGCGTCAAACTTGTGTACAACTTGCTCCGTGAAAAGGCAAATGAATGTGTAATTATCCTCATGCTATATCTGGCAGCAAACTTGCATAGCACCAAACTTGTGTATAAATTGCTCCGTGAAAAGCCGCCTTTAGTGTTAGAGCTACGGTGTGTGTTTATAAATACTAGCTTATAAGCAAGTTTTTTGTCAACCATTAATTAAATGAAGTGTGTTGTTGTTGCTTACGGACCTATTTAGCCTAGATTTTAAAATTACCTGGTATTAATATTTTTTTTCCTATAAGAATCTAGTTTAACATTCTTTTGAATAATTGACTTATTTTAATTAAATATGAGAATTATGTCAAATTAAAGACCACACTGAAAAATAATATCAAAATTAAAATATCAGGTCGGGTAAACCTAAATATTATTATTTAAAAAATTTAAATTATAATTATCTGTGGAATAGAAAATGTATAGTCCAAAATATATTCATTCGGTACTCAATTTTTTATAGAATTTTATTGAAATGTAAACAAAAGACATCTCCGCCTCGCAAAACAATAGGCAACTTCATTTTCGTTACACATGTTATTTAATGGCAATAATTTGACATAAAAAAAAACTATATATATATATTTAATTTTTGATAAAATTTTTATCGTAGTCGTCTAAAAGATGTTGTGTGGGGCTTTTACCTCGCGTTGAAAACCAGAAACGTACCCGTACACCAAAGACGTATTTAATCGGGTAATTAAAATATTATTAACTACGATTTTTGAATCTTAATAACGATCTTTGCCTAAAAATCGTTTTTTATGTTAAAAATTTAAACATTATTTTAGAACCAAATTCTGATTATTATCAGAATAATTATTATTTCTGTGGAATCTTTAATAATCTTTAAGATATATTAGCAACATAAATATTTGCTTAGTAATTATGACATTAACAATTTGATATATTTTTTTCATCGAATTGCCAAAAAGAGATTTCATTGTTATTTCCTGTGTATAAAATTACTTTCCATTGTTGATTACTAGCACTAACATTGGTTTTATTTATTATTATTATTATTATTACACTTTATCCCTTTATGGAACCGTATCATTATATAATATTTTTATTGTCATACTTACACATGATTTATACTATTAAAATATATTAACTAAGATTTTTGAATCTGACTACAAACTTAATTTTGCCTAAAATTCGTACTTCGTGTTAAAAATTTAAACGTTTATAATTTTAGAACCAAACTCTGATTATGATCAGAATAATTATTATTTCTGTGGAATCTTTAATTGTCTTTAAGATATATTGATTTGCTTAGAAATTATTAAATTAACAATTTGGATAATTTTTTTCATTAAATTGTCAAAAAGAGGTTTCATTTTTATTTTCTGTGTAGAAAATTACTTTCCATTGTTAATTACGAGCATTAATATTGGTTTTAATTATTATTATTATTATTAAACGTTGTCCTTTTATGGAATCGTATCATTATATAATCTATTTATTGTCATACTTAGCCATGATTTATACTATTAATATTAGATGTATAAATATTTGTAAATATCTTGTATAAATTAATATTACTGATTATTTATTACTAATCGTTGATTAAAATTACATTTTCTAATAATTTTTTAACAAATATAATAATTTATCTTTATTTTAAATTTCTTACTTGCCCAATATTAGGTAATATATTAAAAAAAAATCTACTTATATTATTATTATATAAATATAATTTTTGTTTTCTTTTTACTTTTTCTCTTGTATTTTGCCAGTATGTTTCCTTTATGGAATTGTATTAATTCTTATTTCCTTTTGTCTTCTTCCTTTTAATATTTTTATATTCCTTTTGTGTTTATTTCTCTTAAATTATGGTTTTCAATGCATATTTATACCAAAAATTGTATTGCGAAATGTCTACGTTATGTTCAAAATTTGTTTTTCTTTTTTATTTTAAAAATTTAAAATTTAATGTAATGCCACTAGATCGCTGAATGGGTAAAAAAACATAAATAAGAAAGGACAACTTATTTTGGTCATAAGATAACTTTTTTCCCCCTTAATCGAAGAAAGTAATACCGAAATTATGAATAAGGAAAATTGATTTTTGCCAGAAGATTGCAGAAATTGAGGAAGTTAAAAACAATACGAATATTATGGCCGCGCCTATTTTGCAACAGCCCTTTTCTTCAGATTTATAGTTTTTAGTACTATAACTCGAATCCTTTATTTTTTCGTTCATTTCGTGGTTTTGGTTGATTTGGTTGATGAATTTTATTTTCTCTTAAATGTTAAAAAGGTGGTCCCAATGGGATCATCCCATATATTTATTTATTATATCTATTTAAGCTTGATAAATAGATATAAAAAATACAAACTTATGTCGTAAGGTGCCTCTAAACAATACAATACAATCGTTAAGTATAGTTAGTTTTATTTTAGTATAATAGTTTTTAAATCTAGTAAATTAATATTTTTGATTTAAATTTAGTAGTTCACTTATTTATTCGTGGATGTCTCTGTTTGTCCGCGTTTGAATTAAAATGTTTTTATAGTGCTAAAAAATCCGCACTGTTCAACTCAAAGATATTGAAAAACACAGAGTTCGAATTTTAACGTAGACAGTTAGCTTCTGTCTTATTTATTGTCGTTTTAAAATCTAGGTTTCCGTTCACTAAAATTATTTATTATTAGTTATTTAAAAACTTTACATGTCATATATACATCGGCTTATTCGTGTACCGTGCGTGTAGATTGTGGTTAGAGAAATTACGCAAGCAACAAGAATAATCGACTAGTCGAAGATCACCACGCGCTGGCTCCAAAGCAAGTAATTTTTCTACCATACCGTCTCGTTTATCTATTATTTTCAACCCTTAAAATACATGTATGGACTGCAGTCCATACGTCATAGTCTTTCGTGTCCAACAATAGTAGAAGTATTACAATAAATAGCAAGAATTTGATAAAATAGATAAAAAAAAATCATAAAATCATTCATTGGTTTCAGGGGTTAGCTGTATTTAAATAAATAGTATAAGTGAGTAATACTCACTAAGTATCTTATACAACAACACAATAATTTATTATTTTTCAAATCTGCCTATTATCACTGTGATTATGGAAGACGATACTTACTGAACTTCCTGAAAGAACTATTAATCAAAATTTGATTTAATGATAATGTACTATTCCATATCTCACCCCTTGTAGATAATTTGAAAAAATGATACTATGTGAGGCAAACCATCTGGCCTTGTATATTTAGAAAAATCCCCCTATAAATACGGGAAATGGTGCGTGATCCTTTTTCATGGGATTTTACTATTTGCTTTTTCTTGATTACAAGAAAATAATGGAACAAAAAAAAAAGGATAACTCGCTATTGTGAATGAAAGATAAATATTAGATCAACTATCAAAATGGAAAATATCCATTTACTGAAAATGCGGGACACGCAAAATAGTTTTCAATTCATTTTGGAAACTGACAGAATCAATAAATAAAAATTATTTTTTTTTTATATAAACAATTTAGTTTCGGATAAAGAAAAAACAACTTCCTAAAAAATTATTTTTATTTCTGACAAAATGTTTTTGGGTTTATTTTACTCCTTGCGGCTCTGTTAGAGAATGGTTTTTAAATTTTCAAAATCGTTAAAAATTATCCTATGTCTAAAACTGTTATGTACAAAGACTTTTTATCAAATTCTAAACAATTTAAAAATAAAAAGCCATTCATATGTCTGGATGCGGACTCTGGACGTATTTGAACCACTATGGAAAGTCCGTGAACAATTTTTCGGAGTGCAAAAAAATTGTAATTTTAAAGCATGAATAAACATTGAATCTTGTATCTTGAATCTTGACACCTTTCAAAATCTTTAAAAAATCTCAGAAAATCTCGGTATTTTTTGAAAAGATTTCAAAGATTTTTTGTAAATCTCGGAAATCTTATCAAAAAGCTTGAAAATCATAGACATTTTCTGTCAAAAATTTCAAAATTTAAGATAGCTTTAAATAATTTTCTTACTTGCTTGTGGATACAGCATTTTTAACAGTATTCATTCATATCTAGGTGTAATTTCATATTATAAATAATTTTGTCAAAAAAAAAGTGGCCTAATCAAAGAATAGTTAAATAAGTGTTAAAGTATGTGTTTTGATAACCAATTTAATAATGTGGACAGTATTCTATTCAAATACAAAACCCACGTCAATTAAAACAAGTGCATCAATGCAAAACAAACTAGAGTTTATGTTGGCGAGATTGTTGTGTTTTATAAAACAAAATGCCTCTAGTAATCGGCAAACAGCCTGTAATCATTGGAAATTATGACTTACACACGACTATCTCATACCCCAACACGCAGTTAAAGATTTAATTTTTCTTTTATTTTAACGAGTTTTTAGTTTATTTTCACGATTCATTTAAGACAGATCCAGTTAATTTATTTGCAAAACTAAGGTCGCCAGGATCACTTTTGCTATTCCAATTAAGGAGTGTTTTTTTATTAAATTTTATAATTGTTCACTAGAGTGGAAAAGGAAAATATTATTTTTTGATGAAAACACTGCATGATGCAGGCTTTTTCCAAACTCCATACTTGCCTATTTTGAACTTGTTGAAACCATTTATTGGGTACTTGCTTTATATCATCATCTTTTTTTAGGCTTGTCGATACTTCTTTTAGTTTTTCTATCTCCCCTCCTTCTAGATCTGCGTATATATCTCACATCATCCTTTTTAGCCACATGTACTATCCATTTCCATTATTGTTCTGCTACCCTTTTTATTATTTTCGTCACTTGTAATATATCCAATTTCCTCATTCCTAATCTTATACCTTAAACTAATACCTAACAAAGCTTGGTCCATTGCACATGCGCCAAGTTGTTTAGTATATAAATGCGTTTTAGTGAACAAAACAAAAATTCATTTTGTTTATCACTCTAATGTGGAGCAACCACTTATTATTAAAATATAGACATGCTTTTGACCGGTTTTTCCATAAATGAATTTAAATTTTCTTGAAACTATTACTATCTTTCACTGTTAACATCATTTAATTAAAGACCTATTAAATTTTAAATTTTATTTCCTGAAAACTCATTAGTTACATTTATAATATTTATTATTACATAGGAGCCGTCATCCCGTAAACTTTACGGGAATTTATATGCATAAAAATAAGTACTACTATAAAATAAACAATAAGTGTAAACTTACTTACAATTTGAAAATAATCTATAAAATTTATTAAAAGTACCACCCTTTGTAACAAAATATTAAAAAAATTATTAACCTGGTATATGTGATACTTATCTTAATACGTTAATAATATCATACTAAAGTTTTATTTTGAACTTTTAGATATCCCTTCAGAGATATTTTAGCAAATATCTCAAAATATTAAAAGATAATATAGGGATGAAGAAGAATTACCTTTCAACAACTAGAAACTAGAATATTTTTTGACACCAAATTTTAATATTGAAAAGATAATCAGCATAAACAACGCCATGGTGCGCCATTTGAAAACATCAAAGTATAAAATAGTGTAAAGATAAGTTAATGTTGGTATCAACTTTTAACAACTAGAAACTAGAATAGGTATATGTTTTGACGTCTGCATTTTAATAATGAAGATATATCCAACATAAATAACGCCATGTTGAACATTTGAAAACATCACGGTAGAAAATATTAAAAAGTTGACTTAATAGTAGGCATTTCCTTATACAGGTACTCTTCACAGCTATCGACCTGGAAGATCAATTATACGATGGTGTTCAAATTGTCAAAAACTTTGATCAAGCTGAAAAATCATCAAAAGTCCGTCTGTGTATCCCTCTGTCCGTCTTTCTATTTGTGTGTCACGTTTTTTTTGCACGTGATTACTCAAAAATAAAGAATGGGTTGCTTCTCAATGTTACAAACAGGGCCGGCGCGCCGCGGCGTAAGACAAAAATGTTGACCGGGCGAAATCCTGATTTCGCGCCTACCTGGGAAAAAAAATAAACATAAAATTCTCTATTGGACTGTATATTTTTTAATTTGTTAAACAATTTTTTTGAGGTTTTGATTTTTTAATTTTTTGTGCTAAAAAAGTTTTTTATGTAAATTTTTATTTATGTCAATTAAAATTAGTTTAAAAGTATAATTTACGTTTTTTTATCATGAAATTAGTAATTTTTAAACAATTGTTTGATTTTTTAGAGAAATTTAGACAAAAATAGCCATTTCAACCCTATTTTAAACCCAAAAAAAATATTTAAAAAAAAATAAAAAATATATAGTTAAATGAAGAATTTAAAAGCTTTAAAATTATGTATCATACGACCCCCTTTTCTATTTAAAAAAATGTCCCTCTAAGGCCCCCTGCCCACATTTCAAGAGCTGAAAGTATCAAATATATGCTAAAAAATAGTTTAAGTTGTCTTATTTAAGAAGGTCTTCTCAGAACTTGATTAACTCTTTTAGTTTACGAGAAAATCGCTGGGTAAATAGAGTACTCTGTAAAGAGTGTACTAGGGAACGTGAAGCATTACATATCTTTACAGCTTGTTTTAACTAATGCTACGCTTAGGTTAATTAATCAAAATTAACAACAAAAATATCAAACGCTGTTGTTCAACACGATCCAGAGTTTCCGTACAAGGATATGAGAAGAAAAGCATACTACGATCTTATACCTATACTTTCATTAAGTTTCTTCTGATAATTTATAGCATATACTTCACGAAAGAAAATTTTTGTACGCTAAATAGAGAAAATGCTGCATAAAATAGTTTTACAATTATACATTTTGCTTTCGCGTAAAATAGTATATTGTTTTACTAAGAGGAAAAGTGAAGCTTTTTTTTACTAGCCTGTAGAATTTACTAACGACGCAAAGCGGAGTCCGGAAACTACTGACGAGTAAAAAAAGCACCTTTCCTCTGAGTGAAACATACTATTTTTTCTTCAAGCATCCTATATATTTTTTTAAAATATTAATTTTTGAATTAAATTTACTCAGTAATAAAGTATGTTTTTTATTAAAATAGGCCAATAAAACCATTTTGAAATAAACTTAAACCTTCTTTAGCTCATTTTAAGTTTTTTCGTAGGCTAAATCATACACTTCTCGCAATATCGATGGTAACTTGTCTAATGTAGCATTTGCAATGGAGCTCTCTACAACTAGAATTATGAAACAAAAGACGTCTACCCTATCTCTATATAATTTGTGCTACACTTTCCAGCCAACCAAATAAATACTGTATTTGTTTTTCATACAACAAATACAGTATTTATTTGGTTGGCCGGAAAGTGTAGCACTGAGCGGCACGAACGAACATAGCTAATGTGAATCTGTAGAATAAGATAATTCTACTAAAATTTAGATGGCGCCAGTAATTTCTTTAATAAAAATAATATAGTTACACTTTTCGCCCGGCCAAGTAAATATTGTATTTGTTCAACAAAGAACAAATACAGAATTTGTTTGGTTGGGTGGAAGTGGGAGTGTATGTATGTCTTCTATCCTTTTTGGGTAGAACTTTTGTCCCTGTCTAATCTAACGGGAGAAATCGCCATTTCGGAGAGATTTGTAGGTGTACAATCAATTTTAATCAATTTCACACAACGTTTTTACACAGAATTTACACAAACATTACTGAGCAAAATTATTTTATGGGACCATAATAAAATTATCGAAAATTTAATTACCTCTTGTGATATTACTGTTGTGTAATGTTTGTATTCCATTATATCAGATATTATCTATAAGGGCCTATTTACAAATACGACGTAAAAACGTAAACGCAAAATCGCAAGAAATGCAGTACACGGAAAAAAAAATTATAGCTACGAGCGCTATAACACACATACCAAGCAAATTATAATCGCTTATTATATAAATACAAGGCTTTCTCTTACAATTATGGCAGTCAGTGTAAAAATTTATATGAAATACTTTAATTGTTTAGTGAATAATAAAATATAACAAATAGTATGGCATTTATAGCTTAAATAGATTTAATTATTGTCCGTGCTAATAATTTTTATAATATAATAAAATTTCTGTAAATTTATAATAGTGCCTGTAATAAATATAATCGTGTCTGTAATATATATAATCGTTTCCAATTTATTTTTAACATTATTAGTTATTGTGTCCCTTATAATCTATAGCTTAAATCACTATAATTTGCCACTGTTACCAAATATCTTATAATGTATAGCGCAGAGCCCACTAATTTCTTTCCGTGTACGCTGATTGGTTCAATTTTAAAGTTGGACCAATCAGCGTACTGTATTTCTTTTACGTCTATTTGTAAATAGGTCTTAATATGTAAGTATAATAAATAGTTACGACAATTTGTCTGACTATATGAAACACATCACACTAATTAAAACTAATTGAAATTAGCCATACATGCATCATGTAATACATCACTTAAGAAGTTGAAAAGAAGATAAAACAACAGATATACTAATTAACTTAAGTATTAACTACTCAGTAAATATTTAAATTGATCGATAGTAAAATCCATGTAACGGAACGACTGACCAATTTTTTTACTTTCTTTTTTGACCAAAAATAGAAACAATATATATTGTTTGTTTATTTTTGTATTTATTAGTGCAAATGATTTAAAAAATTCTCACGACTCTATTCAAAAGAAACAACTGATACATACTGGTCGGATCTAAGTATTCATTTACCGGGGGCAGGCCAAAATTAAACTTTTAAAAAAGTAATTTTAAATTAAATAGAATTGAATAGTATATTCTATAACTAGTATCGAATGGACAATATTCCGCGCGAGCGGAAAGTTTGTCATACGAGCCGGCAGGCGAGTATGACGGTCCCGCGGGCGCGGAATACTTTTCCATACGTGTTGTAGACTATACTTTTTCTTCGACTGCAAATATGAAACACTGTATGGCTTTAAACTGCGGACAAGGTTAAAAACAATGTTTTTTGTGACTCGACATTGTAAATGCAACAAAACACATATTTTTAAATAAAGCAATTAATGCTATTTAATAATTTTATTAAATCAGTACTTAAAAAAGATTTTTATTTAATTTTAGTACATATTTACAAATTATAATGCAAAAATTGAAGGTTATGTCAGATTGTTGTGACAGATATCAGGTTTAAATATTTAACAATAGATGGAGCAGTTTTAATTTTCTGAACTAAATTGATAAAAAATTGGTCAAATATTAAGAAAAACTAATAAACTTTATTTAATTTTAAAGCAAAACTTTAAATTGCATTAAATTATTCAATGTTTCATGGTTATATATATATATATATATATATATATATATATATATATATATTTGTGCTAATTTTGCTACAGTTTTCTTTACTTTTATAAACAAGATATGGCACTACATGTGATCATTCTAACACTTTATACGGAATATTCATAGCGTATCTAGAGCTAGAATGGATTCATTCTGTGTTTGAAAAGTGTGTGTATTTGCTTACATTCTAAAGCAGTCGTAGAAAAACTATATTTCACTATCGAGTCTTTCATGTCGACGTTGTTATTTTAAGGTGAATCACTTGGAACTTGGAAAAGAAAGTATTCTTATGGCGAAGAAAAGTTTTTCAGATTTTAATGTATTTATCCGTTTTAAGGTCTATAGGTACATTCCGAAAAAACTGTTTTTCGATGTCTGTCTGCCCGTCCGTCCGTTCGTCATCTCAACGGTCCGTCCAGAGCCTTACACGCTATACCGTTTAACAGATCAACACTAAACAATAAAGTTTTAAGGGCATTGCTTAGGGGAGTTTAATTAATTTTTCTCTACATTCTAAGGTAGTTTAATGCCTATCCAGAAGCTTGCATAAGAACATAAAACATAAGAATGCGATGCCGTGATTGGCTTACAAGATACATACATACATATACAAATAAATTTTTAGTTTTTTTTTATTTTTTTTTTGTATTCCTCACTAAGCTTTAACTGCGTTAAAATTAAACTCCATTTAGTAAATACTATATTAAAGTAGTTTCATAACACGCGTTTTAGCGCACGAGTACAAGTTTAGAAAAAGAGCCGCTTGCGGTGAATGGTAGAATGTGAAAAATTCAAGGTCGTCTATAGTTTACACGCAAAATGTTACCTCTTCTCTTTCCCTTGTGTCAGCTCACAGGTGCCAGTTAGTAAAATGTAGACAGTACTAGTTCGCTAAAAACGTGCTATGAAACGAGTGCTTTATACAATTTTTTCTATTCTCCTATAAAATTAAAAAAAAATTAATGTCTGATTTAGGGATTTTTGTTTTGGGTTGGCATTACAATTTACACCGTTTAAAATTCTAAGAACAAATCAAATTTTGATATATTTTATAGTAATCTCTTCTCTTTTTCACATCAAGTAACCAAGCCACAATTTTAATACGGTAAAAAATAACATAAACACAAAATTTTGTAGAAAATTAAACTTTAAAGCGAAGTTGACATTTGCACGGAAAACGTCAAGCGATATTATTTTGTTATCTTGCCAACCAAAGAAAAAAAAATGTTTTAACCTCTTATGGGCCCATAAGAACAGGCAAAATACATGTGATTATGAGCTTATAAGAGTCGCAAAATAGAAAAATATAGTTTTAGTGTTTATTTACCTTTTAAACTAGTTTTTTTAGATTCTAATTTTTGAGAGCCCCAGGTAAATGAATAAATAACTCGATCCGAGTACTGCTGATAAAACATAGGTGTGTTAAATTGCGGTTATCCTGTCCGTATGCTTTTGTTTTTTAATATTATGCTAAATAATGCACTTTTCCTTTATATTTGTACAAGAAGACTTGTGCATATTTGCACAAATCACAATATCTTCTAAATAAAAAAGAAATAAATTGACTTAAGATTTTAACAAAGTGTTCAGAAAATAAATATTCTTATAGGGACTTGTCAGGTAGATTCAAAGTATATTAGCAAAGAGGTTTATTTGTTGATGTTATAACATTCAAATATTAGTTTCCTAGCAAAACATTATGATTCTCGCTTCGTGGGTATGTACAGGGTGATCCAATTTTCAGTACACAAGCCAATATCTAAGTAACGGTTAACCGGTTGTAACAATACAATAATTTTCTTGTCTTCTTTAAATAGTTTTATTAATAAACTCCAATTTATTTACGAGGAAGGCGCAGAGGGAAAGAAGTATTAATTTTTCCTAGAATGACCCAATTTTTATTAGTTTATTTTTAAAACTATGATTTATAAAAACAAAAAAAATGTTTTTTTTTTCAATCATTTTATTACTAATAAAGAGTTATTCTAATATAAACAATATGACTAGCGGCAAAACGACCGCGGCGCGAGTGTTCTCGGAAAAACTGTAAAGTTTCATTAATGCTAAAAGAAGATTTTTCTTCTGTAATTCTATCATCTCAACATTAAATTATTAACTTGAGAGTTTAAGGTTACTATAGTAAGCCTACACACAGTTTAGGATTGTTGCCTATAAATATATATGTACTACAATGTAGTACTACTACACTTTTTTTATCCGACTGAGTGAAGACTTTTTTGATAATATAGGTTCTCTGAGTCCAATGATAACGACGGTTTTGTTCCATCACGTCTAGTTTTTAGATATCGATTTGGCACTTTGCTTGTTAGACACCCTGAAACGGCACATTGAAAATTTTATTCAACTGGTGTGGTTTTGATACACTTCTCTTATAAAAATTTGTAAAAAGGGCAAAAAATTGCCAAAAATGTGGATTTTTTCATTTGAATGGTGTAAATTTTTGCACATTTAATTTTTTTAATTGGAAAATAACTTCCTGAAAGTTTTACGGTAATCAGAGAAAATACACTGCCCAGTCAAAGAGCTTTTCCATTTTTCAACTCCTCGCGTGAAAATTATAAGATTTACTTTTCGATATCTCAAAAACTAGACGTGATGGAATAAAACCGCCGTTACCATTGGACTCTGCACCTGATATTAACAGAACTAGTCAGTCAAATTTTATGACTAGCACAGTGCTACATACATATTATGTAAACATAACCTTAATTTTTTATCGAAATGCATCTCTGAAAATACTGTTACTACTGCTGCCGCAGAATTTGTCATTCTGAATATGTAAAGGATAATATAACAGTTGACAGTTGAACCATTTATAAAAAAAAACTTTTGTTGCCACTTTGGCCGCCACGCCCTTATAAAATGAATGTGTCACACGCCACATTTTTTTTTACTTTAAATCAAAAAAGATTTGCTAGGACCTTTTATATTTATTAATTATTTTTATTGAAAGGTACCTAGAGCTAACATTATTTTCGTATTAAATTGGTGCACGTCAAATGTTATTATCCTGTAAGAGAAACACGTAAAAAACGTTACTCCATTATATACGTAAAAACATACACATATTTGCTTATGTATACTGACATATACACGTGGCAATTTGACCCCTGCCAATGTATATAGAGCGATACACACGGCAGCCAAAGTGTAAATACTAATTGTGATTACATACATCTATCGAAAAATGTGTTTTTGAATTGCTTCTACCATAAATAACAAACAAAGTTCTTATTGTTATTATATCAAGAGCACAACTAGTCATGCATTATGAAATGTTTATACACGAAGAAATCTATAACCAAAATGTGAATTTACTTTCTTTTCAATGTTATTTCTCATACAATGATCTTAATTGATAAGAATCTATCGATACAATTATACTCATGTATAAGTCACAAAAATGTTTTAAAACAAACCGTTAAGATATATAATGCTTGGAATTCCCCAGTATACTCCTCACATTGGATAGTTTATTGCGTTTTCTTTCGATATAGAGTACGTGTAAATGTGGTCTCATCACAGGACTATAAAATGATAATGTTGCAAGTCTCTGCACGCTGCGTCTAGTCTAAGATCTGATGACCATTTTTATTTCATTTTTTGCTCCCAGCTGTATTTTATATATGTCTTAGAGTACATTCAAATTAAGATATTTGCAAATCGCCGGGATTGGGTTGCTAGAAGCTTCGAACGAAGCTTCGGTGGTAAAATGGGGTGCCCGGAAAAATATTTTTAACTTACTGAGTCAAACACATTACATTTATTACATCTAGATTAGTCTATTTTCACAGTTTTACAGAATTATTTAGAAGGCTAAGGGGTAAAAAAGGCTTTAAAATGTTTATTTGACATATGTCAACACTAAAAATTCTAATGAATTTTCATTTAATCAAAATGTCATTTCATAAATTCTCATTTCTTTAAAAAAATAATTATCACATACCCCTTGGCCATGGAATGCTTGTGTATAACTATAAAAATAGCTTAATCTGACTTTAATACATACATACATGTTTGTTTAACCTTGTACTATTCTACTTAATTTAGCATCCCCTAAGTCTAGGACTTGTGTGGGCTAGTAGTAGAGGGAACCACTGGCTTATACTGACTTTCGAACCAGTTTATAGGGAACCCTTGTAAACTGTTGTATTGATACAAATAATATGATAAAAAAAATTGTATATAATTAATGATAAGGTACTTGTCGGCTATATAAAATAGATTAACTAGCCAGATTTCCTTCCGTTAAAAGGACTTGCATCAGATAAAAGAGTTCGAAACTGTTTTGCTGACAATTATTCATTTTTTATTTTGTTTGTCCAATAAAATGAGCAAAAATAGATGAAAGATTACAAAAATCACTGGGTTCAATCTGTTATAAAGGAGATTACACAAATCACAGTTTTCAATCTGTAATATGCTAAAACACTATTACTTTGTAAGAGTAAAATCTCGATATAATCAACAAATTATATTTAATTGCTTTGGTTTAAAGTTTAAAAATTGTTTTTATAATTTCGGTTTAGAGATCAATCCTTATTAGGAATTTTGTTTTTATAGTAGAGAAAAAGATGCAATTTTTTTTTACTACTTATAAAATATTTGTTCCAAATTCACAAAAAGTCACTGGGTCAAAGCGTTTTTGAAATATCGTAGTGTAAACTTGTTTTACCAGCGACTTGCATATTTTTCTCTTATATAATACTATAATACTTTTACATTACTCATGTTTTTTTTTCTTTCCAGGATGAATATTCCTCAGACAGATCATCGCCATGGGGTTGGCCTTTGTGCCTTGGCCAATCAGGTGTAGTGGTTCATTTAGGACCTTTAGAACCATCTGTTATCCGTAACCGAGACTGCTACCTCTGCGTAAGAAACCGCAGCTCCTTCGGCCTAGAAATAGCTCTGATCTGGAGGAAGCAGAACCAAATCCACTGCCACACGTTAGCGGAGTTTCGAAATCCCTTACAAAGCCTAGATGACATCATGTGTTCAAGTCTACGCTGCGTCTCGGATCTAGAGATTAGCTCCTACGACGACTACGATGGAGCAGAGCTGCCGGAGCTTCTGCAAAATCTTCTGATCTCGGTCGAACATGCAATTAAGCGCGTACCTCTGGACGATCTCACTTTTCCGTGTCCCCAGTGTCTTCAATATTTACCTTTAGATAAACAGGAGGATGAAATGTCCTCCTGTGCATGTCAGTGTAGTTGTGTTTTACCTAATAGTCCGTTAATGAAAAAAGACAGTGCGATTCAAACTAGTCCCATGTTCGAATTTGTTGGATCGATACCGCACATAGATAGTGATGAAGAGGATGATAAGGAATCCATTCGTTCTGGTGAGTAATAGTTCTAGATGATACTGGTACTATTTATCAAGATTTGTTTAAGAATATATCGTCGGCTTACAAGTAAAGAGCACTAAGTCCAAAAACATGGTTTTGAGATATTGACAAATTTAACTTTCATTGTTGTTTTTTAATTTTTGTAATAATTGTTTTTGGAAAAAAACTACCGCAAATTGCAATGACATGTTTGGACATAATGATGTCCCATTTGCAGTTAAATAAAGAAAAATTGAATTAGTTTAATTCAACTAAATTTGAAAAAAGACATGGACTTAGTGCCTTTTACTTGTAGGCCCACGATGTCGGCTTACAAGTAAAGAACACTAAGTCAATAAAATAATATAAAAAACAACTATTTAAAATTAAAACCCTTCTATTAATTAAACGTAATGTATAACTATAAAGTAGAAAACAAGATGATTACATACATTTTCAAAAACTAGATTTTTAAAAGAAGGGTTTGGACTTTTTGATTGTTTAAAGAACGTTTCCAAAATTAATAAAATTAATTAGTATTAATTATATGAAACTGCTTACTATGCCAGAACTAAGACAGATTTCAGAGGCCATCGGCTGTGCCGGCAAAGAAGCATCTCATAAAGTCAATAATTATAATGAATCATTATTAATGATAAAACACTTCACGGTGCAATTCTAAGGGCTGTTTTCCGAACTTGCCGCAAACTTTAGTTTTTTTTCTTAAATTCTTGTTATTTATGTAGTAACCAAGGATTTAAGAGCAAAATTAAAATAATCTATCAGTTAAAATTTGAATGCGTTTGTCAGTACAATAAATAACGCGTTATTGTATCATATAAATGATTCAAGCAATCATATTTTTATAAATTAACTCTTTTTAGAAATTCGCTTAGTGCAGAAACATTTGAAATAATCTACAAGTAAAACGCACTAAGTGCACTAAGTGACTTAGTGCCTATTGCCAGATAAAATTTTAATCAAAATCAAATTGGTGCGTTTTGTATAGTGGGTAACTCCCTTGGCAGTCCACCTAGAAGTTAGTTCGGTTTACCTATACATAGATCATCAAAAATTAACTACAGTGCTATTAAAATCCCATTTTTGCAAAGAAGTGACTTAGTGCCTTTTACTTGTAAGCCGACGATATCTTATACCATTAAATCTAAAGGTTAAGATATTTATTTTGTTTTCTAACTTAGAAATTCTAAGCTTTATAACGAGCCCTAAGCTACGGCCCTTCTAATAGTGCCCCTAAAAAAGTTTTTATTTAATATATCTTTTACCCTATTAACCACCATAACGAATTTTTGCACATGCCTTAGCATTGATAAAGGCTCTCATTTTATGTAATTTTTATTTGGTAATTTTAACCAAGGACGTGCAAAATGGGGGGCTATATCACTTTTTTGCCCCAAGCTTTTTATCTGTATTTTTTTGACATTTTCTCAATAAAATATGATTTTTTAGTTAAATACATAAAAAGATACTTTTAGTATAACACCGTAGAACTAACCGTTTTCGATAAAATTGCAGTTACAGAGATTTTTTCACGTTCCTGACTTTTTATTTTGACTGGACTAATATCCAATGGTGATTTCTCCCTTTAAATTAGACAGGGACAAAAGTTCTACCCAAAAAGGATAGAAGACATACATACACTCCCACTTTCACCCAACCAAACAAATTCTGTATTTGCTCTTTGTTGAACAAATACAATATTTACTTGGCCGGGCGAAAAGTGTAACTATATTATTTTTATTAAAGAAATTACTGGCGCCATCTAAATTTGAGTAGAATTATCTTATTCTACAGATTCACATTAGCTATGTTCGTTCGTACCGCTCAGTGCTACACTTTCCGGCCTACCAAATAAATACTGTATTTGTTGTATGAAAAACAAATACAGTATCTATCTGGTTGGCTGGAAAGTGTAGCACCAATGAGATAGAGATAGGGTAGATGTCTTTTGTTTCATAATTCTAGTTGTAGAGAGCTCCATTTGAACACTGAATCACAGCTTTAAGGAGAGTGCATTATTTATATCCAAGCCGACAACTAAAAATAAATCATAAAAAACAAGCCTAATATTTTTTCAATTTTTTTAATTTCAATTTCTTTGAATGGTATACTAAATCATCGTTTTTTGTTTTTGTATTCGTTACCGATTCTTCTATTTAATTATTTGGTTGTCATTCTAAATTACCAATGCTGAAAGAAACGTCTTAATAAATTAATTTCAACAACACAGAACTAATAATGTGGCATAATAAATAAAAACCGACAAGATAAATTAAAATATGATTAATTGACTGGACAAAAGTAAAAGTTTTTCTTTTTGCGTTTGGTATTCTTATTAGATGAAGGGACATGCACGAAGTCGCGGCCTCGAAATGAAGATTAGAGCAATAAATAAAAACTTTTAGCAAAAAAAAATTAACCGACTTCTATGTCTCTAAAAAGTAAAAAATAAAAAAAATACTTAAGTCGGTGCCAATTTCACCATTCCCTAAATTAATTACTAACAATTATTTTTTTATTATTTTAATATTTTTTACTTTTTAGAGACATAGAAGTCGGTTCATTTTTTTTGCGAAAAGTTTTTGTTTTTTACTTTTTAAAGACACAGAACTTTTTGTAACGTCATCTAAGCTAAATTATAATTGTCCTTCCATCTCGGTCACAACATCATTATCTTAAAGATAAATTTCTAAAAAATAAAAGTAACATTTTTATTTCAGCCCCCAAGAGTCCAACCAAATCACAAAATTTATCATTTTCTCTTGGTTTTTACTATAACAGGTCCAGGGAATCAAGTTCAGCGGCATTTAAAAGATTTTCAGTGTGCTGTAATATTTAAGTGACTCCTTAATCAAGTTATCCGGCTTATCCGAGTTATCCGATATTACTCTAAAAATTTGGTTGGTTTTAAGTAAAATTGCGTTAAAATTATTAGATTTATCTTCATTATACGGCTTTCCCGGCATTATTTGAGCGTCAAATTGAAACGGGACCACCTCATGAATGCCCTCTTTAAGTTTCAAAAAGTTTTATCAAATGCCGTTCATTTGTTCCAAAGTTATGCGGGAACAAATATAAAAAAACGAAAACAAAAAACAAAGTCACTCGACTCGACTCCTCCTTTTTGGAAGTCGGTTAAAAAGGAACGATATGCAGAAGAAGAACAAATTAATTATTATTTGAAATAATCCATGAATCCATGATTGAAAAAAAATCTTATTCATTAAGACATAACCATATCCCATACATCACCATAAAAGATTTTTTTTTGAAATATGGGTTACATAAGGTTCTACATATTTAAAAAATTACAGATTTATACGTTAAAAACGGAAAATCTATGCCGGCGTTGGTAATTATCCAAAAAAAATAGGATATTTTACAAGTCATTTTAACCCGTGTACAGACGTGAAATTTTAGTTACACTGCCACAGACGTGACGTCTTTCAAACGGTTTGGACTTTTTGCCTCTGTAAGAAAAATACTTAAAATGTGTTTTTTAAAATGTTTTTAAATTATTTACGCTTTTATTGGTCATTTGACTTTAATATGTAACAAGTTTTACATAATATAAATCAAAAGAATACCTTTTTAAATGCTTTTATTTAAAAACGGAGAGAAAATATACCGAAAAATCGACTTCCAGAGGACGTCTCACAGACGTCGGGTCTTTGAGTACGGGTTAAAAGTTTTTTCATGCCTAATACAATGGTGATTTTTAATTGAAAATCGCTTTACTGAATCTCGAGATAATGGGGCACAAATGAGTAAATTATTTTAAAATTTGAAATTTTTCAAAAATTTAAAAGAAACCGCCAGTGAATTAGTTATAAGTCGTATAAAAAAATACCTACGACAAAAAAATGTTGTAAATTTGCTCCTCTTTATTTTCATATAGAACGTTTTTTGTCCTAAGATGCAACGATCTTGAGATATTTTTAAAAATCCGGGTTTTGTGAAAAATCCGTCAAAAAAATTACAGTTTCAAATCGAGTTCAAGGTCGCAAAATTGTTTTTTTTTTATTTTTAGGTAAAGCCACTTTTATTCACCTGACGCGTCGTTGTAATTCAGTCGTCATGACGACTGGATTACAAGGTATATCACGTTTTTTTTGTTCTGGCGATAACTCAAGATAACATCCGATCAATTTTTCGAAAAAGTCATTGCACAAAGCCCATCTATTAAATTTATTAAAAAAATCAATTATACCGAATTAAAAAAAATCAATCACACCGAATTAAAAAAAAAATCTCCCGAAAAACAAAAAAGGTATGTGGCCTTAACTTTTTTAGAAACTAAAAAAAATATAGAAAAAAATATACAAAAAAATATAGAAAAAAATATGCTATTAATGTATTTTTTTTTTTTTTTTAATAAATAATTAAAATAGTCAGTCAAACGAAAAATTATTATAAAAATCCGTTTAAAAATAATAAAGTTCCACTTAAAAAAAGAATAAAAATTAACTAAAAATGCCCTAAAAATAAATAAGTTTAATATTAAATTACACCAGAAACTGCGAGGAGTACACATGTAATATATCTTTGCGGTTTCTTAAATTTAACTTTTAATTTTCACAGTAAAAAAATAAATAATAAAATTAAAGAACACGTTATTCTTTGAATGAACTGTAAATAAATATATAAAGTTTTAAACTAAATTTCAATTTAATTAATTATGTTTGTTCATGGGACACATGTCTTGTAGTATTTTATCCTTTAAAGAATCAAAAACGGTGGGACCACCATGCATTTTATAATTGAGGAGTGTACTGGCAAAGAAAACTAATTTTTAATCTAGTATACTGTAGCATACTATGGGTGAACGGTGAACTGTAGTTTGATGGTAAATCATAGGTAAATAATAGTGATAGGTCGCTGGTTGGTTTCACGATACTTTTGGGGATATAATTTGGTGTTGGGTTAAATGGGAATATTACAAAATGGCGTGAAGTCAATGTACACTAACCTGGTGTGATGTGATCCTAGCGTTGCATGGGTACCAATGATTATGGATGCTGCTTGCAGGATGTGATGAGATGAGAGCGATGCATATGTGTATGCTTTAGCGTAAGCGGTTTGTGAACGTCACTAGATGCATAAGTGCATTTTAGAGCGAACGAGCGTAGCACGTGTGTTGAGTTATGTTAATTTTTTTGAACTGATTTGTAGTGGCGCACATTGCACTTCATGTACGCGAAAAGTAAGCTATAGAGCTTAGGGTAAAAAGGGGTAACTTTGTCAGTTTCCAATTAATAAGAAAAATATAAAGTAATTGATAATTAATATGTTACCGTTACGTAACAATGGGTATAATTCTTAGCATGAAATAAAGTCTCCGACGAAGGGGGGAGGAATCATTTGCGCTCTCTTCTTTCCGTCAAAATCGTTACAAGTCCAAACATATTTTCCGTAGTGACAGATCCGTGCGTCAAAGTATATAATGTATGCGGTATTAGGGTGGACTTAATTTTTTTTATTATTTTAAAATTTTCATTCTGGTATATCTGGAACATCCTGAAAATATTAGAGCAATCAAACTTCTTCGGACCCCTAAAATCGTGAAATTACGCAAAAATCGTAAAAAATCGTTGAAAATGCGCTGTACATTTTGTATTAGTGTAAAATTTAAAAGCCTTGAAATCCTAAATTTGACGTATTTCCACCATAAATTTGAAAAACGCTAAAAAAGTATTTAAAAATATATTAATCTGGACTTAACTTAATTTTATTTAATGTATATTAATAATATAAAATAATTTAACAAAAACAAAATGAGCTAACAACCGTAAAGATCACCCAAAAAGGCCTCTTATATGGCACTTAGCTCGTTTTATTTTTGTCCAACTATTTTATATTATTGTTGCGCATTAAAAAAAACTAAGTCCAGATTGACATATTTTTTAAATGCTTTTTTAGCGTTTTTCAAATTTATGGTGGAAATACGTCAAATTTAGTGTTTTAGGGGAAACTTTGGTGGATTTTCGGCACCTGATAGAATCTTTTGATCATTTTGAAATTTGGCACATAAATTTGTACATTCAAAAAGAAAAAATTAAGATTTCAAGGCTTTTAAATTTTCTACTGATACAAGCACAACGATTTTTTACGATTTTTGCGTAATTTCACGATTTTAGGGGTTCAATTTGGACTCTTACAGAAGTTTGATCAACCTCATATTTTCAGGATGTTTTAAATACACCAGAATGGAAATTTAAAATAATAAAACAAGTAAGGTCCACCCTAATGCCGCATACCCAGTATACTATTACAGTATAATACTGTAGACCCATAAAATATTGGAACAGTCAAAAATACTTATTAGGATACTAACTAAATTATGCTTTTATTGTTCAATTAAAATAATTATTTCCAAAAAATGAAGAATGTAAGTATTTTAATTTAATCTAATACGATATACTGTATTTTTCTATCTTTTTGGTACTGAGAACAATAATTTTAAATTTTAAGTTTTAAATCATAGATTTTGTCCAAACAAAATTGTACCATAGAGTTACAGACGTAAAGGTATAGATATATATGAAAAAAAAACATCTTCACTTAGGAAGCTCTTTTTGTACTATGTGTGGAAAAATTATTACCGCAAAACAATGTGGCAAGCCATATCCAAGGATGTGGCTTGGAATACAACTCCTCAGTTAATTAATTAAGTGCTTCGTTTGATACATATCCTTGAGTCGATAGAGATAAACCGCTTATTGTGGCTAAATTACTCATAGAGATGGCTAGGGTATTTGTACGGTAGGAAAGATGAATGTGTTTCTACAGGTAGTGTCTAGCTACCCACACAAAATTCCTTAAGTAAACACTTGTTACTTGCAAAATGACATCCATTTATTTATCTGCTACAGCATAAGTTATCTCAAATTGTAGGAAATATATACAGTAGTTTATTATATATCAAAATTATGATAACGAATAGCATAAAAAATTTATAAGAGTTATACAATTATCCTTTAAATAAATTTTCATATTTGATAGCATATATGTTAAAATTTAATTATAATTTACTAAGGGACCGTCCATAAAAGACGTCCCCGAAAATTCCTGAATTTCAGACACCCTCCCCTGCTTGTTCGATTTTGTCCTATTTCCATATAAAGGATGCCCAAAATGCAGTAGGGTACCCCCCTTTTTTTCAGATTTTAACTTTTTTTATCATTATGAGATAATAAGAGATCAAAGCCCTCATCAGTTTGATAAAAATTTATTCGTATAATCAAACAGAACAGATACTACATAGAAAAACTTAAATCGTCTTCTTTGTGCCATTATATGAACACGTTTAATGACAATATTCAACGAAGGGTTTTTTGCAGCCAATCGTCAATTGAAGTTATTTTTGGGAACGGTGAATCGGCACTGGATGAAATATCTTCGACATCACTTTCGTTTTGCCATTCCACATTTTCAGTATTGGGCGTAGTACTTCTAAAAACGCACAAAACTTCGTCCTTTCTCCTAACCGCAATTTTCGTTGCCTTACGTTTTTGAATTTTCTTCATTTTTACGTGGATATATTTGATATGAGCTGCCAATGATTTCGCTGAACAAAAATAACTGCCACATGTTTTACATGTTCTTTTGACGAGCTCATCCGAAACAGTTGGGCTATAAAAATCGTAGGGCAGCCTCAGAAAATATTTTTGTTCTGGCGTGAGTTTCACAGAAAGCTGAAGTAGCTATGGTGCCAACTTTGTAACATTTATGGCCGGTGGTGGCACATGCAATCGACCAGATACACTTTTTGAAATTGGTATTGGATGGCTTTTGCAATCGCCTGAATCGCCGCGGTAGAATTCGAAATCGCTTACATATCGTCGGATAGTGGAATTATGAAAAATTTACTTCATTATATGAAAATTATTGAATTTGGAAAAGAAGTGTTCTTCCGAAAATGGCTTGACCCCCCCCCTTCCTTGTCAGCTTCTGTCCGATTTTGATATAAATGTGCCTTGCGCATCTGCGATAAACTTGCACATGCGCTCAATTATTGTTGTTTTTGACAAGTATTTTTAATCTTAGTTTTATGCTTCAAATAAAAATTATAAAAAATGCAACAAAAAACAATAAATATATACGAAGAAACGTCGAAATAGTTTTTAAAAATTATTTTATAAGAATTTTTCGAGGTATGTTTGAATTTCGGGATTTTGTACACCTACTTTGAGTACACCAGGGATTGACCCTTTGCTCTTCATAAAGCAACAATACAGGTCATGTTTAAAGTTATAAACAAATGCAGGAAATAAAACAATTAAAACACAGTAGAAGTCGAAAAATGAGCAGAAACAAGCGACGATCTGACAGTACTGACAGTATAAACAAACTACTAATAATTCTTCACCCCAGTATTGGTTTGCCATATCTCTATTTTCGGACATTTTAAGATTTTTACTGGGGAATTTTTGGAGATAAGACAAATGAATACTGGGGTGACGAATTGTTTTACGACAGACAGCATTTCACAGCTGATAGAGATGCGTACTGCGCAAGGTCAGATATATTGCGTTACGTCATTTCGCTGCCCCGTTCTGTCACAAAATAATCTTGCGCAGGCTGGACCTTTAGTCCTCTTTTCTTCTCTATGGTTTGGAGCTTCTTAAAAACCTGACAAAAGTCCAAACCAAATTATTATTGATTCCAATATTGAAACAAAAATTGTATATTTTTTATTGATTCATGACTTTCAATGCCAATTCTTTAGTTCAGTAAAATCCTTTTGGCGTAGTTAACCAATTTTATATGGTACAGTAAATTAATTGAAATACAATAATGATCGAGAAATTACTAGTCTACTAATTAAAAATAATTTCCGGAGAAAGATGATCTAAATCCTCGTGAGACCTTGATTGACTAAATTCAAGGTTATTTAAGAAGTTTAATTAAATAAAAATTATTATTTTTTTTTTAAAGCTATGTATAAAGTGTAAATATAATGAACCAGGTTTTAAATAATTTAAATTATGAATACTACTTCAGTGTTTCTCCATCATTATTAGTCTTATTTATAAGTGTCTATAGTCATGTTCTATCTTAAAAAATAGATACGATACAGCTCAAACTATTCCAAAACCTAAAAATTAATTTAACATCTAAAACCGAACCAAAAACTAATATGCGATATCTAAAAAAAAAACTATTAAATACAGTTGATATTAATTCACAGCTACACCTAAAAACTACTTTAAAATCTCCGGCGCCACAATCAATCACTAATAGTTTCCCTTTCTTAATAAAGTACCTATTTGTAATTTATAAATAAAATAAATTAACTATTAATCTGTTAATGTCCATCCAATGCATAAATTGTACTTTTGGGCCACGAGTTTAGGGCCGAGAGAGGCGTTGGATGGATTCTCATCAGGCTTCGAAGCTGACAAGTTTATTTGCCTTTTTTTTAAGGTTTAATATAAAATCTTTTAATATGTATGAAGACATATAATTTTTATGTTTTAATAAATTAAACTACAAAGAAATTAAATAAATTGTTATTGGTACTTATTTTTTGGTGTTAAAAACTGTCCATTAATATATTTATAATTATAATAAAATAAATAACATTATTAGGTAATAAAATTATTTTAGAGCTTTCAAGATGCCGTACTTATCTTTATTACTAGCATAATTTAAGCATTAATAAAAACACCGTAAGATGGAACATTTTTCGGTATACACATCTTTAATGAAAGCTGACAAAAATGTAAAAATACTAGAACCAGTTTTACGACATATTTCAAATCTTTATACTGTTTTATTTAGCGGTTTTGTAGATCGACAGTATAAAGTATAATTATAATTAATTATTATTATAAGTTTAATAAAAACAAAGTCCCCATATGCTAGAATATTTGTATATATTTACATTTTTTTCTGGTAAATTCTATATTATACGCACATTAAAAAGTGTACTTGAAATTCAAGTTGAATTGAATAATAAATATGCGCAAACGTATGTTATTTTCATTTTAATAATTTTTTTAATGATTATCCGTTTCTTCTTATTTAGTTTTTTAAGAAAAACTTTATTTTTTAAAAAACTCAGATGTACAGAATTTAGGTGGATTGAAAATACGCAAAAAAAAACTGTTGCCAAAACCGCATGTTAAGTTGAAATTTAAACTAATAATTACTAGCAATCCCAGCGCTCTATGTTTTACGGTATTCTTTATTAGTACTTTTTTGGCATAAAATACATGAACAAATTTCAATTAAATAAATAACAAAAATAAATAAATAAATAAAATATCTATAGAGAAATTGCACTGCTACCGAAGTTTCACAATCAATAAGAAAATCCCTACCAAAATGTCATACAGCTATTTCACGTTTTTTTGCGATGATTAGTGAGCATATATTGGTTTGGTGGCTTTCGCACAGATTGTTGAAAATAAAAAATAAAAACAAGAAAGTTCACATGACGTTGTATGAGGCAAAGTGAGTAGACAAAAATCTTCTACTGTATAAATACCATATTTTAATAGAATAATTTTTACTCTCTGTTTTAGCACCTTTATTAATGATATAAAATTTAAATCATTATAAAGTTTAATATAATAGAGAAAAAGATGCAAGTCGCTTGCAAAACAACTTTACACAAGATTCTACAAGAAATCTTTGACATAGAGACTTGAAATTTGGACCAAATTTTGTTTACTACTTAGAAAATCTTTGTTCCAAATTTCAAGTCACTGGGTCAAAGCGGTTTTCAAATATCGTAGTGTAAACTTGTTTTACAATATCTCTTTTAATATTAAATTTAGGTGTTTTGTTGAAGGCACTTTTTAAAGACTGTTCTTGCTCCTTGGCCCCTGAATGTATTAAATGAAATATATATGACTCGGCAAATTAAAAATTTTTTTGGTAGCTCATTGCCATAGCTTTTGGAGCTTCTAACACCCAACGGAACCGGATCCGGAGTCTTACAGTTTAAAAATAGCTTAATCTGAATGTACTTTAAGACATATATATAATATAGCCGGGAGCAAATAATGAACTAAAAATGGTCACCAGCTCTCCTACTAATGTATCATTATAAGTCCTTAGCTACAAATACCTCGCTTAGCATGAGCAAATTTATGGATGTCCTCTGATTTGCATAAACGCCACTCTAGCTTTTGCAATCTAATAAAACCAATTAATTTTATCGTCACATAATATTACGGCCTTCATGCCATTTGTAATACAGGGCATTTTAATAGTTTTAATAGGTGTTAGATACGTTTTCTTCCCACAGAAAATCCACGGTGGAGATAAGTATATTAGCTTATCTTTGCTTCACACAGTCATAAGCCGCAACTTCCTACTTTATTTTTTTTTCATTTGAAGGGCCCAGTGGAAAAACGACGAGGTTCCATTTTTAAAAAAGTTGAGTAAAACGAAATTTAAAGTTTCGCAACTACTGGTGAAATAGTTTTTAATGACGTTTAGAGTTCTTTCTGAGTAATTTTCTCGATCAATAATTCATTAGAACCCCATGTTGAATCCAGGCACGAATAAAAACTTCATGTATACTAGGGTGCCAAAATTAAAAATAGATTTTTTTTTAGGGTCCCATCCCCTAAAAATGTTCATTTAGGTCAAAAACCAACCCTCAATTTTTTTTCAGATTTTTAAAAAAATATTTAGCGGTTTTTTGGGAGACAAAACATGTTAAGGCTTTTTATTATTATTTAAATATAAAAAGATTGAAATCCGACGATTTTAGAAGGGAAACTTATTTTTGAATAATAAGGGAATATTCAAAAAAAAATTACCCTTTTACATGAAAAAATGGCTTTACCAGGGTAAAATCATTGTAAAAATTGGTGTATGAAGCTTATTTATACTATAAAAAAGGTTACTTAGAAAATTTTCTCGTAGGTCTATTTTTTTTAGAATTTCATGGATAGATACCAATTAACGCCATATTTATTTTTTCGAGAAAAAGAATAGGATGTCCAAAAAAAAATCACAAATCCCATAAAATGTAAAAAAATTACTTTATTTCGATTAAAGGGATTATATTTGGCCAAAAAGCATGGTAATATGTACAAATTGCTTTGAAATGTATTTATTTTTATAACTGGGTGTTGTAGAATTTTTTTTTCGGATTTTTAAATATCTTACATCTTTTTTGAAAAAAAAAACCTTATTTAATGTGTTTTATTACATAATTTAACATATTACAATGCATTTTGAAAACATTTTTTATTTATTTTCTACAAAACTGACATATTATTGCAATTTAATGCATTTTTTTTAACTTTTATTGAGATATTTAATTATTTTTTGGACACCCTGTACTTTTTTTCAAAAAAGTAAGTATAAACCCTGAATTCGGACATATTGGAGAATACCCTAGGAAAAAAATACTCATTGGAAAAAATTCTAAGTGCAGTTTTTTCTAGCCTTTATTAACCTCATTTGTCAATTTTTACCAATTTTACCTCATAAAAAAATTCGTTTTATTTTTTTAGAGGGACATAAAAATTAAGAATATTGCTTTATTATCCAGAAACACTTTTTTATTCCATAAACTTTCAATATCAAAGTTTTTATATCTTTAAAAAAATAAAAACCCTTCACATGATTTTCTATTTAAAAAAACGCGGGACCTCCTAATATTTTTTTAAAAATCTAAAAAAAAATCAGGGTTGTTCTGTCATCTAAAGGAACAATTTTGAGGGGTGGGACCCCGTAGGTCCTGGGCACCCTAATGTATACCCAACATTTTTATACATTTCAAAGATGTAAACATTCAAATTCAAATTTTCAACTGCAGTTTTTACTGGGATCTCATTGTTTGTCCCCTATAAGGTTTTGTATGTAGCTTCCTTATGTTACAAGCTAACAGACGCCGCTAAAATGTCGATTTCGAAAAAAGTGGAACCTCAACGTTTTTCCACTGGACCCTTCATTTATCAATGCCATAAGAAGAAATATCTTATGAAATAAACTTAGTTTTTTATTATTTACATTGTCTATAACATTTATAATATGAAATAGGCCCACGTTCAGGTTGATTAAAATTCATATTCATAGAAAGCAGGTTTTTATTATTTACTAGTATATATTTATTTTTATTTTCTTTGTCCCCCTGAATTTTACATATTTCTCTGTGCGATAGTTTTCTTAAGCTGTTTACAAGTTAATTCGCATTTATATACATGCTCATATGTCTCTTTACTAAGTCTTAAATAACACAGCCCCATAAAAAAAAGTATTGTGTGTATCAATTCCAGCGGTAGATTTGCTCCATCACGTCTTGCTTCTTTCCTAACCTCAAAAAATGAGCCAAAAAATGCTGAACTGACTGTTTTTATGCTGCAATTAAGATTCTGATCATTTAATTTGTATCTATTATATCTAAGGCTTCTAACACAGACCCAGCTTTTCCGTGTATGTCAAAAAGCTTACCTAACCTTAAAAAACAAGTGGAAAAACGCCTCAATCCTAAATTCTGTAAACATCACAGCCCCACAAATAAAGTATCCTGTTTATCAGACTAGACTACCATATCTATCTGTATTTTGGCCCGCTGAATCTAAATTTAATGCCAGAGAATCAAGGCAAATAATCTAGCCTTAAAGGTGTAAGTTAAAACCTATTTTACGGATTTCTTATATGACAATACATTGAATAGTATATTTCTAACCCAATAAGAAAACGAAACATTTTCAACTCGAGAGATGCTATTTGGTCTAGGCCAAATTAGCATCTCCAGAGTTTGAAATCTCATTTTTTTTATGAGGTTAGAACAGTCTTTTATTTACAATCACAATAAAAAATAAAATACTACGAAAATATTTAGATTTAAACACATGTTTGGTTATGCAACATGTTGCACTCATTGACTCTCATAGCGCGCCATCTCTGAGGTAAAATCTAAAGCCAAAACAGGTTAGAAAAGAGGTATTTTTAGCCCTTGATTAGAAAAAAAGTAAATAAAAATGATAGACTTTTGCAACTTTTGTAGTGCACAAAAAGGACATTATACCGTATGATAATGAATAAAATACAGCACGTGGCGCATAGAAGGAGAAGCATCTAAAATAACAAGCATTACGTGATTTATGGACAGCCCCGTACATAAACAATTATAAAGAAAAATTATTTAACAAATCCTTTTTCTTCATAGTTTTTTGTAGCACTATTAGAACTATTGTTCCTCGTCTAATAGATCTTTTTAGATAAATGTACTGCCCGAAGATATCTATTTACTTTACATCATGTACCTGCTCATATTAAAATAAAACTATTTTAGTATTCTTTTTAAATATGTGTAGTCGTTAATATATAATTATCACTGGTCGGATCAAAGTATTCATTTACCAGGGGCTCGCACAAACCATATATTTAAAAAACTAATTTTTAAGTAAATAAACACTTTAAACAATATTTTCAAACCATATCGACCCTATTATGGTGAGTGAATTGAATTAATAAAAAAAAATAATTTTCGTAAGAAATGTTTTTAGATTTTTTTTATTAAATTAAAATTTATTAAAAAAAACATATATGTTCGAAGTTACAATAACAGCGTCACATGAAGTTAGTAAAATAAAGTTTAAAATGTCTATTTATTTTAAAAATTAAGTTTTTATTGGGAACCCCCGGTAAATAAATACTTCAATCCAACAAGTGCACTAACAATTATCTATTTTAATTATCTCGATATCAAATATTAGACAAATCAATAAGTTATAGATTAAATCATTAATATTATATTGATAGCTTTAATTTAAATCAATAAATTAATGAACAAGAGAAATTAATACGTTTTACAACCATTTTTTTAGTATGTTTTATTTTAAAAGGTAATTTAGTACCTAAAATGTTAATAGTTTATTTGATTTTAATTAATTAATAAATAATTAAAACAATTAATTAAAGAAAACTAATACAAACTGTTACTAAATCGTTTATTAAAGAAGGAGAAGAAGAAGAAGAAGAAGAAGAAGAAGAAGAAGAAGAAGAAGAAGAAGAAGAAGAAGAAGAAGAAGACGAAGAAGAAGAAGAAGAAGAATAAGAAGAAGAAGAAGAAGCTAAATATAAATTTTCGCTTAAACTGAATAATAGTAAAGGAGCGATTATTTCACACTATATATTCCAAGCTATGCGCATGCCTGAGAAATATCTGTTGTATATTTTTAACGATTCACTCACCGCAGTAATGAGGAGAATCCGGCGCATGCGCACTGATTCTGTTTTGACGTATGCCTAAAATTATTTTAAGGTTATGAAACATTCTTTTGCAGAATTTTACCAAAATATCTACTTTTTTTATGCATATTGTTACACCAGGCAAGCATTTATTTTTTAATTAGCTAAATCTAAACTATTTAGCCTAGATATAATCCTATTTGATTCTTAAAATATATCTCCTTCTAAATTCTGAAATATCGTATCTGAAAAATGCCTCCCATTAAAAAAAAAACACCAAACCAGCAAAATACCAAACCAAACCATTATTAACGTTAACCAACGCCTCCCATTAAAAAAAAAAACACCAAACCAAACCATTGTTAACGTAAACCAACGCCTCCCATTAAAAAAAAAACACCAAACCAGCAAACTACCAAACCAAACCATTGTTAACGTAAACCAAACAAAAAAACTAGTGTACTGGTAGTAGTAGTTTGGTAGTTTGCTGGTTTGCTGTTTTTTTTAAATGGGAGGCGTTGGTTTACGTTAATGGTTTGGTTTATAGGTTTATTTTTCTTTATTAAAAATCGGTGACTTAGTCTATTGCCAGATAAAATTTTAAGTAAAATGAAATTGGTTTGGACTTTTTGTGCATTTTGTATAGTAACTCTCTTGGGAGTCCACCTAGAAGTTAGTTCGGTTTACCTGTACATAGATCATCATAAATTAGTTACGGTGCCATTTAAATCCCATTTTTACAAAAATTTGACGTAGTGCCTTTTACTTGTAAGCCGACGATATTATCTAGTCTTTATAATAAAACTTATGTTATAGTATATTATACTTTTATCATTATAAATTATCAATAATGTAGTGCGTGGGGCCTAATTCACAGAATCATGTACTTTCGCTTATAGGAGAAAAATAATACCTTGCTTATTTGGTCACAATAATATTAGAATCATAATAAAACAGGTTGATTATTTATTTATAGATAGATAATTTAGTGCAAATGCCCACTTTATAACATTTAGTATTTCGCAAACTGTGTATTTTTTTGGTTTGGAATAATTAAATGTAGGTACGCGTCTACCCACAAGTTTCCTTCGAAATTAAGTAGTATTTCCACATAAATATATGTTATAAGTTTATTACTTTTCCCGAGAAAATTCCTGCGTAAGTCAATTCAATTTTTTTAATTCAATTTATTTATTATTTTTTTAAAATTGTAGTTTAAATCCGCCTAAGCTTATTCAGCTTGTTTTGCAGATATCTAACAAAATACTAACAACTTATTAAATCCTTTAAAAATACAATTCATAATCTTTCACCACAAAATCAAAAACACATCCCCAACAATCAACATTGATGGCCACATTATAAATCCATCTCCCACAGCTAAATATTTGGGAATAGAACTGGACAGCAAGCTCAACTTAAATACACACTACCAGAACATCAAAAACAAAACTATCCAGAGAGCCAAATACTTTCGTTCTCTCACATACAAAGATCAGGGCATTAGTACGTCAAGAGCCTCCACAATTTATGCATCAATATGTAGACTCCTAGAGTACAGTGTCCCTCTCACATGCAACCTTAGGCGTACTACTCTAAATACAATTAAAGTCACCGAAACGAAAGCTTTAAGAGCGATTACAAAAATGAGGAACCCCACGAACCCACTACAAAATCCGTCCAAAAACCTTTTATATGAAAAAACTGGTATAGAACCAATTTGTTACAGACTTTCAAGACTAAGGAAAAAATTCAGTGATAACAACGATAATTATCGTTGTATCTTATTATAATAAGATACAAACAGTACTAAACTATGATAATCCCACAAACAATTCTAAGAGACTACACCCTTCTCTACCACTTTATCAGTCCTTAGTTCATTATTTATCATCATTATTATTACAGTTTTTTTCTGTTTTTACAAAATTTATTGTATTAATTACTAAAAATATTGTAAATACCAATGTATTGTAAATTATGGGCAGAAAGACCTCGGTCGTTAGCCCTTTGGTTTATCCAATAAATATTTTTATTATTATTATTATTACTAACAACTTATTTGTTACCTACTTATACTTATTATTTAAATTTTAATTAAAAAGCAATAATATAATATATTAATAACTAATTTTAAACTAAAATAACTAACTACTGACTAATATTAAACTAAATTAGACCATTTACCTTAATTGAGACAAGAAGAGTAGAGTGATTCATTTAAATTTACATACCCGGGTTTTTAGGTGCATTTTTAATCTTTGCAGAATTATCCTTAATAAAAAAATTTAATTTCTTTTTTAGCAGCGATTTTGAGTTTAAACTTTTTATTTCCTTTGGCAGCAAGTTTTGGGGCGTAGAAAAATAGAGATCTTTGAATATGAGACTTATTGAATCTAGGTGTTAATAAAGTCATTTTTTACAAATCTTGTCTTATATTGTGTTGTGGTTTAGAAAATTTAGCTTGATTTAGGCATACCCATAGTAATGTTTCGTAGGCATACAGGTTTCTAATGGAAAAAATATCAAGTTCAGAATATAGCGTATCTGTACTAAATTTTCTAGATTTTTTAAATAGAATTTTTAATAAAGTATTTTGTGTAACTTCCAGTTCATGTAACAAATTGTCGTAAAGAAGTAAAAAAACCTTGTTTTTCTCGATGTTTTCACAAAACAAAAATGTTCTTCTTGGAGGGTCTGTAGATGTGTCGGTCTGTCTGGGAGATGGATAACTCGAAAACGATTTAACATCCTTTTTAACCGACTTCCAAAAAGGAGGAGGTTATCAATTCGACGTGTGACTTTGTTTTTTATGTTTGTTCCCGCATAACTTTGGAAAGAATGAACGGAATTTGATGAAACTTTTTGCAACTTAAAGAGGGCATTCATGAGGTTCTTCCGTTTTAATTTGACGCTCGGATAATGCAGGGTAAGCTGGATAATTAGGATAAATCTAATCATTTTAACGCAATTTCACTTAAAAACGGCTTAATTTGGTTCTACTACCAACCAAATTTTTAGAGAAATATCAGATAACTCGGATAAGCCGGATAACTTGATCAAGGGGTCACTCAAATATTACGGCATACTGTAAATCTTTTAATTGCCTCTAATTTTAATTTGCTGGACCTGTAATATTAAAATACCAAGCAAAATGATAAATTTTGTAATTTTACCATAAGGCGTTATTTGATTATTACTGAACGCTTAAAGTTTATGAAGATTTTCCTCAGTATTTCGTTTAAAATAAGGTTGGTTGGACTCTTGGGCGTTGAAATAAAAATATTACTTTTATTTTTCAGAAATTTATCTTTAAGATAATGACGTTACAACGATGCGATGCCAGGATTGGCTTGATGTGTCGTCATGTATCTTGTAATGGTTGTTATGCGAGCCTCTGAATAGGCCTTAAGTTGTAATTGTAACCTAAAAATTTGACGTTTTCCTTGTGTTCAATATAATTTACGTTTGTACAATATGTAGAATATGCTAATTTAGTGTGAGTGTATGAAGAATAAACCAAAAAAGTACCTTTTTCAATACCATACAAAATAACATTAAGTATAACCATGTTTTTATGTAACTTTCTCTTCTTTTATTAGCTTTAACAATCATTGTCATAGACAAAAAATTTCACAATATTTTATATGTTAAAAGGTACGAGTTTTAACCAATTAAAAATCGCGGGAATTTTAAACTACTATCTTGCATAATTGGACGGACTATATACTAGGGAGTTGCGTTCCATCCGTGGAATGGGCAACATGTACTTTCGGCTAGAATTTGTAAATCGGTAACAACGTTTATTTTACGCACCAAGTATTTTATGTGAAAATGTGATTGTCAAGAAAATATTAATACTATGAAACCGTTCTATATATTTAAATTGATTTAAATTGAATATTTGATGTTTGTGGGTTAACCACGTTTTTTTTGTGAGGTTATGTTAATAAGAAATTATATTTAGTTGAAACGATTAGAGAGACTAGCTTCAAGTCTCTAATACTTGTACCTGGTCAATAAGAACGAGAGTTTAAGACCATTAAGTCCTTTTGGGTCACTTTAATTTAGTGTCCAAAAGGAAATTTTGAAGAAGAAGAAGAAGACTATATACTACATAGAACGTAGGAACATATTTTTTAAAATATTGGAATGGAATCAAATAGTATGTAGCACTAAATTTTTTTGTTATTTAACCAGTCTATTATGGTATAAAACACCTTCGAGGTCCCATCATGACTATAAACAAATAAATAAATAAATAAATACTACTGTTTACTTAAACGTGGTTCCTTTTAATCAACAACTGGTGTTTATTTAAATTAATTTGAATAATAGTATGCTATTTGTAAGTAGTTTCTCAAGATGTAACAGCACCTTGCAGCCGCTTAGAATAATTTTCTTGTAGAACGATATAGTTAATTGAACTTTTTGCAAAAGGACGTGTGGGCTGATAGGAATTCCGCAGTCACTTGGGTGCTGTAATGTATGATTATCGTATTACATCTACGAAATTCCTTTTAGTTAATTCGAGCACACCTTGTCCTATTTTCAACCACAACGATTGATTTAGAAGAATTGCATAGTGAATTTTGAACCAGTGACACAATAAATTTATTGCTGTCATAATTTTATTTTATATGTAATACATGCAGCATTAGATCATATATACATAGATATAGCATTAATGTTGATTTGTTTTATGTAGAACATTTACAAAGCACTATAGCGGTGAGGTTGCGAGGAGGTGAAGTATAACATATTTGTCAACAAACCACTGTAGCCGTGGGTGGTGACCAGAAGCGGGAAGGTGAAGTCTACCTGTATATAGCAATGAAAACATTTCGGTTTGACGTGGACTCAAGGCGCATCTATGTATATATGCGCTAATGCAGCTAATCTGAACTCAACGGAGTTTAATTTTTATATAGATTTTATGAAAATAACTATTTTTATTAAAAATAATAATTCCTTCTTTATAAATAACAATGATTTAGAAAAATGAATTTTGAAACTCCGACATTTACAGTTGGATCCAAAAAAAAACAAGATAAACTCGGCGCATTATCTATCTGAGTAACAAATTGGATCAAGGAAGCTATGATTTAAAAATGACTTTTAGTAATATTTTTGTAGCCCATTGTGCTTTTGATAATTTTTAACATTTTACGTCTTAAAAATAATAACAAAATATGTTTAAAAAGTAAAACTTTGTTCAAAATTATAATAAAAGTAAGTTTTTATTCATAAAGTGCTATTATAAACTTAAATTTAACATAAAATTACGGACCAGTATTATTTTAACCAAAAAATTCTCTGTTATAGTGTTTACTTCAAAAATTTATAGAGCACTGCATTATATTACTTCATTTAAACAAAATGTTTATAGATTGATGCTTTAGTTTTCTTTTTATGCACTTTTGTTGTTATTTCTTCTTGCTAAAGCAAATTATTTGGATTTTTTTACAAATGTCAAAATAATGTCTTGATTGACAATAAATTTTAAACAAGATGAAAACCTTACATAAGGAACTAAATATATTCTGCCAACCAAATAACAAGAAACAAATGACCATCAACTCAGATAGATAATGCGCGGAGTTTAGAAAATCTAGTTGTGTAAATTGAATAATTGTTTACAAACAATGCAGTTGTCAATGTTGACAATATTTGTCAAAATTATTTATAATTATTATAAAGTAAATAATCAATAAAGGATTTAATTAAATTAAGTACATAATTAGAAATGCATCAATTAAATGATTAAGAAAGCTCAAGCTATTGGGTTATTGATATGAGCAAGTAGACTTGGCAAAGTTTAATGATTCGGAGAGTTTTGTTAAGATTGAAGAAAAAATGGTACAGAAGGAAACAGTTAAAACGCGTGCAGGCTCGGGAAGAAGGAAGTGAAAATTTACTTAATTATTTAAGAGAGCACCCTTTACGAGACGTGGTGCAGGCTATAAACGATAAAAATTTTGCTGGGTCGAAAACCACCGCCCGCCGCCGCATCGATAATTCCGAAATTGAAAATTTTTATGCAGCAAAATAACCTCTTTTAAACGAAAATCATAATTTTCATAAATTATATATTTCATTACTAAGGAGTTCAAAGTTTTATTTCCCATAAGATTTACTAAATATTGTGTTTAAATGTTTTATATGATTAAATATTCTAAATGTTTTTTCAGTTTACTATTTATTAGGTATATCTGGACCCCGGAGGTAAACGACACCACGTCACAAAAACTTAATTTTTCAGAAGAGCAAGTTTTCGATTCTATTTTAACATTAAATGCATGATCTAGGGGCTCTCCATTAATTTTGTAAAAAAGAAGGAATATTAAAATAAAAATAACCATCTTGGGGAGACTTCTTGCTTCTGCAGATCAAGAACCTCTATATTTGCTAGTTTTCTATTTCTTCCAGCTTCATATACCAGAAGTTACTGTTATTTAACATTATTCGCATTCAAGGATTATGTGTAATAACTTATAAGAGACTACTAATAAACTTAAAGAAAAACTGACAATATGTCAAATTATTCTAACCTCTTTCTTAAAATCTTACATAAACTATAAAATAATTAATAAAATTGACATTTTGGCATATTTAAAACTTGCATTTTTTGTGGGTCCAACTGTACCTCTATTTTTCTATAATATTATTTTGCTAATAGTCACTGACTTTTGATCATTGGTCAAGAATAGAGTTGATCATCAAGTTATGAGTTCCATTGCTGGTTTGAGAAGGTTTGAAAAGGCTGTACATCCCAATCTATTCTTAGCCAATTCTTTTTCAATCGCGTAGAATAACAACACACTATCGTTTGTTTGTTCTAACTCCCAGCTTTCATGACTTTGTTTGTGACCCAAAATTTGATCCTTTCTTCAAAGTATGTTCATAAAATACACTTTTCCGCAATTGCAATTACCTCAAATACGTATACTTATTCTTTTGTGTTATTAGTTTTTCGCTTCAATTAAAAATTCTTAGGAATTAGGTACAGCAAGTACAGACTATTTTCAACTACCATTTTTAATGACTATTCGGAATTAGTCTACCCACTTGAGACGATATGAATCTAAGTACGACAAAAAAAAATCTTCGACATAAATAAATTGCTAGTAAACAGAAGTAATTTACTTGAAACTATGTTTTATTTCTTTTTCTACCACCCTATCCTATATTGCTACTTTGAAGATGAAAATTTTATGATGCGTTAATATCTAATATGTGTATCTTAGTACATATTTGATAACACCGGTCCACAAAAAAAAACATCCATTACGTTTAAACCAGATATATACACAGTACGTTAAGTGGATATAACCAGTTTTGAACGCCACCTCTCAATAAATCATAACAGGACCCTATATTTTTCTGGTGCATTTTTGGGCGCTGAAAACGATTTTTACAATAAAAAGGTTGCTGTCCCCTAAAGGACTCCATTCTTAATAAAAAATGGTTTCAGTCAGATTTGGCTGATTTTTGATTTATTATGGATCTCGGCATTGTAATGAAAATTTTCTAAGGGGCTCAACTCCCAAAATTAAATAATTTAGGTGCTAGAAAACTTTGAAGATCTCGTACTTGTCTGATATTATTTTTTGAACTTTTTTGAAAAAATAAAAATAAATTTCCAGCGCACAGAAAATAAAATCTGGTGAAGAGTAATTGATGTAGTTACTTTGTAGATCTGTGTCATCAGGCACAAAACAGCCATAATATATCCTACATCTTTTTTATATTAGAATATTATAAATTATCATATTATAATACAAAAATTATGTATTATTGATAATTATCTTTGTTCGAAATTAACATTATAGGCTAGGGTTAACTAAAATTAAAAAATATTTCATATGAAAAACATACTAGAGTACCTAGTACTATATTTGCAAGTAATTAATTTTTCTGTTAGCAACAGTTAGCAAAGACATTGAAAATATAACCTAAAAACTATTTTAAAGGACATAAATTTATGTTTGAGAATATAATTTATATATATGTAGTATGCTGTACTGACAAGTACATTACCCCTACGATGTTTTTTTACTCCTCTTTTCTCTAATCTAAAATCGTGCTTATTGTTTGCTTTTTAATTTATAAAATATAATTTATTTGTGGATTAATACGTTATAATTAAGAGGTATGTGTATTAAATATAAATTATAATATAATATATAATATCAATTCGTGATACTAGGTTAGGTACCGGTGCTTTTTTTTCAAATTTTACTCGTATTAATCCCAATTTTTGGAAAATTCAACTCCTGCTAAAGCAGTCGTTGCATTTTCGTCATTGGGACTATTATTCGTAAAATTTATCTAAAAAACCACCATTATCTACCTAGTATCACTTATGATATTACCCCTGATAATAAATCGCAGGAATAATAAAAATTTGCAAAAAATCAGCAAGAGAAACTAATAAACAAGGGGGATTTTTAATAATATCAAAACATATTGTCATCAGAAGAAAATACACTACAACCAAAGAAATTTATATCTTCAAAGGTTGTTCAATAACATATTTTTCTCACAAAACCGTTTGTTTTGTAAGAATATACAAAATAAAAATGGAAGTATTTCAATATCTTGAAAACTCCTATAATACTGTTGTAATCCACTGCATTTTATATGGGAAAATAAAGTTAATTCTCTATATTTTTCTAAATCCTCTCTGAATAAAAATACCTGTGCCTGAAAAGATAATTTTGTTTTGAAATGTGTTTTACAAACAATATTAGAATTTCACTAATATAAAAGATAACGCCAAGATTTAAATACGAGAATTTCGTCAGAGAATGTCAGAATATATTGACAACTTCCCACGACTAATTTGCCTGATATTTTTGCCTGATTCTGGAAAAAATCCGTTACATTCACATAAGATTGATTTCAAAAGTAAAAGGCGGTTGTCTTTGACTAGATATATGCAAAGACAAATGAAACAGATACAACGTAGACCCGTCGGCGAAATAAATAATCGCGATTGGCTGGTTTTTATAAGACTTTATAACCAGGAAACCGTATTTGGAAATACACGCGCATTTATGGAAGATTACATATTTGTACCCTGTCTTTTACGATTGTAAATAATAGGAAAAGAGTGGTTTCTACAGCGGAACCAAATAGGATTCTGTAATTTTATGCCTTCAAGTATTTACCAACTAGTCCAGTCGACAGGAAATTTTAAGTGTCCAACTTATTGCGGTGTGTTTGTTTGTTTGTTTGTTTGTTTGTTTGTTTGTTTAACCTCGTACTATTCTACTTAATTAAGCATCCCCTAATTCCAGGACTTGTGTGGGCTAATAGTAGAGGGAACCACCGGATTATACTGACTCTCGAACTAGTTTTTATAGGGAGTGTCCGCTACACTTATGCCTTCGCCAAATTTTAATTATTAATTAACTGAAAAAGGCAAATCGGCGCCAGTGAGAATCGAACTTTTTTAATTGTAGTAGACTTGTCATGTACAAACGCGGCAGACCACTACACCAATTCTCCCATTATTACCATACATTAACACTGTTACCAATTGCTTCGAAGGGCGCGTAAAGACGTTGCGACGCGTCGGCCCCTAGGTTAGTAGGCTAACTACCTAAAACAGAGTTAAATATGTAACAGGTACCGGACCTACCCACTTCGGCAATAATGCCATACGCCAAATAAATTGCAGTGTTTCTTCCAATTGGAATATTTCTTTATCTACTGGTTAAAAAGTTTATAATTAATTAGTTAATTCATTGATTGACTAAACAAAAAAAAACATTATAGTTAGAACTTAAAATTAAGGACATAGTCAGTTTTCTAGCATTTATACATTTGCTATTAAAATATTTTGTATGCCGTAATATTTGAGTGATCCCTTAATCAAGTTATCCGGCTTACCCGAGTTATCCGATATTTCTCTAAAAATTTGGTTGGTAGTAGAACCAAATTAAGCCGTTTTTAAGTGAAATTGTGTTAAAATGATTAGATTTATCTTAATTATCCGGCTTACCCCCCATTACTCAAGCGTCAAATTAAAACGGGACCACCTCATTAATGCCCTCTTTAAGTTGCAAAAAGTTTCAAAAAATTCCGTTCATTCGTTCCTTTTTTTTGGAAGTCGGTTAAAAAACAGAATACAGAATTAATATACGTCTGAAAAAAATCATTTTTGTATACCTTAAAGTTATTGCTTCGTAAACATTCAGTTTATAACCAACCCTGCTTCTTTCTCTTTTAAACTTCTTCACATTCCTTATTGATATTAATTCTATATAGATTTTAATTATAAATACTATCAGTGCATTATTTATTTTATAAATGAGTCATTTAATATCTTCATTATGAAAATATAAATATTATAATAAATATATTATATCTACAAACATCTTTATGACAAGAAAAAGGAAATAAAATACCTACGTATCAATTAAAAAAGATGAATGAATCTCCTCTCATACAAAAGAAGTTTATTTATATACAATTTACCAAATAAACTGCAAGTAATGGGTAATAAAAAAGCTCTTCTTGGAGAACTCTGTTTAAAATAATGCAATTTATTTATACGACCACCAAATCTGGTGTCCCAAATACATACAAGTACATAAAAATAAAATTATGTAAGATACACCAACACTAAATTTACCATATAATAACTTATTCCACCCATCATGAGAAGGTAAGAGAGTTGTCTACCGTTTAAGACAGCCTTGAAGTAGGTATGTTATGACTTATTTATCTTTATTTTTTTGTTAATAATAAATGTAATTCTATAGATAATAAAAACCAAACCCGTAAGTTATCATTAATAACTAATAATTATAACTGATTACAGCTATTCGTAGTATAAATCATCGTAAGTATACTGTCTAATATAAAATAATAAAATAACCAAAATATCCAATAAAACAAATTATAACAAGCTAAAAGATTAGTACTTTGAGATGCTTATTTTTTAGCGAAACAAATTTACCTTGCTTCAAAGCTACATTAGAAATACCAATAAGTTTTAAAATTTTCTGTATTAAATCAATATAATCAGTTTCAAATTTCAGCCAACGTTATAAATATAAATGTAATCAAGTGAAGGATATTTAAGGAAATACAGGGTGATCCATAACTGGCATGCCAAAATTTAAGAGGTGATTCTAGATCCAAAAATATAAAAAAAGTTCCTATAAAGGTTGGTCCGGAAATGAGCCCTAAGGGATCTAGGGCCCTTTAAAATTGTAATAAAAATAAGGTTTTTAATTAATAACTTGGGTACCGTTTAAGCTAGAGCGGCGAGCTTTTGTATGTATACTAGTATTAATAAGGGCAATAAGTTTATGTTAATTTATTTTTTTAATTTATCCAGAGGCGTGCCCAGACGGACAAAATATATGAGGCTTAAAACATTTTTGCCCCAAACTTTTCTATGTGTATGTTTTTTGGATTTGTTGTAAAAAATTTAGATTTCTAGAGTAAAAATACATATAAAATATCATATAGTGTAACACTGTAGGAGCAACCGTTATCAAAAAAAAATGCAATAACATTTTGTGCCACCAAAAACGTTACTTTTTAAAAGGCTATTACTCCTTTAATATTAAATTTAGGTGTTTTGGTGTATCATTTTTTTTTGCTCAGTTTTAAATGAAGAATCACCCTGCAGCATTAAAATTTTATTGGTGCTTTTTTTTTGTTCCCCATTCAATACCTCATCTTCGAAGGGCCGTAGCTCCCTTAGGGCTCATTTCCGGACCAACCTTTATAGAAACTTTTTTTCATATTTTTGGATGTAGAATCACCTCTTAAATTTCGGTACGCGAGTTCTGGAACAGGCTGTATTTTCCACACAAGACAGCAAAATATTTACAATAAATTAAATGCCAAATTACTCTTCCTTCTATGTTAAATCAAAGGTATTTTTTCTATTAAAGGTATATTAAATATTTCAATTATTAATTTGAAAATTACGTTCAGTGAAGTACCATGATGGAGATGCCTTGAGCTTAGAATTGATAACCTATTATAAAACAGTTCCTGATAACTAATAATTCATTGAAGTAACTTTCCATTTCACTCTTAGAAAATATATCTTTGCATATGAAAAAATGAACATAGGCATTCAAGTACATTTAATAAATTTATTATGATTAACTGACATCAATTATAAGTTTTAATATGGTAAAGAAAATTTTAGATAAACCTGTCTTTCAACAGTTTAAATTTATGCTATAAGAACTTCAGTATTAAATAAGAAATTACGCTTATGGTGTTTACTGTAAACTATTTTCAAAAAACTCTAATTATATGTAATATCAATAAATTATGCAAAAAGTGCTTTCCTCTTTTATCGAAGTGAAAGTAAATATGTAGAGTAAAGTTTCCGATAAAATGCGTATGTGTTAGATTTTGCACTGGTACAAATAATTCAAATCAATTTACAAGATCTTATTTACTGATTAAGAAAACTGATTTAAAATAAAATAATTTATTTTCAAGTTATATTGTTTAATTTCCAGCAACTCAACTGCTGCAGCATGCTGTATATTTTAAATCGATTAAAAATTAAGCAATATGGTGGGGATACATTTCATTTTACTCGCGGACGAAATATGTTTTTTCACTCAAGCTTGGACCAGATGATTTATTCAGTATATATGTACTGTATGTAATATTACTCATTTTTCAAATCCAATTTGTATCAATGTGTAGACTCCGTGCAGAATCTATCTGAGTTGATTTTCATTTGTTTCTTGTTGCATGGTTGATAGAATAAATTTAAATCCATATGCACTGTTGCTATCTTGTTTCAAATTCATTGTCAATCAAAACATTATTTTGAAAATTTTTGAAAAAAGAATCAAAATAATTTTTGAAAAGCAAGAATGATAGAAACGATAAGAAAATTCCTAAAAAAGGAAACTAAAGCATCAATTTACAAATATTTTCTCAAAATAAAACAATATAACGCAGTGATCAATAGAAAATTCATAGTAAACAATGTGACATGTTAAAATAATACTCGTCCATAATTTTAGAATAATTTTGGGAATCACCAGCACAGGTAATGTAAAATTTTATTTTAATTATGAAAAAAGAGCTTAGTTTTAATTTTCAACAAACTTTTAACTTTTTAAAAAAATTTTTATAATTATTTTAAGATGTAAGATGACAGTCAATAAAATTTAAATGTTAAAAATTATCAAAAGCACAAAGGCTAATAAAAATAACACTAAAAGTCATTTTCAAACCACTAATCATAGCTGCCTTGATCCAATTTTTTAATAGATAGATTCTGCGCCAAGTTTACATATTATTTTTTAGACTTTTTTAAGGAAGCTGCTTACTTCACCTAAAACTCATTTTCAAGGTTGGTTTACCCAATAATTAACACTAAACTAACTAAGAATTTGACTAACAAAATGTCAAATTTACTTGATTTGATTAATGAACTTATCAACACACTAGTGCGGCAATACGGATCCTTACCTAATTAAAATAGGTGGCATAAGTTGGTCTTAATCCATGATTGTAAATAAACTTTATAAACGTTACTTTAAACATTATACAGAGCCGTCCAAAAGTTACCCCCCCCCCCCCTCTTACTTTTGAACCAGTTGAGATATCGACTTCAAATTTGCAACTTTTAAATAAGACAACTTAAACTATCTTTTAGCATATATTTAATACTTTCAGCTCTTAAAATGTGGACAAGGGGGCATGGGAGCACATTTTTTTAAATGGAAAGGGGGGTTGTGTAATACATCGTTTTAAAGCTTATAAAATTCTCCATTTAACTCCATATTTTTAAATTAAAAATTTTTTGGGTTTAAAATGGGGTTGAAAATGGGTATTAATGTCAAAATTCCTCTAAAAAAAAACAAATAATTTTTAAAAAATGCCTAATTTCATCATAAAAAAATGTTAATTATACTTTTAAACTAATTTTAGTTGACATAAATAAAAATTTATAAAAAAAAACTTAAAAAATCGAATGTTTTAGCACAAAACATTGAAAAATCAAAACCTTAAAAAACATTTTTAAAAAATTTAAAAATATGAGTTTAAATAGAGAATTTTATAAGCTTTAAAGTGATGTATCACACGACCCCCCTTTCTATTTAAAAAAATGTCCCCCCATGCCCCCCTGCCCACATTTTAAGAGCTGAAAATATCAAATATATGCTAAAAGATAGTTTAAGTTGTCTTATTTAAGAGTTCTAAATTTGAAGTCGATATCTCAACTCGTTCAAAAGTAAAAAGGGGGGGGGTGACTTTTAGACCGCACTGTATATATATTAATCGTTAAGATTACAATGATTGGAAGTCATAGCTCGCTTTCAGCTTATATTACTTTTGCTTTTACGAGTATGTTGAACTGATATAAATCGAAATATGAGTGTTAAATCGTTGAATACAATGCGACATATTAAGTTTGAATATAAATGATTATTATTGGAATGGAACAAAAAAACCACTGCAACAATTAATTTATTGTCTACTAATCTTCCGCACTAAAATTTACTGATTTGTTTGCTTGTTGAGTAAAAAAAATATTTATCTTGGAGAATATAATTTATATATATATATATATATATATATGTAGTATGCTGTACTGATAAGTGAAAATACCTTACCCCTACGATGGTTTTTTTACCCCTCTTTTCTCTAATCTAAAATCGTGCTTATTGTTCGCTTTTTAATTTATAAAATATAATTTATTTGTGGATTAATACGTTATAATTAAGAGGTATGTGTATTAAATATAAATTATATTCTCTCCCTAAATATCAATTCGTGATACTAGGTTAGGTACCGGTAATTTTTTTTCAAATTTTACTCATATTAAACCCAATTTTTTGAAAATGCAACTCCTGCTAAAGCAGTCGTTGCATTTTCGTCATTGAGATTAATATTAGTAAAATTTATGTAAAAAACCACCGATACCTAACCTAGTATGATATTACCCCTGATAATTTTTAAATATATATAATATTAATTATTATGATTATTTTTTAACGTTTTTATCAACAAATCATCGAACAGTTTTTCTGACCACGTGACAATTTTTGTAGTAATTTATTTAATTAATAATTAAATTTGAATTATTTATTATTTATATTAATATTTTTACTTCATTATTTTCCAAAAAATACCGGTATGCCGGTATGCCTAAGGAAGTTATTTCCTTCTAAATGTGTCCTATTTTTAAAGGTATGGTGTATTTTAAGATTTATGTAGCTCCCTTAGGAATGATTTTTGGACCAAGGTGTATAAAACTTTTTCTTCTCAGTTTTTAATATTAAATCACCACCCAGTATTAAAATCTTTGTTTTTGACAAAATTACAAAAAAAATACAAAAAGTACCAAAAGCCACTGTTTTTTTTTTTGAGTTTATTAAATTGTGCCAGAAAAAAACATTTTTTGGCAGTTTTAAAGGGACATGTATAACGAACATAATACTTTTAAATCGTCGCGATTAGACCCGTAGGGGTCAAGAAAATATAACAAAAAACTAAAAGGTAAACACGAAAAAATAATTATTCCACTTTTAAGTAAAAAAAGATGACTTCCGCCCTGCACAGAATGGAAAAAAATCGAGTTACGGACTCTTTTGGATGTCTAGAACAAATTAGAAAAAAAACCGTGCTTTTACCAGATTTTTCCTTATTCATAAAAATTTGCGGTTATATGACTCCACTATAAATATAAAATATGTATTTACAAATATAGTTCTCCGCATAAAAAAAAGTCTCCGACGGAAGGGGGAGGAATCATTCGCGCTCTCTTCTTTCCGCCAAGAGCGTTATAAGGCGTACGTGCTTACAACGGGCCTCCCACTTGCACACACATTCCAAACGTATTTCCCGTAGCCACAGATTCATGCGTCAAACTATAACATTAAGTATTTAAACTACAATAACATTTTCAGAGGGCTTATAAGCATTAAATATAAAATCTTTATAGGTGTACGTGAGATTGTGATAAAAGCTATTCGATATCCTAAGAGCAGGTGTTATTTCTGAAACTAAAAATCTATATAAATTTATGCAGCTCCATGTGCACAACAATGAATTAACAAATAGAAAAAATAATAATAAAAAATGTTCTTGTTAAACATAAGTGGCAGTTAATGACTGGTGTTTGTTTAAACAATAAATGATTTTTGCAATAAATTTTATTGTCATATTGCGAGTAATATAAAAAATAAACTACAAAAAAAGTAGTTTTCTCGATTGTATTTGATTCAATTGCCTTTTTAAGTGTAAATTTATTGCACGCAGACATACAGGGTGATCCATAACTGGCATGCCAAAATTTATGAGGTGATTCTAGATCCAAAAATATAAAAAAAGTTCCTATAAAGGTTGGTCCGGAAATGAGCCCTAAGGGATCTAGGGCCCTTTAAAATTGTAATAAAAATAAGGTTTTTAATTAATAACTCGGGTACCGTTTAAGCTAGAGCGGCGAGCTTTTGCATGTATACTAGTATTAATAAGGGCAATAAGTTTATGTTAATTTATTTTTTTAATTTATCCAGAGGCATGCCCAGACGGACAAAATATATGAGGCTTAAAACATTTTTGCCCCAAACTTTTCTATGTGTATGTTTTTTGGATTTGTTGTAAAAAATATAGATTTCTAGAGTAAAAATACATATAAAATATCATATAGTGTAACACTGTAGGAGCAACCGTTATCAAAAAAAAATGCAATTAAGAGGAAGTAACATTTTGTGCCACCAAAAACGTTACTTTTTAAAAGGCTATTACTCCTTTAATATTAAATTTAGGTGTTTTGGTGTATAATACTTTTTTGCTCAGTTTTAAATGAAGAATCACCCTGCAGCATTAAAATTTTATTGGTGCTTTTTTTTGTTCCCCATTCAATACGTCATCTTCGAAGGGCCGTAGCTCCCTTAGGGCTCATTTCCGGACCAACCTTTATAGAAACTTTTTTTCATATTTTTGGATGTAGAATCACCTCTTAAATTTCGGTACGCGAGTTCTGGAACAGGCTGTATAATAGTTTAGAATTATTAGTTTCACATTTTTAAAGATATTATTCTTATGTTTAGTTAAGGCTATTATTTATCAACATTTACAATACACATTTTCTCCATTGTAAATAAATACATAAATATTTTGTACATCGTCTTACTTTATAATTTATAAAACAGCTCCACAAAATAAAACACATTTTAAGGTGCCTGATTTGATAGATTACAAATATCTTTTAGAATGGGTATTCTAAGGTTTTTGAGGTCGCTGAAACCAAATCCAATGTTTAAAATTCAAAATAAAAATGACCGATCCAATATGGCGTCAAAACAGACAAGTCGATATGGCATTTTCCAAATGGCGACCACAAAAATAATGCAGTTAAACATATTAGGTAATAATATGTATTCAGTAATAAAATTGTTGCACTCAGATTAGAGGCAAACTCTTTAATAAAAAAGCCATCTGTTCACAAAGGCTAGAACTTTTGTTTTTTTTTAAAGTAGTGACATCTGTTTCTGGAAGGTGAACTTTTAGCAATGCATTTTACCTAGAACAGTTTGGGGAAGTTTTCAATAATGGACTTGGCAGGGAAAGTGTCCCATTATAAAGACATACTTTTTAAGCCTTAGTTTTAAGTCAAATTAATGCCAAAAATATGGGCTTCCCGGACCATAGAGCAGTGCATAGCATTTCTGGTGAAATTGAGAATTTAATTTAATATCCTACCATTAGGTTTGGATCTTGTACTATTCTCTATCCAGTTAAGCAAGATAGTAAGGGACGCGGCCTGTTTTACACCACATAGCGCATAAATAGGATAATTATGCATAAGTCGTAGTGTATCAAAAATTTAACAGATGTCGGTACTGTTTTCCTGGAAAGGGCCTATCCAAAGACTCGCATAACAAGAATAGTACATAAGAATGCGATGCCAGGATTGGCTTGATGTGTCTTCATGTATCTTGTAATGGTTGTTATGCGAGCCTCTGGATAGACCTTAATTTGTAATTGTAACCTAAAAATTTGACGTTTTCCTTGTGTTCAATATAATTTACGTTTGTAAAATATGTAGAATATGCTAATTTAGTGTGAGTGTTTGAAGAATAAATCAAAAAAGTACCTTTTTCAATACTATACAAAATAACATTAAGTATAACCATTTTTTTATGTAACTTTCGCTTCTTTTATTAGCTTTAACGACCGTCAATTATTGTCATAGACAAAAAATGTCACAATATTTTATGTTTTTAACCAATGATGTAGCTTAAAAATTGCCTGAATTTTAAACTACTATCTTGTATAATTGGACGGACTAGAAATACAATTTTTTTTAATTAATAATTATTACTTTACACAAAAAAACCGTATGAAATAAAAATATAGATAATATTTACCTTACAATTTGCATAAAACGGTAGTCAACAAACACAACACAGTTTAAACAGTATAAACAGTCTTTTATTCTTCTCCTTCTGGTATGATCGAAATCCATAAAATTCATAAAATTTTATACCAACTTAAAAAATTTGAAAAAATCTGTTAGTTTCGTAACTTTTAGTAAAATAATAACTAAAATAACCAACAAGTAGTTAACTAACAGTGAGCTATCAACGATAAGTTAACTAACTAGAAGTTTAACTGACGATTGAAATAACGGATGTAAGTGTTCTTTTAAAATATCTAATTTACACAGTTTAGTTTTTAGTAGAACATTAAAAAACCTAGGTTATCAAATAAAATTAATTTTATGACTAATTTTAGTGCTTCCTGTTACTGTTTTACATTTTTAAGTAATGTGTTTATATTTCTTAAGCGACGATATATGTGTTCTTAAATTTATTTGATTTTTTTCTTACTGAATTGCCAGTATTTACCTGGAGAGCATATTATTTACTTTTTTGTATACGTATGAAAACTTTTGTATTTGTATGAAACCTTCTTATGAGATATGAAAAGCTTTTAATAGCAAGTAGTTTAAAACTCACAAGTATTAAATAACACAATAAACTAAACGTTCAAATTAAATTTCAATTAGAAAGGCTAAGCATATTTTTCTAGGGCGTTCATTATTTGATTTAAACAGCATAATGCTTATGTTTATTTAGGGTGACTTCAATTCAAAATTTAGCCAGCTGTATTTGGGTTTTTGTGATTGACATTGCTTTTAATACAATATGTTTAATTTTGGTATAATTAAATATGTTGATATGTAATGAAATCTGATATGTGAATTAAAGGATTGAAATAAATAGTTTAAATTCATGAATACGAAAATGGTTTGTGTTTAGAAGAAGTGTGCAAAATCTCTGGTATGAAAAACTTTTTTGCTAATTAATTAAGAAAAAACTAATAATAATCCATTAAATAAGTTCTCTCAAAAGCCGGCCAGTCGGATTTTATATTATTACTAAAAGAGTTTCCTTCTTTTGCTTCGCTTTGAGTCTTTGTGAATTTTCTTTGCCCTTTCGCCGACTTTCTTTGAAAACCAGTCTGTCATGGCGTCAGTTCCAAAAAAGTGGTTGACAAAATAAGTTTTCACGGGAGTCGATAAATCTCAAGAATAAAGAAAATTTCTTGATTCTTTAAAATAATAAATAAAATTGACTAAAAACTTAATTGATTTTGTTTTGTTTTATTGTGTTTGGACTTTTGTTTTATATTTTGTATTTTTTTTTAGTATTTAAAAAAATAAAAAAAATAAAAAATATAAACAGTTAATTTGAAATATGTCTCGGTGTACGGTTCTATAGTTTTGTTTATTGTTCGCAATTGTTTATTTAAATAATATTTATGTTAAATGTAGTGTTTTAAGTATGCTAAGGTAAATGTTTTCCGTATTATCTAGGCATAAGATTAAAAAGTAGACTTTTTTTTTTAAATTATATACCTTTTTTTTTGTGTTTTTACATAAGGTCTTTTTCTTTCTTTTAGCTTGATAAAGTCTTAATTAAAGACGAAACGTCGCTAGTGCATAAAACTTAGTATTTTATTTTAAGTCCTAGTCCCGATATGTGTTTAATAATTATAATTGTATATTCGAAGGACAGTAATATAATTTGATTTCAAAAATTCTTGTAGTTTTGACTACTCTGCAGACAGTAGAGTTAGTTTTTCACAGTTAGTCACAGGTTAGTTAATATGTATTTATGTATTTAAGCAATTAAACTAATTGAAGGTAATTAATTATTATGACTTATTTATAAATATATGCCTATATTTTTGCACCGGAAATACAGTAAATAATTTAATGACTTCCTCAGATGTATTCTTGAACTACGTGTTATACTCCTCGCAGCTTCACACACAAACCCCGAAAATAAAAAAAAATGTCTAAAATCAATATTTTTTGTATTTAAAAGTGCCAAAATCTGAATATTCCAGGTAATACTTGTTTGGGGATTAACGTGTCAACACCAATGATATTACAAAGCAAAAATAAAAACAAATTGACAAAACTCTGATTTTTTTATGTGCTTATATTTACAATACCACTAATTTCGAGTATCATAGTGAAAAATCTGAAAAAAAAAATCCGCGCCGCTAGGGTTGAACATATTTTATTTTATATTCTCGATTTTGCTGAAATTTGGAATTCATGGTCCCATATGCTAGGATAAAAAGTACATAAAAAAAGGCGATTTTAAGCATTTTTTTAAATAAAAAATGACTATATTTTCTTCTGTTTTCAAGTTAATCTGTCTTATTGGTAAAGTAAATCATATTTAAAAAATAAAATAAAGATATTAAGCATACATAGGGTTTAAAATAAGCCAGTAATTTCTTGTAGAAAATTAGTGTTTGTCGCAATATGGCACATGACCTTGAAACCTAAATTATTAAAATAAGTGACCTTTTTTTTTGTTTTTTACATTGGTATGGGCTTTATCATATTCAGTAGCTTAATTATGAACTGATGTTAGTAATAAATAATATAAACCTTATTATCAATCTTAATTTAGATCATTTACCACAACGTCTTAAAAGTCGAACCGCCCTAACTTTTTCTCTATATTTCAAACTTTAAGGCATTGATTCATATGGGATTCATAATGGGAGATTTAGCTCAGCGGTCAATGGCATCGATATAGCCTGACACTGATCTAATGATCGTGAGTTCAAACCTCACTGGCGCCGATTGCCTTTTTCAGTTAATTAATAATTGAAATTTGGCGAAGGCGTACTACCTAGATTTATTGGTTCGAAAGTCAATTAAAGCCGGTGGTTCCCTCTACTACTAGCCCACACAAGTCCTGGACTTAGGGGATGCTTAATTAAGTAGAATAGTACGAGGTTAAAAACAAACATAAACATATAAAGGACCTTAAATGAAGCATCCGTACCAAATTTCAGCAAAATCAAAAATATAAAATAAAATATGTTCCACCCTAGTGGCGCGCATTTTTTTTTTTCAGATTTTTCACTATGCTATTCGATATCAGCGGTATCGAAAATCTAAGTATACAAAAATTCAAAGTTTTGTCAATTTATTTTTATTTCTGGCATTTTGTGCAAAGGGGTTTATGTGCCTAACAAACAAATTATAAACTGCTAAAGCGCTGTAGCTGCAGCGTTAGGCACACAAACTCCATTTGTATGTTTTTGGTGTTGGAACATAAATACCTTTTTAATTTTCACTCTCCGTCTATCCGCCTGTCCTTCAGTCTGTCTCTCTGTCTGTCAATCTGTCTCTCTCTTTGTCTGTCTATCTATCCGTCTGTTTGTCTGTCTGGTAATAAAACGAAACATATTAAAATTAAAAAGAATCCCTCTAAACATAAAAAACTTATGGGGGGCTAAACATAAAAAAATCGATAAAAGTGAAAAAAAAAAAATTAACACAACTTATTTTATTTTAAATATTTTTATTAAAAAGATCAACCCTCCTAAAAAAAAAACTATAAGGTGATAAACTTCTTAAAAATCTAAAAACTTGAAGGAAAATTGCTACCAATCTAATTTTTTTAAGAAAATACATTTAAAGACAAAAAAGTTATAGAATATAAAGGGTATGGTTGAATCTGCGAAGAGTATACTATAGAGTGCGAAGCATTCTATATCTTTACAGCATTTAAGAGATTTTTTCTACAAAAATTTAACTTAAAACTTTTTTTATGCAAAAGAATTGACCAAAATTTAAGGAAAGTATTTAATTTTTTACTTTTGGATTTATTTAGTTTACGTATGTTTTAATATAGTTAATATTATTACTATAGCCTATTATATAGTATTTCAGTGGAACAGTTATACCAAAATACATCATTTATAATATCTTGTGTTTCATTCATTATCCAACTAAACAAATTTGGCAGCCCTGATTTTTTTTCCGCTTTGTTGTCATGTTTATTTTATAAGATAAGAAGATAATAATAATAATAATAATAATAATAATTAATAAAGGTTTTATTGTAGGTATAAGTATGAGTTGCTTTTCATCCGTGAAACGAGTAATATGTACTTTCGGCAGGAATTAGTAATACGTTAAGCGCGTTTAATTTTCTAACATCAAGTCTTTTAGTATTAGTTATTTATTTATTTATTTGCTATCTTAGATATGCCCCAGAATCGATTTTATATATTTTATAGTGATTGTATGGAAGATGTACAGTAAAATGACGAACATGTTATTATATTGGAGTAAGAAGGGAATTTTATGTTTTTTAATCATTTATAATGCTGATAAATTTTGATTTGGAAGCAACTAACACGTGAAGAAGTTTTTATACGTACAAAAATTTTTATATACTAGCGCATGCGCAAATATAATTACAAATTAGAAAAAACTGCCTTGGCAACAGCTAACACAACCAACAGTAAGCACGAAAAGAAAAGAAGGAAAAGAAAAAGAAAAGGTCTTACAGAAGACTGTAAATTTTATATAATTAAAACAGGAGTGGGCATGGTAAAAAGCCAGACAAGAACCACTCTTGGTGATTTGAGTAACTAAGAGGGATCTGGCTAATTATCTCACTGAGAAAAGACCAAAATAAAGGAAGAAGAAGAAGAAGGTATAAGTATATAAGTTTACATATTTCTTTTTTTTACAACAAATAACATAATATTCTATAAATATGTGCATAAAATAATTAAAATTTTCCAGCAGAGTAACATAATTCATGGAAGAGACCCTAAAAATTGTTTATTCCTTGTATTTTATCAAGACCTTGCATTTTAATTGATGAAGTAGCCCGCTTACGCATGCGCATTACATCAAATTCGCAAATTATCAATGAACCACCACTTGGTGTTTTTTAATTTCTTGAGAAATTACTATGAATGGACCAACGAACTAATAACTCTTCTTACTAGAATAGGCATTTCATTCGTTAAAACTGACAAAAACGTCGGCAACATAAACATTCGTCTGTCTTACTCGCACGTCTTTATTCTAACAGAGACAACAATACCAGTTACTGGTAATTGTTATTGTTCAGGCCTGAATATACCTATTATTTGTTTACAAACAAACCGATATGTTGGCGATACTTTATTTTAACGGTATGCTTATTCTAGAAAGAAGAGTTCTTAGTTCGTTGGAATGGACTTTTTATCAGTAAGAATGGTTTATTGTAAATACGAAACAACGGCAACAGTGTGAGATCTTTAATTTACTACATAATAGGCTATAGTAATAATGTTAACTATAACAAACATTAAGAAAAGCATTCCATAAAATTGTTTTCATTCATTAAATTAAATTTACAACTTTTCAAAACAGCTATAAAGTTTATTTAAACTTTGGTTATTTTACATCAAAGATAAATTTATTATGTTTTCTTGATTACTTAGCTGTGAATTTTATTATTCTTAGATTTAAATATATATTGATTGACTACAGTAGTAAATGTCAGGGACGCTCCTAGAAGTTTATTTAATGTCCTAATAAAATATAAATATATTTTGTTCGTCATAAATATCCCAATTTACCGGTTGAAAGTTCACTTCCTACATATTTTTCAATTTATAAAATAACAAGTTAGAAAAAAATATTCTTGATAATTTATTGCGCCTCATGGTGGCGGAATTTCATAGATTGATAGCCAAAATAAAGGAAAAAAAATACAATCGAAAAAACGAATAGTAGATCTTTTATATAACACTTCAGCGCATGTAAAAATCATATTCCTAGTCTTCCTAAAGGCATAATTAATTTTTGCTAATACCTTAAATTTTTACGTTTTTTTTAAGGAATACTTCATTTCATCGGCTACCCAAAAATACCTTACTTTTAACCTGAAAATTTAACCACTTCCTTAAAATAATTACTAAATGTTACCCCCTCTCCCGCCTAAGGGTGTAGATGAAAAAAAATCTGCTTTGATAATTAAGTGTCCCCCTTGATATTGAAGCTTAGTACCAAATTTCAAATACCTATCTGTTACGATTCCTGCAATGTTCCAATTAAATTTATTTTTTTCGCAAGGTCGCAAACATTGTCAAAAAAATGTATTCAAATCATAATCACACTATAAGGTTTATAAATATTCAACATTCGGCGCTTCATGATTCTTCCGTTTGAACTTTTTTTTTTGGTATTTTTTACCTGTGTGTGACTGGACAACGAACTAATAACTCTTCTCTATAAAATAGGCATTTCATTCGTTAAAACTGACAAAAACGTAGCCAACATATAGCTTTGTTCTAACAGAGACAACAATACCAGTTACTGGTAATTGTTATTGTTCAGGCCTGAATATACCTACTATTTGTTTACAAACAAACCGAGATGTTGGCGATACTTTATTTTAACGGTATGCGTATTCTAGAAAGAAGAGTTATTAGTTCGTTGCGACTGGATTAAAATACAGATTATCTATCCGTTTTTTATGTAGAATTTGTAGCTATGCTGGCCTAAGGACACTTGATAAGTGGCGCAGAAAACTGAACTAGAGTTTACAGATTTAGTGTCATGTTAGTCTACTCTCGGGTAAAATCGGTATCAATCGTTCCGCTTTTATGATGCCAGTCGCAACTTATTATTTAGTTAAAAAGCATGCAGGTGTATGCAGGGGGTATGAACTCTACTTGCAAGTGTACACAAAATCGATAGATTACCTGTATATTACATTATACTATAATAGTTGTTCTATTAAACAGATATTCAAAACATCGATACAGTTTTTGTAGAACATTATAAGCGACCTTGGCGTTTAAATGGAAAACAATGTATGTCATTTATGATTCAATGCAACATAGACAGTTTTTAATTTAAATATTTAAGGCGCTTACAATATTTTGCAAAAAACGCGTCGATATACATAATTAATTTAACTAGTATAAAAAACTATCAGATTCACATCCTTATTATAATTATATTGCGTTTCTTTTGTAAAATATTCGATTATTTCAAAATGATTTTGCAATTTTTATACTTGTTGGATGTTAGAAGTTGCTTATTCATCCGCAAAACCAAACCCATCTAAGTGGACGGATATATCATTCATAGACTCTCTTTTTTCCACTATGGCACACTTCATTTTTCCCACGGTGAGGTGCAGCATCTCCAATCAATAGAGTGACCCTTTTCTAATTTAAGTATTTCGCAACCCTTTTGTTTAAAATAAACATGGGTTTGGTAAGGCGCAACTTAAAAGAATCGGTTATTACCAAAACACCTTAACCCATAGGAAAATCCAAATGACTTTGGGTGTTTTAGTAATAACCGATTCAAATGACAAGCACCGTATATACTGTAAAAGATAAATATGTAATTATACATCAATCTGCACGTAAATGTGATTCAATGCATACATGTAAAATTTACTACATTTTACAAAAGTTATTCAATTTTCAAGTAATTATTTTGTAATGTATGGATAATGTGGAAGATCGCTATGCGAACATCATCTTTTGTGTGATATTTTATTTTGAATTGTTACGTACTAATCCTTTATAATATAATTAGCTTATTTATAAGATTAATATGTAAATTTTTGTTATATTTAATTAGATTTTACACACAATAAACGATATTCTATTCTATTCTATTCTATTCTACATGTAATTTTACAATTTTACATATAATTTTAAAATATTATATGCACATTACGTGTAAAATTACACGTTAAATCTAAATAATTTAACAGAGTTCACTGTAAAAAATAAATATGTAAATTTACATGCAGAATCATAGGTAATGTGTTGCCATGTGTATTACATCTAAATTACATGTAATATTTATATAAAATTGTAAAATTACTATTTTTTATGAATATTACATCTAAATTACATAAAATTATAAAATTACATGTAAAATCTGGTAAATTTTACTTGTACCTACATGGCAACACATTACCTATTCTTAGCGCCTATATTACAACAACATTTCTGTCAAGTTTGATGCTATGCAAGTTTGCTGCCAGATATAGCATGAGAACAATTGGACATAGATTTGCCTTTTCACGGAGCAAGTTGTACGCAAGTTTGGTGCTATATATTGCAAGGTAAACAGTGCTGCCAACCAGACAATTTTGACGTGTCTGCGTTTGTTGACAAAAACATAACCTAGCATTTGCTTTTTTAAGGAAGTTTTTTAGTTAGACAGACCGACCTATTATTAATTATAATAATTACACCGGCACACAAAAAAAAAATTGTCTGTACACCGGGCGCCACCTATCTACGGGCATGTTTTTCGACCCGCTGAATACGAATTTCAAGTCAGTTTAGGCCGTCCACCCTTCAATTTCGAGTAAAATTTTTTTTTCTTGCCAAAACATCGAATTTTCGCTATTTTTTGGGTTTTTTTTGCAATTTACTCGAAATTGAAGGCTGGACGGCCTAAACTGACTTGAAATTCGTATTCAGCGGGTCGAAAAACATGCCCGTAGATAGGTGGCGCCCGGTGTACAGACAATTTTTTTTTTGTGTGCCGGTGTTATTAACATGTGCAGTTGCTACTATATTAGTAAAATGAAATCGATTCGGTAACTTTTTTCCAGGTTGGTACCACGAAAATAACCATAAAACTTGCGTGAAAATCGCCGAAAAATAGAACATGTTCTAAATAATTTGATGGCACGAAAATGGCCTCAAACTTGCCTGAAGGCATTCGCAGTGACTGAATCATTCTTGCAACAAACTTGCATAGCATCAAACTTGCGCACAAATTGCTCCGTGAAAAGTGGCTTAAAGACTCTCTCTGAGAACATTTTGTATAATAGTGGAAAAAGATCCACCCTAACATAAACATAGACCATTGTATATCATTTTACTCACCATATTATCTTAGGATTTATTTGTGCAACATTGTTGGTTTGGTTGCGGTTTTGTAAATATGGCTTTTAGGAAAATTTTCACACCAGTCTCTGGGCTAAAATACGATAAATCAAAATCTCGGTATACATATTTATAGTAGCATTGACAGACCACAGATTTATAGTTATATCAAATCGCATGAATCTGATTTATGAGGACAATTATCTGCCCTTTATTGCATTTTATTTATTTTTTGTTTTATAGAAACTTTTTTTCATTTTAACCATCTTTTTGTCGGATACATTTTTAAGTGAGATTCTAAAAAGGATCGTTCTGTTTACAAAATGGTTTAATAAATAAATGGAACAAAACATCAATAAATAGGGCATCAAACTTTCATAAGGGATTTTAAAGGGTTTGTAAAAAAGTGTGGCCTATTTTTACTTTAAAATTAGGAAGACCATTTTAATCGATATTTAAATACTGCTGCCAACAAAATAATACTTTCCCCTATAGGCCTAGATTGATTAGAATAAAAAACGAAAAAAATAAAAAAAAATAAAATAAAAAAAATCTGTTTTCAAAAAAAAAACATAAAAAAATAAATAAAAAAAAAATTAAAAAAAAATTGTTTTTACCCCATTTTACCACCTGACACCAATTCGATTTTTACCAATAACAATCCCAGTCTAGAACTTTAGATAATCAACCTATGGTCCAAATTTTAAGTCTTTAGCCCGAAGCCTTCTTGAGTTATCTTGGCAACAAATTTCCCAGACAGACCGACCGACAGACTGACTGACAGACCGACCGACAGAGAAAAAATCAAAATATGGTTTTTGATGTATTTTAATCCGTAGAATTCAAATTTGAAGTCAGATTTGTTTTATCATTTTCCTTTTTTTTTAATTCCAAAAAACCATACAAAAACCATATTTTTTGCATTTTTCTCGAAAAATCACTTCGGGACCCCCTAATTTGACTTCGGATTTGGATTCAGCGATGAAAAATACATAAGAATAGACTTGTCTCGTCAAAAGATTACGGTACTTTTTTTATTTTGTGGGCCTGCGTAATCCTCCTTCTTCCACAGATAAACGCATATTGGAGGTAACTTATAACTTCTTTTCACATTTTAGACAAACAATTCATTTGTTATTGGAACTGTATTCAGTGACCCCTGAAACTTCATATTTTTTCATGGCGTTTATCCCGTCTTGGTAAACAAGTGCCTAAATTACACCAATACAGACTATATTTTAACTTTTTCTTAAATACCAATTAAAAAAATGTTTTTGATTAAATTTTCGGTTTCGAAAAAAATTTATAAATTTTTTATTCCTCCTGAAAAATCGAGTAATTGCTGTTTAACCCCTTATGAAAGATGTACTCTTAATCTATTAACGGTTAAGAATTCTTTTACTGGTTCAAATACTATTTTTAATTTAAAAGTATAATTTATATGATTTAATTTTAAATAATGTATTATTTATCAAATAATTATCGCAATATTATTATTGTCAGTAAGTACCTACTTAGCAGCATAAATAAACTTTATTATTAGATATTTATTAAATAAAATTTATAATATTATTACACGTATTATTAGGTGCTAAAATATTTAAAATGTGGGACGAAACATCATCTATACATTTCTTTAATGCTTTAATATGTAATACTTTTTAATAAAAGTGTTATTAAAGATAATGAATAAATAAGAGTCCATGAAAAAAACGCGTACACTCAATTTAATTTTTATTTAAACTAAATTTTATTTCTGTTCTAAAACAGTGAGTTTGTATAATATTAATAATATATTTTTGACCATGGTCTGTTTTATCAAGCAAAAGAGTAAATTAAAAATCGCACAGTGAATATTTTCAAAACAGATTCGAATATTGGATGTGCAAATATACTGCGTAGTTTATTTTATAAAACAACTATATTCTATACACAAACATATACTATTCAAACCTGTAAAAATATTTACTCTGCTATTTTTAATTTACTCTCTTGCTTGAAAAAACAGACCATAATAATAATAATAATAATATATTTTTCACTACTTGATTTAGAAATTATTAAGTGTAAAACTATTTTTTTTCTACCCAGGGACTTTTGCGATTATTATGAACTAGTAGTTCATAAAACGAAAAAAAAAAATATGTACTATAGATCACAGTAGAGAAGATTATTACAATCAAAGGTCCATATATATTCCTCAAAGCTTCTCGGAATGTAATAAAATACTTTTCTATATGGTATATAATATACTTTTTTGCACGACCAAGCCTAAAACTTAATTTTACGCTTTCATTTTCGGGACTAAACTTGCCGTTTTTATCCCAAGGGAATAAAAATCACGGCAACCTTGATAATATTAAAATATTATACTTACTATATGTTTTACTGGTAAAAAAATTAGGTTTGGTGAAGTTTTGTAATAAATTAGCGATTCAAACAAATTTATTTGATTTTAACAAAGAAAACCTTAAAAAATGCATGGTTTTTAATTTTAATTTTATCTACCTACCTAAATTATATTTGGTCGTTCAAAAAATAGTGTATATACATCAGGACTAAACGTGGCTGTTTTAGCCCCTTGCATTTTTCCCTTGGTATATAAATAACTATTTATTGTGATCCGTCACTTACAACTTAAAAGTTACAAACTCTTTTAGTACAAAACGTCCAAATTTTGGATACTGAGTTAAAAACTCTGACAATTGTGCTCATTTGATAAACCCCTAGGGGAACATTCAAGTATTACGTAACGCTCCTGGGGGGGTGGGGGTCATTTTGGAGTGTTACGCCCATGTTAATGGTATAGGAAAATAGCGTTACAGGGTGGGGGGTTCAAAAAGATCAAATTTTGTTACGTAATACTTGAACGTTCCCTAGGGTATTTTAAGTCTAATTATTATTTATTATAATACCAATAGGATCTAACTAATTCAGTATGGATATTGATATTTATAAACGTATTAATAATTAACGATTTGTCTGGTTTTTACCATGTTCTTAATTTAATGGGACTACTCTTTAATAAAATTAATTATCATTAGATATATTTCATGTATGTACATAATATTAAATTGCTAATGTTCTTATTCCTTTTCAGGATCTTCAAACAAGAGATTGGAAGTAGCTAGGCCCAAAAGGATAACTGAACTGCCGGATAAGCTTTTAATGTCAGGCATTAACTTACCAGGTAATAAAACATACTAAACAATTATGTTATAGCTGTAGTTGTATCTTAAAATATACTATTTACATACCAAGAGTGGTAAATGAGCAATTACGTAGCGGTCTGTGCTTAACTTTGTATGTAGTATGTAGTTGCTTTACAACTCGGGTAATGTACTATACTTTTTCTACAATCATGAAAGCAAACATCAAAACTAACAAAATATATGTCTGGAAATTTCAACAATCTAAAAAAAAAAAACATTTTAATTATAAATTTTTATTTTTATTATTATATTATTGTTTATGATGACTTTTGTTGCAACATATTTTCTATGGAAAACTCAACGAACTAACAACTCTTCTCTCTAGAATACGCATACCGTTAATATAAAGTATTGCCAACATCTCGGTTTATTTGTAAACAAATAGTAGGTATATTCAGGCCTGAAAAATAACAATTACCAGCAACTGTTATTGTTGTCTCTGTTAGAACAAAGCTGTGCGAATAAGACAGACAAATGTATATGTTGGCTACGTTTTTTTCAGTTTTTACAAATGAAATGCCTATTCTAGAGAGAAGAGTTATTAGTTCGTTGGTAAAACTTGGCCTGTTCAACTACTCTGGCGTATTTGTCATTGCTTTCGCTTGTCATTTAATCCTTAAAAATAAGTAATATTGCACAACATTTAAAATATTATAGATATCGTGCCTTTATAATAGCAAATTAACACTTTTTTCCAGTTTTTGCACCATAAACAAAGCGTTTTTCGAAACTTATAAATAAAATAACATTCAACGACTATTAACCCGTTTAGCAGCCCAATAAGAGCTTTTTTTGTTTACCACAAACCGCTTAAACAGATGGAAGCTGCAAATCGCAAACCAAAATGACACATACCATGTGTCACAAAATTATTGCCTACGAAATATCAGTATAGTATATTAAAGTACTAGTTCCATAACATACGTTTTTAGCGCACGAGTACAAGTTTAGAAAACGAGCCGCTTGCGGCGAGTTTTCTAAAGTACTAGTGCTCTAAAAACGTGTTATGAAACGAGTGCTTTATACAATTTTTTCTATTTTGCTCTAAAATCTAAAAAACTTATATTTAAATTGATGACTGATTTAAGGATTTTTGTTTTGGGTTGGCATTACAGTTTACACTGTTTAAAATTCTAAGAACAAATGATATTTTGATATATTTTACAGTCATCTCTTCTTTTTTCACTGCAATTAACCAGTCCACAATTTTAACACGGCAAAAAATAACCCAAACACAAAATTTTGTAAAAAATTAAACTTTAAATCGACATTGACATTTGCACGCAAAACGTCAAGAGACCTCTTATGGGCCTATAAGAACACGCAAAATGCGTGTGATTATGAGCTTATAAGTGTCGCAAAATAGAAAAAATTTAAAAGATATATCTTTAAAGTATTTAGTGCTTATATCGCACCCGTTACAGAACAGTGTCAAAACACAAAATTTTGAAAAATGTGTTTTTAATGTATTATTACAGCTATTATTGAGTCTACCGATCTGTATAACTGGCATATTACATATAACTATACTAGTTAGAAATATGCCAGTAATAAAGATCCGTAGACTCAATAAGAGCAGTAATAATACATTAAAAACACATTTTTCAAAATTTTGTGTTATGACACTGTTCTGTAACGGGTGCGATATGAACCATAAAAACTTTCTTTTTGGCATAGACAAAAAAAAAGTCTAACCAGAGGTTATACCAATTATACCAATTGGTAATCGGCCAACTTTTTATTTTTAAATAAAACCCTGTATTTGTTTAAATTTTTAGATTGGTCTTTAAATTCTCTTTTCATTAATGTATAACAAGTCTTTACTTGCATTAAAGATGGCGCTACAAAAGCCATTTGTTAAAAAATCAACATGGTGGTGCTGTGATGTCCATATTGGAATATTTGCGTGATGTTCATATTGGAATATTTGCCATTTTAAATCATTACTAGTTAGTATGTTAAGAAACCAATATTAATGTTAAACTGATTTTTTTTTGTTTTAATGGAAATGGTGCTAGTTTCAATTTTTTGAAAAAGTCACTAACTTTCTAAAACGCCATTTTCTGCAAAATTTTCAGATGCAATAACCTATTTTTATTTAGGTTTTTTAGAGTATATGTTATTGTTTAATTTGGTGATATAAAAAATAGGTCGTTGCTATGCATTTGTAACTGAATATTTAGTTATTAATGGATAGGAAGGTACGATCTCATACAAATGTAATTAAATTTTTGTTAAACACACTATAGTTCTAAAGTCACGTACTTTAATATTTAAGGACGGACATGAAATGTTGCGTGCTTTTAACAAAAATTAAAGTACAATTGGATGGGATAATAACTTTCGATTTTCTATGCATCTGTAACTGAATATTCAGTTTACTTTTTACAGTGTATGTATTCCTTTACCAAAAATGGTCTGAAAAAACATACCAAAAGAAACTGAAAGTATAAATCTAACGGTACATATTAATAAAAGTACAAGTTTTTCAAAGCCAGATCTTTGAATAGATCTGATAAATTCTTCAAACAATTATATACTAATTAAATGCTTATTGTACTTTTATAAAAAGGATTAAACTGTACAGTGCACAATACCATAAGCGGATGATGCGTTGTTAACAATACCATAAATGGGTGTTCTGGAAATCTACTCTTGATTCTAGATTTCCTATAGATATATGTGTGCCGCGGAAGCAAAAGGGAATGATTAAATAGATATAAATCTTTATACTCTGTAAAAAATATTAATAAAATAATCCACCATTGACACCATTATTTTAGATGACAGCAAAATTCCACACGGAAATAGGAACAAGAATTCTGGTACAGAAGATAGGTAATTTTACTAAAATTTTTCCTGTTATTATTAAGATAGTCATGACTGACCACTCAGGCTCAAAATGGGATTTGTTCATTTAAAAATGTGTCCCTTAAATTACTCACGTATTCATTTACAAATAATGTTATATTCTATTTAGGGTTATTTGTGATAAACACTCGGAAATGAAGCAAATAAAAACTTTATTACATTACATAAACATGCCAACGTTTCACCTAATATTTAGGCTTCTTCAGGGCTAAATTATTAAATAAACATTATAACAAAGAAATTATATATTCTATTTCAATTAAATATTGAAAATATTTGTACTAATTCTTCGTCCTTATGGTACAATAAAAATATAAAACGAAGTAGTATATTGTTCAAAATATGTATTACCTATTCATATATTTGAAGAAGCCCTTTTATGGTTTTAACCTTTAATTATGTTAAAGATATCAGTAGGTATTTTAAAATTGTAATTTAGTAAAACTTTAAAATTCAAACATTTAATAATATTGGAATACAATAGTCTGGTATTTTTTTCCTTCATGGTACATGTGCACAGAGTAGCAGTATCAGCGGAAACTGATTAAAATTCAAATAAAACACGCCTTTTTAAAAATATATTTATATTTATTAATAGCTACGTTTACGCGCGGGTAAGTTCTTAATTAAGAACCAGCTGAACAGTTGCAAGCACCTTGTCAGTACTGCTCTGCCGTGCTAAGCTGAAAGGTCCTATCTACATAGGTTTAACATACACAGATAGGACCTTTCAGCTTGGGAAGGCAGTGCTGATGTAGGCACTAATTTAAAACGTTATGAAATAGGATGTATGAAAAGGCAACCATTAATATACCTACTTGTTGCATAATTTATTAAATTTTGAAAGTGTGTATCTCCAAAACGTTATATTCTAGAAAAAACTGTATATAACATTTTTTGTAGGACTTAAAAATAGCTTTCATTTGAAATATATTTTTTTAAAATCGGTTTATAAGTGAGTTATGCCAAAAAACATTTTACTACTTTAAACACTAATATCTAGAAAACAGTGTATTTTAGGAAAAAGTTGTTTATAACATTTTTTGAGCAATTTAAAAAATCTTTCATATAAGTTAATTAATAAAATACAATAATAATTAACTTAATTATAATCAAAAAATGCTAAAAATGGGAGTTTTACCCCATTCTTAACCCCTTACCCCCAATAGTTTACCCCCAAAATCTAATCAGCTCTTCGAAATATGATAAGAAACAATATGCAAAAAACCTCTTGTCGACATCTTTTTTAGAAATGGAGTTATCGAGTTTACACCCAACGGACAGACAGACAGACAGACGGATGCAAAATTTTTTTCACTGATTTCGAGTAAGGTCTAAATCGTCGAGAAATATGAAAAAAACATGGACATAGATTTTGACTTTTCGGCGAAGATTTCAATACATCGGCACTTTTAGTAGCACTAAGTGCCGATGTAATTATTAATTATTTACATGATGTTCAGTGAACATTGTTTACATTTTTTTATTATAATGTAGGTAAGCCAGAAAATAAATAAATAAATTTTAAAATTTTAAGGATGCCTACTTAGCACTAAGAAAAAAATAAAGACAGCCTACCGACCCACAGTCATTCTTTTTTTTGTCCTTAAAATGGCTCATATCTGATACTTTTTTAAAATGTTGCACTAATTTTTTTATCATAGGGCTGATTTCCCAAATCCCCTCTCCCACCCTAATTGATTACACAGACCTGCAATCCCTTTACAGTTCTATTTAACACTTAAACTAATCTTCCTACATTATTTTCTGCTGTCCGTCCTCTACTTTTAATTTCTAAAACCTGAATTATTTAAATCCTCTTCTACCTGCATTCACTTGGACCTTGGCCTACCTCTAGAGGAGCCCTTCTTTTCTTTCTACTGTAGATTGTTGCAATTTCTGCTGCTATCCACATATGGCCTAGCCATTTCACCTCTGATATCCTTGTTTAGTTCTTCGTTTGTTCCTATTCCAATAAAAGTTAGCTTTAGTTCGGTCCTGGGCATTTTGTAAATATTCTAAATTTATGCAATTACAAACAAAGAAAAGGCCCCTTGACGTTGCACGTATTTTACATTTAACATGTAGAGGAAGGACGCCTAATTTGGGACGGTTTCCCAATTTCGGATAGCAGTGTATCTAAGATACTATCTGCAGAGGTAAACAGAAACCTACTTTTATGTGAAGCCAAAAATCAAACTAAATCCGCCCTGAGATATCATAACGGTAGAGCTTCTCCCCTTTAAATGGTAGCAAAAATCGTTTAAATTATTTTTTGCATGCTAATGCAACTTAGCATGGTTGTTTGTTTTATAAGTAATCGTTATAAAAGTTTGTTTTTATCTCTTGGGCAAGATAAGATATTGGTTAAGTTGAGCTACTAGTCATAATTAGGCAATTTGAAAACATAAACGCTTTACAAATATCTAATCTAAAAAGCAGAAAGTTTCCTAATTTCGGATAGTGCATTTTTGTGTATTTTATTCCCAATTTCGGATATACGAAAGCTAATTGTTATTCAAGGTACCCAACTATGAATTATTATTATAATGATACAACAAACTAAGATAATTCTGAAAAAGAGAAAATAATACTAAGATATCCGAAATTGGAAATCTAAAATTATAGCTCCTATAGTATTTCGTAAAAAACTGCCTAATGATTAAATAACTTCTTAAATGTCAAGAAATAACAAGAAACATAAGCAATGGGATCCAGATCTACTCTTGAAAAAATTTGCATATGTCCGAAATTAGGAACCCTTTTTCAAATGCACAAAAATGCGCAAAGTTTTTTTTTAACCGTGTTTCTTGGAAAAAAAAACTGTAATAAAAATGTTTTCATGATAAATCATGATTCGGTATGATAAGTTGTATGTTGTTATATAAAAAATAAATGAAAAAGTAATAACGCCTATTAAATATTAGATAAATTGTAAATGGTATCCGAAATTAGGCGACTTTCCTCTATTTAAATAACGTTTGTGTTGGATATTACATACGTTAGTTTCACCTATGCATGGCCATGTACCCATATTACTTATCAGATAAACAGAGTATGTTTTGAGCATAAAATAGGCAATTTACATTGAAGGCCGATTGGAGAATGATCAGCTGGTGTGGTCTTGGAGAGAAATTGCTCTGTAGTACAAGTGCAGAACAATTACTAGATTCACTTTTATTTGACTTAATGAACAGGTATTATTAATGGTTTTTGTATTCACCACTAGATACAGGGCTGTCCAAATAATTAAAATTAATTATTGTATTAATTACTGTAAAAAAGCTCTAGTCACCTTTGAACTTGTTGGATGGGCAGCCATGGGGACTGTGGACAGAAGTGAAAACTTAAAATTATGAACCCATAAGATTTTTCCCTACCAAAAATCGCATAAAAAAATTTTTACTTCAAAAATTTAATTTTTTTATGTTTTTTTAGTGGTGTAGGTCGGCGCTGCGCACCTCCTTTCAAGATTTCACCTTTCTTTTTTTCATTTTGTCGATTTTTAGTTGTTACCAAGTCCTCTTATACCAAATTCCATGTTTCTGCGACTTTCCATTTAAAAAAATGCCCTTTTGATAGGTCGGCCACCTTGTTTTTTGGTTTCTTCGATTTTCAATTGTCATTATGCCCTTACATACCAATTTTCAAATCCCTACGATGATCCATTCAAGATTATAAGAATAAGGGTTTTTTCAAGAAAATGACTGCTCGCTGAGCTTGTCGGGAGATCACGGCTAGCAATTTTATAGAATATTATGTAGAATCTGTTTAAATAGTCACTATAAGCTTATATTTTAAATTTGAAGAAAAAGTCAATCTAGTCAAAAGTTATTACCCACCTATAAACACAGAACGCTACGTAAAACAAGCCGTTTTTATATTTTTTTAAATAATAATAAAAACGTTACATTACGCTACATCAGTCCCCCTCGTAAAGAACTATACCCTTCTTTTAGGTGCCTTAGGTATTTTAACTTTTTAGTTTCTGGTGAATAAGGAAACCTCGTTTGGTTGCTGCGCATAGAAAAGTACACTGTCTTAATTTTATTTTTTAACTGTTATTTATTTCTTTAAATAATGTTTTGTTTATGTGATTGTTTACTATTAGTGAAAATGACTAACCTTTGGCTTTAATTCTCTGTTCGAAAACAACGAAAATCCATCGCGAAACGTCACAGCAAAATTAGATAACAATTTTAGTCAGATCCAAAGCCCTATTCCACAAAAACTAAAAAGTTAAATTATACAAATCGGGCAAAATCTTTTAATTTAAGTTACGTATTTTAAGTATGGCCACTTATTTAAATGTTTCTTAAAATTTTCTGATTCAGGTCACATTTAAAAAGTTTGGATAGCCCTACCAAAAGTTTTTATTTCGATACAAGAAGTTAATACTTGCAATTTAGTAGGTGGTGTTAAATTAGGTATTTATTACAAATTTAATGGTTGATTAAACGTAAACCATTCAACATTTTTACTCGTATATATTTTTCAAGATATAAACAATCTTTCTTTAATTAAAAAGTTGATGGAATTTTGAATTCAATATAGGAACTTCATTTAAACATGTTATGCATAACATGTATGAATCATTTTAGGTTTTAAAATTTAACGATTCCAATAATTTTATAACACCTGTGTAAACTAGTAAACTATAAATTTTAAATTATTATTATTATTATTATTATATGAGCTTGGATTAATCAATAAATAAATTAATCGACTTAACGTGATTAACTTTTGTAAATGATTATTTTTTATAAAATGTTATAATATACAATGTATATTATACATACATATTCATATACATTTTAAAATCCCAGGAGGGGGGGAGAAGTATTTGAAGAAAAAAAATTACATAAAAGTTATAAATTGTTATTAAATGGTAAAAAGACTAAACATATATTTAAAAATTGTGAAGATTTTATAATACATAATCTGGAAATTCATCCATGTTTTGTTAAAAATAATGTGTGACTCCTTAAAGTGAAGTTAAATGTTAACTAGGTTAAAATTTATTTTTTTCACCACCAGCCTAAAAACACATCTTTATTACTATTCTTATCATTGGTAGAAATATTATTTCTCTACCTATGACGTCAGAGGTTCTAAAAATAATGAAATTGCACCATGGTTAATAATGAATTTTTATTCAGCTGTTTTGGCATCTGACGTTTCACATAATTATTAAATCACATTGCTATTTACAAGTGTCTTTAGGCACCAAATTTATTTACTGCACGATAAATTAAAAAATATTAACTAAATTAGTACCTATAAAACATGTTTTACAAATAACACTTCGAAAAGTGAAAATCATTGGTCCATCATATTCTACCCATATATTACCGTAAGGATCATATATTACTAGAGGTATAACCCCCATATATTGATTTTTGAGGCAATAGATTCTCCCTCACAGTTTTCGCCTGTCCCCTTATTTCTGGGAGAGTACCAGAATCATCACTTTGCATTTCACTTTCCATATATATGTTTTATCACAGTTAACCCGAAAACATTTTCTAACTTAATAATTTTAGCAGATCACCAAAAAATTTCTGCCAGAAATGTCAAGTTATTCATTTGTTTTTTTTTAATTGCCGCGAGCGTCCAGCGTGATATTTTAAATTTATAAGCTTTTTCATAAAATTTTAGTAAAATAAATAAATAAATAGCTAATTAATTGTACTGGTAGTGAAAAAAATACTATATTTTCCACGTGAGTGAAGATTTAACATTTTAGACCGCGTCTTGCGGGCTTCGCGCTAGCGCGCTCATCCCGCAATTTGACGCAGGTCAAAAATGTTAAACTTCTCTCACTTGGTAAATAATATACTATTATTATAGTCAAACTTCACGTGTGATAAAATTGTTTATTACTGCAGTTTTGTTAACTATTTACGTTAACATCATCAGATACTACTAATATTATAAAAACATTTTAAAAAGTTAGAATTTACATTAAAAATCAAAAAAATTACACAATTTAAAAACAATTTAAAACTTAAAAAATAGTAATAAACAAATTAAAAATGAAATTGGAGAATGTCAAACAGGGACTATTGTGTATGATTATTACTCTCGTTTTCAGCATGCATGAAATGAAGACCAAATACCTTAAAAAAATATTAAAATAAAGAATAATTACTCAGTAACTGATGTACTAAAGTAGTACGCCCTCATAGGCGATCCGATATCTATTTTGGTAAAAAATGTAGGTCTCTAACTTTTAATTAATTATAAACCACAGTACACACCGGTCTGGAAACAATTTTTAGCTCAATTTTCATACAACCCAATTTTTTTTTCATAATTTAATTATTTAGAGCTTTGGCATCTTTTTAAGATCAAATTTAAAAATTCTATCGATGCGTTTTAGAGAAAAACGATTTTTATTTGTTTTAACAAAAAAATAATTACATACTTTTAAAATTTATTTATTTTTTTAGATCTTGCGTCAAAAAGCGAGACAAAAAGTTTCTATGAACGTTTGTGTTAAATGGCTTCTTAGAGGAGCTAGAACACGTTTAAGGGGCATTTTTAGAATATTATTCACTTCATAACTCAGGAACGGTTTAACTTATTGACTTAAAATTTACATACAAACATTATCATTTTATGACATAAAAAAATGAAATGTTTAAACAGAGGCGGACTCACAGTTTTATATATAAATTATGAGGACCCCATAATCTACGCCCCTGGTCAAAAACTTATTTAAAAAAATTTCATGTTAAAAAGTTAAACCGTTTCTGAGATATGAAGTAAGAAATATTTTAAAAATGCCCTTTAAAAGTAAGTTAGCTTCCTTAAAAAGAAATTTAGCTCAAACGTCTATAAAAACTTTTTTCTCACTTTTTGACGTAAAATTTGCATATCTAAAATAATTTTTAAATATCTCTTTTTTTTGTTAAAACAAATGAAAATCGTTTTTCTCAAAAACGCATAGATAGATTTTTTTAAATTTGGTCTTAAAAAGATGCCAATACTCTAAATAATTAAATTATGAAAAAAAACTTTGGTTATATGAAAGTTGAGCTAGAAATTGTTTCCAGGCAGGTGTGAGTAGTGATAAAATGTCGACTGGAGTTTAATTCCTGCTAAAAGATTTATACTCTTACGTTTCCTCAAGTTTTTTTTTGAAATATAAATCTTGACAGACCTTATGCATAAAATAGAACAGTTTTCAATATCAGATATGCAATTTATAAAAGAACGTGTTGAATAAAACGGTATTAAGTCATCTAATTCTCTGCTGGAATCAAAAGCAATGAACAGATCAGGAATTATTTTATTTTATCTTTTTTATTATTTATTGATTTATAGCTTATTTAGATAGTAAAAACATCTCTGAATAGTCAAGACGCAATTTTGTTATCTTTTACTTTCCTCAAGGAAAGTCTTGCGTTAGTAAAAAAATTTCGAAAGTTTTTTATTGCTTTTTTTACGTTTGTGGACGTTTTATTACCAAAAAATATGATTTCCGTCAAAAAAAAATTTTGTCTGTCGGTCGGTCGGTCTGTTGGTCTTTGTGTCCGGGAAATTTGTGACCACGATAGCTCAAGAACGCTTCGGGCTAAAGACTTCAAATTTGGACCACAGGTTGATTATTGGGATTGTTTTTCGTAAAAATCGGGTTGTGGTAAATGGGGTAAATTTTTTTTGATGGATTAATTTAAAATAGGCTGTATTGATTCTCCTGAATATCATTAAAGCCTTTGACAAAGGCTGACTCAATGGACTTGTAGGCAAATTCTATATTCTCAGCCTCTTTCCTAAGAGGTAGAATAATTTTAAAGACATTTTGAAGTATCTCTCCTCAAGATTTCCTACTACACCTTCTTCTGTACAATTATGTTGCTCTTCCAATGATACAGGCATTTTAGAAAAAACTACGAAAATGGATATCCTGACCCCAGGGTTTTTCAAATGGAAAATCAAAGTAAATAATAAAAACAAACTGCATCTTAATAACTATAACAAAGCAGTGCTGGCCTTTGCATGAACTAAGTGAACCCCCTGCTCAAGGGCGCCTTGCTCAGAGGGGTGCGCTTTTTTGTTTTGGTTTGGAGGTTGTTTTTTTTTAATTAATCAAAATTTTCTGCCAGCCATAAAAATTTTCCGAGGACCTTTTTAGGGGCGCGAAACCAGAAGTTTGCTTCAGGACGCCGAAATGCAAAGGCCGGCCATGTAATAAACTGGAGCCCCACTCCAACCCATTTAGAAAAATTTTCAAGGACTGAACTAAAAAATCCATATTAAATATGTATTGTCCTATCCAAAAACCTTACTGTAGTCACTCTTTCGTCATTCCAAAACAAAGTACTCAAAATATGCCTCCACTTCGCCTGCTTTTATTAGGAACCCACAAATTCACAGAGATTTCGAAAAAAAAGTTTTTCATTCTGGTTTCGAGAGGATTTTTTCCGCCTGATATTTCGATGAATATGGGCGGAGCTACACTGTCTAGGCCAATCAATTCATCAGAAGAACCACTGTGAAGTTGGCTTTTACGCGTGAATAAACTCACCGAAATGAGGATAGCCACCCAGACAATCGTGTACTATATAGATATTAATTTTTTTTTTGATTATAAAGTAGGAAATTTTCACCATCTACCACCAACTGCGATTTTTTTTACTGGCAATAGTAACATTTCACAAGTTATTAATGTAATAATTATTATTTTAAAATTCAGAATTTTTTACATTATTTCATCATTAATCTACTGTTAATTAGGTCGAAACCCTAGATTTTGTCTTTTTAATTGTGAACCTTATTGGTTACTTAACAGACATAATTGTTATTTATGCTTTAATTAAAGTAGTATTTAATGGATTAATTTCATAAGAACAGGATATTAATTCATTTAATAAACAAGACGTGAAGATATATAATGCTTTGCATTCCATAGTATACTCCTCGTTGTGCTTTATTACACCTTATTTTGATACTTCCCAAAATATTATCTTTCAAAATTGGTACAAAAGTCAAAGTAATGCTTTCTGAAAATTTGAAATTCATTGAATTTTTCTTTATTTTTTTCAGTGATTTTTACTATAACTTCTTGATTATTTATTTTTTCAAAAATACAGTTTATCAAGCACCTTTTAAGGGACTTTTTTGAATATTGGTGTTTTTCCCCACACAGAAATTAATTTTTCCAAAAATATATATACATGGTGTTATTTAAGTACGTGGCCAAACTTTAAGGGGTGATTCTTTGAGTGATTCTAAGACAAAAAGCTTATATAAGGCTTCGGTAATGCTTCGTTTTCAACATACAGGGTGTCAAAACATTTTTTTTTTAATAATTTTTTCGGAAACATCTTAATAATCCTTTAGCCGATTTTGTTGAAAATTAACAGTATTATTTATGGTAGTAAGGGGATAATTAAGCCCTAAGTAAATTCAAATTATTAAGTCCAGTGGCGTCCTGGAAGGTACCTGAACCAATATTTTTGACAAAAAAAATGTGTGCCTCTGACTTTTTTGCACTGCTTATATTTTTTTTGCATTAAGAAACTAAAAATACAACTTTTTTATATTTAGCAATTTTTCGTATCATGCTTCATTTTTGAAAAAAGAAATAAAAATCCCTGGGACAATAAAATAATAATAAGAATAATAAAAAATCGTAAATAACAAGACGCAAAGTAATATGATGTTGAAACTTGGTGTCAGTATTTAAGGTAATACAAATGAATCTTTTAAGCTAAAAATTGTTTGCCAGTGGCGTGTAATAAAGTGTTTTTATTATTTTTTTTTTTTTTGACACCCTGTATGTTGAAAACGAAGCATTACCGGAGCTATGTTTATATAAACTTTTCGTCTTAGAATCACTCAAAAAATCACCCCTTAAAGTTTGACCAGGTTCTTAAATAACACCCGGTATATTGATCTAAAGTTTCGTTCTTGGGTTATCGTGTACAAGTTTTAAGACACAGGGATAACGATGGATGAACAGACAATTTGACAAAAAACATTTTTACATAAAAAGTTTTTATCTAGGGTAGTTTATAAAAACTTAACTGAAAAGTTAAAATGTATTATATAATACTCTTCTAGCGCTTAGTGCTGTAAAGAGTGTCTATAATAAGATCATGTTCAACAATATGTTTCTGTATTTTTATCAGAATTTAAAAATTAATTTTATCAATAAATTGCAGAAAGTTACGTTAACATTTAAATTGATATATGTACTTAATGCTCTTGTTATAAGGAATTTATTGAGTAATTACATCGGCACTTTGTGCTACTAAGAGTGCCGATGTACTGAAATCTTCGCCTAAAAGTCAAAATCTTTGACCACGTTTTTTTCACATTTCTCGACGTTTTAGACCATTCTGAGTCAAAAACAGTAAAAAAAAAATTGCGTCCCTCTGTCTGTCTGTCTGTTTGTCTGCCTGTCTGGGTGTAAACTCTCTAACTCCATTTCTACATGAGATATCGACTTGCGATTTTTTGCATATTGTTTCTTATCGTATTCCGAAGAGCTGATTAGATTTTGGGGGTAAAAGATTGGGGGTAAGGGGGTAAAAATAGGGTAAAACTCCTATTTTTAGCGTTTTTTCTTTATAATTAAGGCAATTATTATTGTATTTGGTTAATGTAGCACTTAAATACATATGCGTCCGCAAATAAAAAATTAAATTAAATAATTAAATTAAATTAAATACTTAAAATATTTTAAATTGATAATTATGTCATGTTTATGTAGAAAAAACTTTTTGTCACCTCGAATTTGTTTGTTTGTTAGTTTTATAGGTACTGTTTAACGTCGTTTTTCGCTGCTATGGCCTAATTGACGGGACCTCCATCTCTACGTGCCCTCCGAAGCACGGTCCTCAACAGAACTCGCATCCACCCTGTAATGTGTTTACAGTTTCACCTGCAACCCACATTACAGTTAGTCATCGTAGTTCCATCTACCGACTATTAACACCACTATATTCATTCATACATTCATGCTCTATGTAGGGCTCGAACCCACAACCCCGGGATCCGTAATCAAACGCCCTAACCATTTGGGTCGGCGTCATCTCGAAATATCATGTTTTTTATATACATGACTTTCTTTGCGGTTAAAGCTAGTTAAGACTAAAAACCATTCTTAAAAAATCAAACTACTAAAATCTAGCTTACTACCTACTTACTGTAGTAGGAAGCTTTATGGCTTCGGGCTATTGCATTGTATTTCTAGGAATCGTAGGGAACAATTGCATGAATCTTCTGTGTTATTGTTCTCTATATGTTATCTCTTTCGATAAATTTGATTGAAACTAAGTTTGCGAAAGTAGATATACCCAGTTAACAAGCTAACAATACTATCACGAACATAGGGGCGTGACGCACGAGTCTTCCAATTCTTATAATTGATTTCAAAATGGCAATGCCTTTATGACATCAACTTTACCGGTCCACTGTGCGGTATTTTGTCCGAGAAAATGACCAACAACTGATGATCAAAGTTGAGCAATATTACTTTAGCCAAAATAATTTTCACAAAGTATGAAGGGTTCACATATTGTTTTTTTAATTTTCAATTTTTATAAAATCTTGTAGGACAAGCAATAAATGATCTAAAAGCAAAAATAGATATGTACGTAAGGCTTACAACATTGCATGGTCTATATTGCAGATAGCATTGCACAGTTGTCCCAGAAAAAAAAACTGAAAATTTTTTGTTTTTTTTTGCATAGGACCATATTTTGCACCGCTAATTACGAAAAAAAATAGTGAAACATTTAATTTTTTTTTACTACAACTATAGGCATAAAGCAAAAAAGCCATTGAAAAATGGAAAAAGGTTCCAAAATCAGGGCATCAAATAAAGCCAGATGCAATTAAAAGGTCCCCAGTTAATAAAAAATCTTTTTTTTGTAAAGCAGTTTTGTCATAAAATTGAAAAAAGTATTTCCTGGTAACAAAGGTCTATTTTTGTCAAAATATTTCATTGTTAAACGTTTATTATACGTATGTACGTAAATTTACGTATGATAAACGGACATTTTAACAAAAAATAGTTTTTGTGTTTATTGGGATTTTATGGAAAGAGCTAGGAATAAAGGTAGAATCTATATTTTTTTTGAGGCGTATATTTATAGTATTATTAACTTGAGCCATTTCGCCTCAATGATTATTTATATCTATAAAAAATCTAAAACAGAAAGGTATTGCGTTTAAAATAATACTTTTCTGCTATATCTTCTTTACCTAAAAAATATTATTAGTCAATACCTTACCAAAGTTTAAAAATTTTGCCTAAATAAAGAATTTTTAATAAAATTCTTGATAAATCGTTAAAATAATTAAAAAAGAACGAAAAACTGAATAAAAGTTAACTTCTAACATTTCGGGATCTACTCTGATCCCGTTTTCTAAAAAAAATATTAGTTTTTGAAAGAATTTGTGCATTATTTGGCTTTATCAATCAAAATATGACAAATATCAAAATCTGTAATTTCGAGGTAATTGAAACAATTTTAACAATTTATCAAGAATTTTATTAAAAATTCTTTATTTAGGCAACATTTTTAAACTTTGGTAAGGTATTGACTAATATTGACTAATATTGACTAATATTGACTAATAATATTTATTCTACTCGCGAATAATATCTATTAATCATTCGGGTGATTAGTCCGCTCGCCTATCGGCTCGTGTCCCAAAATTCACCCTCACTGAATAATATCAATTATTATACGCTCGTTGAATAATATACTAGTTTTAGGTAAAGAAGATATAGCAGATAAGTATTATTTTAAACACAATACCTTACCAGCGCATCTAGAAATAGGTGCGCCTGATAAGAACATTTTAATTTTATTTTCTGCTTTAGATTTTTTATCGATATAAATAATCATTGAGGCGAAATGGCTCAAATTAATAATACTATAGGTACAAAGGTATAAAATTATCAACAAATAGTTATAACTATTCATTATTATGAAGTAATAATTTGACATTTTGCTAATAAGACTTATCTAGAAAACAAAAACATTTTACGAATAAAGGTGTGTTCTAGAACAATTAGATAATCCTTGACACTTGGTTAGCATCTACTAAAGTTTACAAATTTATAAATACCTGCTATAAATTTGAACTAAATTGCTATTTGTGTTGCAACCTATTTATCCAAACTATAATATTCTAATAGGTTTGTAAGCTGCATCGTGCTCGCCAGTGACATGCATCATTGATTACAACGTTAAACTTTAGTTGAGCTTTAATTCATACGAAAATGTCGCAATGTTTTAACTAATTCATTTACGAGGGTTACCTATTAAATATGTTTTTTCACTACCAGCCTAAAACCACATCTTTATTACTGTTCTTTTCATTGGTAGAAATATTATTTCTCTACCTATGACGTCAGAGGTTCTAAAAATAATGAAATTGCACCATGGTAATTAATGAATTTTTATTCAGCTGTTTTGGCATCTCACGTTTCACTTAATTATTAAATCACGTTGCTATTTACAAGTGTCTTTAGGCACCAAATTTATTTATTGCATGATAAATTCAAAAATATTAACTAAATTAAGTACCTATATTTAGTACCTATAAAACATGTTTTACAAAAATCACTTCGAAAAGTGAAAATCATTGGTCCATCATATTCAACCATAGACTATACAACCCATATATTACCGTAAGGATCATAGATTACTAGAGGTACAACCCCCATATATTGATTTTTGAGGCAATAGATTCTCCCTCACAGTTTTCGCCTGTCCCCTTATTTCTGGAGGAGTACCAGAATCATCACTTTGCATTTCACTTTCCATTTTTATATATTTTATTACACTTAACACGGAAACACTTTCTAACTTAATAATTTTAGCAGATCACCAGAAAATTTCTGCCAGAAATGTCAAGTTATTCATTTGTTTTTTTAATGGCCGCGAACGGCCAGCGTGATATTTTAAATTTATAAGCGTTTTCATTAAATTTTAGTAAAATAAATAAATAAATAGCTAATTAATTGTACTGGTAGTGAAAAAAATACTATATTTTCCACGTGAGTGAAGATTTAACATTTTAGACCGCGTCTTGCGGGCTTCGCGCTGGCGCGCTCATCCCGCAATTTGACGCAGGTCAAAAATGTTAAACTTCTCTCACTTGGTAAATAATGTACTATTTTACGAGGGTTGTACATTATAATCAGTAATCGGCGAATTTCTAGTACTCGCATAGGCGCACCGTCGACCGTTGACGCTAGGTTTTAAATATTTACATTTTTATTTCTTTTTATCTTGATTTGTTTAATGATTTTATTTAAATGAGTAAGGTGGGAAAAAAGTTATCGATAAATAAAAATTAAAAACTTTAGTATTCTTAAAAGATAAAAATCGAATGTCGGTTTTTTCTTTGGAAAACATATTCAATATTGTTGTGTGTAACAAATTACATTACATTACATCTTGTGTTCCCTATTTTAAAGAATTAAAACTTTTAACAGTTCCTTCCATTTACATTAAGGAAGTACTTATGTTTGTTTTTAAAAATAAACATTTGTTTACTTCCTTTAATATGACACATCAGTATCCTACGAGACACGCAAACAATTTTATTTTACCCCATCATAGTACAGTTGCATATGAGCAAGGCCCCTTTTATATGGGCATTAAGATTTATAATAAGATGCCACTAACCTTTAAAAATATTGAAAATGTAAACATTTTTAAAAGAAACTTATAAAACTACCTTGTCGAACAGTGTTATTATAGTATTGATCATTATCTTAGTGGAAGTCCCTAAAATGGAATAAAAAACTTTATGTTTTATTGTATTATTAGGTTTACTTCTATTTTTTATGTTATTTATATACATGTGTCTTTATGTTTTTGCTCACAGACTTGTTCTACATCTTTGTAAGGTATTTTTGAACAATAAATTATTATTATTATTATTATTATAGTCTTCAAATATTTAAATTTAGTGACCTGTATAAAAATTTCCCTCATACTTCGGCAAATTATTCCGTAAGCCTATGTTTCTGTGTTTATTTTCAACGTTGATGAGTCATAACTGAGTTTACGCCGACTACTGGTCATAATAGAATTTAAAATTAATTATATGGGACGTTATTTGTCAAATACAACAAAACTCCGCGCAAATTTCCTGTTGATGGATTTTAGTGACCTTTGGCTTAAAATGTTCCTTATTGATTCCTTTTTATGAGCCAGTGTGGCGTTTTGGAAAATTTCAAAATGCCGGCTCAAAATGGCGACTGGAAACCAGAGAAAATCGAGAGTTCGAATCAAAAAGCTTGTAAGAAAAAATTGGCGTTCGATTCGATTGGTCTTTGTTGGTATTTGACGTCCTCAAAAATTTGGTAGCTAGGTTGGAAAAATTCAACATGGTGGATCAAAGATGGCAGCTAAACCCTCGAAATCGTCAAAATTACAAAAAAAACATCCGATTAACGCCAAATTTGGTTTGTGTGGGTGTTTTTGGTAGCTGATGACAAATCCGAAGTCAGATTTCCATAATTCAGGAGGCAGATCCAATATGGAGGTCACAATTTTTGAAAATCAACCGATTTAGGCCAAATTTCGTTTACGGGGGTTTCTGAGGTCGCTGATCACAAATCAAGTCAGAGTCAAAGTCGGATTTGCAAAATTTAAGATGGCGGACCAAAACCAAAACTATGAGATGAAATGGTTTGGACTTTTTCATCTTGAATTTTGTAAATCTGACTTGGGATTCGTGATCAGCGACCTCAAAAACCTACGTAAACGAAATTTGGCCTAAATCGGTGGATTTTTGAAAATTGGGACCGCCATATTGGATCCGACATCTTGAATTTTGCAAATCTGACTTTAGATTTGTGGTCAGCGACCTCAAAAACCTCCACAAACCAAATCTGGAATTAACCGGATGATTTTTTTTTAATTTCGACGATTTCGAGGTTTTAGCCGCCATCTTGGATCCGCCATGTTACATTTCCCCAATATACCTTAGAAACTATTTAGGGATGTCGAATACCAGTAATCGAATCGAACTCCAATTTTTTTTTTCTTTTTTTTAATACTGTGTATTTTAATGTTTTTTTTTATATAATGTAAGGTAACTAAATAAAAAATTAAGTAATTTTTATAAGATCTAGACTGTAATGGTCACAATAGTAACGTTATAACTATAGTTTCTATTTTTGACATGAAAAACAGAAATATTTGGATTAAAACACTTAAAAGATATAAAAGGCTGTGGTGAAAGGTGAAAAAAGGTTTATAAAACAAGGTGAATAAAATTCGTAGGATCTACGAGGTAAATATCTAAATAAAATTAGACAAACCTCCATACATAAATATCACACGAGTGTCATATAAAAATATCAAACTAGTGCGACATAAGGCGTTTGCTAAAGAACAAAAATGTGTGCTAAATCTCATTTTCGTAGAGGATCGTAGGAAAATGTAATTTTCATAGGGGATCGTAGGAAAAAATTATTTCACTGGGATAAGTAGGATACATTCAATGTTTAACTATCTGCACAAGCTCCTTAATATATTAATATGTATTAGGTCAATCCAAACTTTTTTCTTTTAACTTGTTTGGCTTAGTTTGGTATGCAAGCTATTCATGTGTGCAATATATTACCGTCAAGCGAGGTGACTTCGGACCCTTTGTTGCAAAGCCTTTTGGACCAAAGCACGTGCGCATAAGTCATGAGGTTGTGTGTAGAAGTTGTTTAGTTCAATTCCACAGCCTGTGCATACAACCCCACAACTTGTGCACACGTGCGTTGGTTCAGAAGGTTTTGCGCAAAAGTGTCCGAAGTCACCTCGGTTGAAGGTAACTAATCTAAAACAACATATTTATAATGGTACCCATTGCAATTAGTTTTACAATAATTAAGTAAATGTATAGTTATTTGCATAATAAAAAGCAGCCACTATTATGGTATATTCCATAAAAATACAACTTCAATTCATAAATCACCTACTGGCGCGCCATGGCGCCTTTAACAACCGTGTGCAAAATAATTAATAGGTATCCGATGTCAGTTTATTAAAATGCAATTATAGTAATTAAAACCCCACAAGACTAGGCTGATAACTAAAGCTTGCTTCAATTATATTTGTGGGTTGATAATAATTATTAAAATTTACATAGGCCAACAACTAAATTATACTTACCCTCTTCGATTTTTTTGGTTTAAGCTACTGTGACTATCTAACCATTCGGTGTTGGCTAGAAGGTGCATTTATGATCACCTGGTATGTAAGTAAAGTACTTTTCTTCAAGAATGTGATACAAAAGTTATCTATCATTTTAACATAACACGATTCACAAATATTTTATACTCCAAGTTCTAGGCACATGTTTGCTGATATAACGCCGAGTTAGGTGTAAGATATTAGAGCTTTTAAAGCTTTTTAAAAACCAGAACTCTAAATTATACTGATTTTTTCATAAGCATAATTCAGATATTCTAGGTACATTTAAAGGAATCAAAAACTTCCTAATATAAAATAAAATATATAATATAAAAGACTAAAGACTAAAATACAGGGTGTCTCAACGAAGCCGAGTCGGTCGATACATAGTAAAGTATCTAGTTTAGAGAAAAACTTTAAAGGGAAAAGTTGTAGGGTTTTAAATAAGGCACATTCTAGAAATATTTTGAAATATACAGGATGATCCACCTAGGGTGGGTAACATCTGACTTATTTTTTCTAAATGGAATGGTATATTTTTTATTATGTCATCTTACTTGTCATAAAAATACCTTTATTTTAATACTTTACTATATATCGACCGACTCGGCTTCGTTGAGACACCCTGTATATAATATCGTCGGCTTACAAGTAAAAGGCACTAAGTCACTTTTTTGCAAAAATGGGATTTTTATGGTACTGTAATTAATTTTTGATAATCTATGTACAGGTAAACCAAACTAACTTCTAGGTGGACTGACAAGAGAGTTACCCACTATACAAAATGCACCAATTTGATTTTGATTAAAATTTTATGTGGCAATAGGCACTAAGTCACTTAGTGCACTTAGTGCGTTTTACTTGTAGATTAATTCAAATGTTTCTGCACTAAGCGACTTAGTGTTTGTTTGGCGAAACGTGAATTTTTGTAACAATTATTACAAAAATTAAAAAACAACAGTGAAAGTTAAATTTGTCAATATCTCAAAACCATGTTTTTGGACTTAGTGCTCTTTACTTGTAAGCCGGCGATATAAAAGACTTGTTGGCATGTGTTATTAAAGTTTATTGAAAATAAATTTATAAATTGAAGATATATAATTCATTAATTTATTATAATTTTTATTTAATTCTTATATTAGTACTAACTAACCATAATGGCATTTTAATGTAATAAACCGATTAATCCGCAATTCAAATGACTTCCTATAATTTATTTTGTAATTTAATATATACGATTAGTTTTAAAACAAACTGTATAATATCTTAATAAATATCACAGCAGTCCGTGTAGGTAAATAAATACATAAAATATTTAAATCAAATTATTAATAGCCAGTTATTTTTAAATAATAAGAAAATTATGCCTTTTTATGCCATGGCATAATGACTCCATTATGAAATATAAATATTTCAAACTCCACGCGGAAAGAGGCATTTGTTTGTTATTCATTTGCAGTCATCGGCGAATTTCCAGTGCTCGCATAGGCGCCGCGTCGATTCTAGCGTTGTCGCGAGATTTTAAATATTTACATTTTTATTTATTTTTATCTTGATTTTTTTAATGATTCCATTTAAACGAGTTAGGTGGTAAAAAAATTATCGATAAATAAAAATTAAAAACTTTCGTATTCTTAAAAGATAAAAATCGAAATCGGTTTTTTCTCCGAAAAACACCGATATATATATATATACATATTTATAGTTAATATGTATAGTCAATATTGTTGTGTGTAACAAATTAGTCGTCAAATGTTTCGATTTAGTGACCTTTATAAAAATTTCCCTCATAATTCGGCAAAATTATTTCGTAAGCCTATGTTTCTGTGTTTATTTTCAACGTTGATGAGTCATACGTGAGTTTATGCCGATTACTGTTCATTTGTTATAGCGGCTATGGTTATAGCAGAAATATAAATAAATCAAAATTAAAAAATTATTATGTCTACTCCAAAGTTATTATTGAAGCATTTTATTTATAAAAAATTAGCTACAATTGTTTGTTTTGTTTTTAAATAAATGAATATTTTTTCTGTTTCCACTACTAAACGGGATTTGCATTAAATTTTTCTTACAACAGGATCTAAATATCTTATACTGTTGCAGTATAAGATACAGTAGAGTATCTTTTTACGTAAAATACGTCTTTTCTGCTCAGCAGAAACGTATAGACCGACATAGCAATTCAGTCGATTTTTACATAAGCGGTCACAGATACAACACAAATACAGTTGTATTGTTGTCATCTTTTACCGCATTTCTGCTAAGCGGGATGGACATTGAAGAATCATATTAATGGATTTGTCCGCAGTGGCTAACTCCAATATATTTTTTTAAACACTTTAAAGTTCATAGAAGTGTTAAAACAAAAAATCATTTTTGGAAAAAATTGTAATTACACTTTGCCGACGAAGCCGGACGCAACCTATCCCCCTATTTGTCATCTCCTTGTTTAAGTGTACAATTTAAAGCTTATCTTACTATCTCAAATCATTATAGAGTTGTTTTGAAAAGCAAAAAGTAAGTTTTTGTACTCTAACTATTATTTCGTATTCTTTAATAATCGGTACCCGAAGTTAGGAACCTTTTTTTTAAATATCCTGTAAATTATTATAAATACAGTTATAGTTCTTGGTTTAATAAATCCCGTTTTACTCTGCCTCTAATTAAAATGGGCTAGGTTTTTTGGTATTGATAGAAAAAAAGACGTTTTTGTTTTTTCTAGTGTATTTTCATTGATTTAATTAAATATCGCGTAAGTCCGGAAATATTTTTTCTGTTTCAAAACCTTATTGAATATTGCAGAATAATATTAACCATTATATATTATAACTAATAATTTATAATATTTAATTAATAATTTAACAGAATATCGTGTATTTGCCATATTATCACAACTTGTAATCAAAAGATGAATAGCAATTTAACAATTACCTGATATGTAATTCTGGAAAACACAAGCTCTTACCTATTAAAAATTTTTACCATGCACCGTTTTGCTTTAAAACTTCTTTGAAACATTATAAATTTCTAATGTTTACCATTTTTAGTATATAATAAAGATATGGAACATATTTTACGACACTTCCTTATTACATTTTTATTTATTATATAAAAGGAGTTTAAGTTCACTTTTATCTTTATTTATTCTGCGACTTTATGACCGTCCGAATTAACTAAGAAAATTATAATAATTATTTATTTATATACCAACGGACTAAACTGGTGGTTTTAGTCTCGCTGTATGAGTATTTTCCGAGCGAGCGTAGCGAGCGAGACAAGAGGTTCTGTTTTGTCTTTGTGATATGTATTTACTTCCTTTACTGCTGATATATTGTATGCGTGCTCTGAGAAGTAAGTAAATTTAATTTTTATTTAACCTAACCTTAAAATTTAGGTCCCCAATACATGCATCAAGCAAGATAGTAAATTAAAAATCGCACAGTGAATATTATATGTTTGTGTATAGAATATAGTTATGTTTTATAAAATAAACTACGCAGTATATTCGCACATCCAATATTCGAATCTGTTTTGAAAATATTCACTGTGCGATTTTTAATTTACTATCTTGCTTGATGAAACAGACCATAGATTGGTAACTTTACTTACTTTCAGGGCTGGCCCTGATGATATCTAAAGTGGAGAGGAAACCACGCTTGGATACTATTCTTTACAAAATATTTACAATTTGTTTTCACTTATTCACTTAAAAAAAATCTATATCTATACTTGTCTGTTTTTTCGAGCAAGATAGTAAATTAAAAATCGCACAGTAAATAGTTTTACAACAGGTTTGAATAGTATATGTTTGTGTATAGAATATAGTTATGTTTTATATAATAAACTACGCAGTATATTCGCACATCCAATATTTGAATCTATTTTAAAAATATTCACTGTGCGATTTTTAAAATCTATATACCTATGGTCTGTTTTTTCAAGCAAGATAGTAAATTAAAAATCGCACAGTAAATATTTTTACAACAGGTTTGAATAGTATATGTTTGTGTATAGAATTTAGTTATGTTTTATATAATAAACTACGCAGTATATTCGCACATTCAATATTTGAATCTATTTTAAAAATATTCACTGTGCGATTTTTAAAATCTATATACCTATGGTCTGTTTTTTCAAGCAAGATAGTAAATTAAAAATCGCACAGTAAATATTTTTACAACAGGTTTGAATAGTATATGTTTGTGTATAGAATATAGTTATGTTTTATATAATAAACTACGCAGTATATTCGCACATCCAATATTTGAATCTATTTTGAAAATATTCACTGTGCGATTTTTAATTTACTATCTTGCTTGAAGAAACAGACCATAGATAAAATGCATTATTATATTATCGATTATATCTACAAGTACAGTATATTTATTATCAAATTATATATTACAATATTTTATATCTTGATATAATTTGTCTATCGGCTAATCTTCTTTCAAAATATTAGTTAACATTTTCATAAGCTAGCTAAACCTTGATTTCGCTTGCGCTGGCGAAAGCCACCAAAGAGAAAATAATTGTAAAATTAAAAAAAAGAGTGCTATTAAAAAAAATTATGAGTTTAATTTCGAAAATGGTTTATTGTTCTTATAGGCCAGAATGTAGATACACTTGAAGTGTATCTAGATTCTGGACTATAAGAGTAATAAATCTTTGTAACACTTCTGTATCCACTTTTGTGTTGGGACAAAAATCATAAATGTTTAAAAGGGGTCAACGTAATTGTTTTGATAATTCGGCATCATCATTTGAGTGGCAAATATTTACTTTAACTAATTGTTTGCTAGTCGTATCCTTATGTTTAAAAAATATTGTGCTTGTCGTGAGATATAGAATATTTAAGGGAAAAGAACAAAATTTGTAGGTTGTCTACGTTTCGTGACCTTTATTATCACTTCTTCTGATTGTTACAAAAAAAAGCCCTGAAGAAGTGAGAATAAAGATCACGAAACGTAGGCAACCTACAAATTTGGTTCTTTTCCCTCAAATATCCTATATCTCACGACAAGCACAATATTTACTTTAACCTATCTAAGTACATATTTGTAAACAAAATGAGTCTCGATGCAAAAGTATAATATATAAATATTATCTAGATTCTCGACTATTAGATAGAAAATTAAAGGCAGAAAATCAAGTCAATGCATGCGCCTTCGCCAAAATTGTAAATTGTATTAAAACAAGCTGTGAAGATATGTAATGCTACGCATTCCATTATATACCGTTAACTGTGGTGAGAGGATTGGTGTAGTGGCCTACCTCTTCTGTACATAACAAGTCTAGTAGCCAACTAGCGCGAGTTCGATTATCAATGGCGCCGCTTTGCCTTTTTCAGTTAATTAATAATTGAAACTTGGCGAAGGCGTAAGTGATGCGGACACTCCCTATAAAAACTGGTTCCAAAGTCAGTATAAGCCGGTGTTTCCCTCTACTACTAGCCTACACAAGTCCTGGAATCAGAGGATGCTTAATTAAGTAGAACAGTACGGGGTTAAACAAACATGTAATGTAATGTGTAATGTACTGTGGTGACTTCGGACGGTGTGGGTGACTTTGGACACTTTTCGCAAAACCTTCTGAACCAAACAAAGTACGTGTGCACAAGTTGTTGGGTTATGTGCTCACACTCACACCGTCCGAAGTCACACCAGTTGACGATACTATTCACAGTGGATGATATATTGCATTTTCTCAAATACTTAAAAAAAATCAAAAAAAAAAAAATAAAAAAAAAATAAAATTAACGATTTTTTTTAAAAAAGATATTTTTTGAAAAACGAAAAATGATTGAAAAAAAAATTTTTTCAACCCATAATTTTTTTGTTTTTGGGGAATTACTTTCAAAACTGATGGAATTTTTCCTTATAACAAAAAAATTACGTTAATCGGAATTTTCTTTAAGCTTTTTTCGAATTTTTTAAAAGTTTAACCCCCCATAACTTTTTTAAGGGGAAATTTACAGTGTGATTCAGAAATAAGATACAACATTTTAAAGGATGATTCTAGGTCAAAAAATATGAAAAAAGTTTTGATTAAGGTTGGTCCGGAAAAGAGCCCTAAGGGAGCTACGACCCTCCTAAGGGTACATCTAAAAAAATCATAAAAAATAATCTCATTAATTTTAAAATTTAAAGATAATTGCAAGTAAATTTAAATTGATACAGAATAGAATTTCAAAATGATTAAATGCCTTAGTTCAGCCTTTTTAAATATTATAAAAATATATGATTCAAATTTACTTATCTCAGTTTTTTTATCTAAAAACATATTTGGACTTTTTATATCATTTGAATTATTACAAAAATATTTAAAATCGGTAATCTTATTATTTTTAGAGTTCTTAGATAACTGCGAACAATTTAAGATATTTTAAAAATATATAATTGGAATCGATTTATATCAGGACTTAATTTTTACCTAAAAGAAAAATATTTTTTATTAATTATTACAAAATTATTCATGTCTGTTCCAATAAACTAATATTAGTCACGTAATATTCTATGAGGAATTTACAATAAAAACAGATTTAAGACGCATACCTACAGGGTAATCAATAACTGGCATGCCAAAATTTAAGAGGTACATCCAAAAATATTAAAAAAAGTTCATATAAAGGTTGGTCCGGAAATGAACTCTAAGGGAGCTAGGGCCCTTTCAAATTGTAATAAAAATAAGGTTTTTAATTAATAACTTTGGTACCTTTTAAGCCAGAGAGACAAGCTTTTGCATATATACTATATATACTATTAATAAGGGCAATTGAATTTATACAGAGGCGTGCCTAGACGGACGAAAATGTGAGGCTTAACACATTTTTGCCCCAAACTTTTTTATGTGTATGTTTTTTGGATTTTTTGTAAAAAATATAGATTCCTTAAGTAAAAATACATAAAAAATGTCTTATAGTGTAACACTGTAGGTGCTATCGTTAAAAAAAATTAAATTAAGAGGAAGTAACATTTTGTGCCACCAAAAACGTTACTTTTTAAAAGCCTATTAGAATACAATAATGAAAGGCTTAACTTTAAATGGTTGTATCAAAATGTTAAAAAAGGCTTTTTTAATGAGAAAATTTCAGGCTCTGACAATATTGCAAAAACTACTTGGGATATAGTTGGCAATATTTCAGGTAATTTGAGAAAAAACAAAAAATCTAAGTTAAATATACAGGGTGATCCAAAAACTTGCGCAGACAAATTTAACACACTGTTTGCAGATGCAGCGTCCACTGCATTAAAGGATTTACCCGAAACAGTGCCAAATTTTAATATTGAAAACAACCCAGAAACTTTTGTTCTGCACCCTGTGACAGAATCGGAGATTTTGGATTGTGTGGGTTCACTTAAAACCAAGAAAAGTGCTGGTGACGACGAAATACCTGTTTTTCTCGTAAAAACATGTATAGTAAGTATTCTAGTCCCAATTTTATTTATTATTAATAACTCTTTTAAGTATGGTACATTTCCTGACCAATTAAAACTAGCAAACATAGTTCCATTACACAAAAAAGGAGACACAAATGATTTTGGAAACTACCGTCCAATAAGCTTGCTGCCTTCCTTTTCCAAAATATTTGAAAAAGTTCTTACTAATCGTTTAACCGAGTTTTTTGAGAAATGCAATATATTTCATAATCAACAGCATGGTTTCTTAAGGGGTAAGGGTATAAATACTGCTCTGTGAGTTTTTTAACAAAGTTCTAAGTGTTATAGAAAATCATGAGCTTGCTTTAGGTATTCTGTTGGATTTAACTAAAGCGTACGAATGTGTTGATCATGAACTTTTACTCAAAAAACTTGAGATATATGGAATAAGGGGAATTCCGCTTAAACTTATAGAATCCTATTTGTCAAATAGAATCCAACAGGTACTTATAAAGTTAAATGATAAACTTTTTAAATCAGAAAAAATCAATATAAAGTTAGGAATTCCACAGGGCAGTATTATCGGACCTTTACTCTTTATATTGTTTATAAATGATATTTATAATATTTTATTAAATACTTCGCATGAAATGAATAACTTCGCAGATGATGCAAACATGTTGATAAGAGCAGAAAACCTAGATGCTTTGGAAAGGGAGGCAACAAAAATGTTTCTTAAAATTAAAGAATGGTTAGTGGCAAATAAACTACTACTTAATGAGAGCAAAACTAAATTTATACTTTTTAAAACCAAAAGGGCTCAAGAAATAACTTCTTTAAATATAGATAATAAAGAAACTGACCTTGAATCATGTGTCAAAATTTTGGGTGTAACCACAGATTTTATGTTAAATTGGTCAGGGCATGTACAAGAATTGGGAAAAAAACTTAATTCTAAATCTTATAGTATTAGAGTCATCAAGGATTATGTGTCGTATACTACACTAAAGACTGTGTATTATGGTTCATTTGTTTCTGTATTAAAGTTTGGAATACTGTTTTGGGGAAGTTCTGATATTAAAAGCCTGTTCACTATTCAGAAACAAGTAATTAGAATTATGTTAAATTTGCCTGCACGAGAATCATGTCGGGGTAAATTCAAAGAAAATAATTTCTTAACACTGGTGGGGTTATATATTCTCGAATGTTTGATTTTTAACTTTAAGTTTAAAGACAAATTTTTAGATTATGAAAAGAGTCATAAATACCCCACCCGTAACTTTAAAGATTATAATTTTCCAAGACACCGTTTATGTTTATCGGAAAAGGGCCCCTCGTATATGAGCATGAAATTTTTTAACGCCTTACCAGTAGACATTAAAAGTATTTATAACTTAAGAGCATTTAAAAGACAAGTTTTTAATTATATTTTGAATGTTGAGCCTTATAGTATTGAAGAATTTTTAAATATAAATTAATTTAATAATATTTATTGAATTTAATGTTATGTAGATAATAATTATTTTAATTTGTTTTCTTTTAAGAATTTTGTTCAAATATTTTTTTATATGTACTTTTTGACTTGTTTTAACCCATTTACCTTGTATTACGGCAGTTTAAAATAAATTTTATTATTATTATTATTATTATTATTACTCCTTTAATATTAAATTTGGTGTTTTGGTGAAGAATACTTCTTTGCTCAGTTTTAAAGAAAGAATCACCCTGCAGCATTAAAATTTTATCGATGCTTTTTTTTTGTTCCCCATTCATTATGTCATCTTCGAAGGGCCGTAGCTCCCTTAGGGCTCGTTTCCGGACCAACCTTTACAGGAACTTTTTTTCATATTTTTGGATATAGAATCACCTCTTAAATTTTGGCATGGCAGTTTCTGACCACCCTGTATATTAAAACAATTTATTTCTTGTAATTCATCATTGTAATTTATATGATTGACCATAATTAATATTCGTATTTATACGGTCTAAAGAAAGTTAAAAGGTGTAATAAGTCTAATTGTAATTGCTTACTAGTTAATATTTTAACATTTTACGGCCTGCTATAATTTATTAAATCAGTTTATTATATCATTAAACTTGTAATTTAAATTTGTTTTGGGTCATTCCCCGCCAACTGCCACTACAGCCAATAATTTAAACTCCATTATATAATTGATTAATTGATAATAAAGGCACTGTAACTTTTATTTTATGTAATTTAATTGTTGTTTAACAGCTTTTGGACTATGATGTTGCTCGTTACATATTGTCTGTTAATTAAGGGGTAGTTCTGATTTTTGAAGCAAATATATATATATATATATATACAAAAAAAAGAGAGGTTATCTCCAAAACTAATTGGATAAGATGCTATTTTTACCTTAAATTGGGATTCAGCGCCTCAAAATAGATAGGAATACAATGGTCTGCAAAAAAAATCAGGATCTTTTTTTCTTTTTGTGTGGCTGTGTTACTGAATATAAATGCAATATAACATTATATTTAAATGAGTTATTTATATTATATAATTTGTACTATAATAGTATTTGTTGTTAATTTTAACTTGAACTTTATTTAAATAACTTGTAGAAGAAAGAAAAAAAATATTTATAAGATAAAAACCTAATCATAAATAAACAACATAAACAAAAAATTCTAAAAAAAATAATAATTTTTTTTGCAACTATTGTTTTTAATATTTCGTACTTACAGACATGGTGTATTTTTTACGCCTCCAAATTTTGGCTGCTCGGATTTAGGGCTTAAACTGAAAGTTTAGTATTTACTACGAAAACGAATTCTCAGTGTACAATTAAAATTTTCGAAAAAACATCACAACAGTTCTTTTTAGAAATGTACAAACAATTACGAATTTAAGTTTCTTAAAAGAAACTTTAATATTAAAACATAATAAAACTAGGTACATCCACCATAAAATTCTTATTTATTTATTTATTTATTTATTTATTGTTTATAGTCGTCGATGGGACCTCAATTGAGGTATTTTAACCATAAATTCTCTACAAAATGCACAATAAAAAAAAGATATTTGTAAATTATATTTTGCTGTTCATATATGAGGGTGTTAAAAGGAGGTACCGATATTGTACTCTACTGTACCATGTTTTGTATACAAATCGTTCGGTGGTGTGAGCGCTTTTTATGCAAAAGATGGTACAGTAGAGTACAAGTTGTACTGTACAATACCGGTAGCTCCTTTTAACATGTGAGTTAGGTTTTTAATTTACAGATATCCCTGACTTTTTTTCTATCTGTGTACATGAAATGACATTAAATTAACCATAGTATAGTAATATTAAACATTATTTGTTTAAATTAAGCGTACGGTATTCTCAAATAAAATTAAATGTTGGATAGACTATACCATATGGTTAAACTTACCATATAAAAAAAACAGTATTATTGCTTTAAACCTCCGTTTTTTTGTTCAGTTTTCGAAATATAGAGTCAGCAGATTATATTTTACTTCTTTGAATAAAACAGTGGGGCCCATTTATTTCAATAAACAAACACCCTATATACAGTGTGATCAGTAACTGCCATGCCATAATTTAAAAGATAATTCTACATCCAAAAATGTGAAAAAAAGTTCCTATAAAGGTTGGTTCGGAAATGAGCCCTAAGGGAGCTACGGCCCTTCGAAGATGACATATTGAATGGGGGAAAACAGCACCAATAAAATTTAAATGCTGCAGGGCATTTAAAACTGAGCAAAAAAGTATTCTTTTACAAAACACCTAAATTTAATATTAAAGGAGAATAGCCTTTTAAAAAGTAAAATTTTTAGTGGCAAAAAATGTTACTTCCTCTTAATTGCATTTTTTTTAACGGTACAATGTTACAGTATATGACATTTTATACGTATTTTTACTCAAGGAATCTATACTTTTTACAAAAAATCCAAAAAAACGTACACATAAAAAAGTTTGAGGCAAAAATGTGTTAAGCCTCACTTTTTTGTCCGTCTAGGCACGCCTCTAGATAAATTCAAAAAAATAAATTAACATAAACGTATTAATACTATTATTCATGCAAAAGCTTGTCGTTCTAGTTTAAAGGGTACCAGAGTTATTAATTAAAAACCTTATTTTTATTACAATTTTAAAGGGCCCTAGCTCCCTTAGGGCTCATTTCCGACCAACCTTTATAGGAACTTTTTTTGATATTCTTGGATGTAGAATCACCTTTTAAATTTTGACATGCCATGATCAACCTGTATGTACTAAAACTTTTACAGTAAATATTACGTAGGTTTAAGTATTGTACGAACTTAACCTTACATGCAATAATATTATTTCACAAGTGAAAATGTCGAACATAAACTGAACGGTGATAATTATTTATGCACACTTGATGTTGTAAAAATATAGACGTCTTCGATTATTTGTGATATTTACACATGAATATGTCATAACTACAACATAATAAAACAATAAAAGTGTACAAAAGAATATTTAAAAATATTCAATAAGTGTCAGATTACGTAAAAATCTTAATATATACTAATAGAGTGGACCTTATAATACTTTCCCCAAGGAAAGTCTTGCTTAATAAAAAAAATTCGATAATTTTTGATTGCTTTTTTTACGTTTCTGGACGTTTTAAATCCAAAAAATATGATTTCCGTCAAAAAAAAATCTGTCTGTCGGTCGGTCTGTCGGTCTGTGTGTCCGGGAAATTTGTGACCACGATAACTTAAGAACGCTTCGGGCTAAAGACTTCAAATTTGGACCACTGGTTGATTATCCAAAGTTCTAGGCTGGGCTTGTTTTTCGTAAAAATCAGGTTGGGGTAAGAATCAATTTATTTTTTGTTTTACGAAAAAAGAAACTTTTTTAGAAAAAAACTTATTTTTTTTGAAAATCTTTTTTTTTAATTTATGTTTTTTATTTTTTATTTCTTTTTATCTTAAAATTCTTGAGATATATAACTGGTTGCTTATTACTATTCTATGAAAATTAATAAATATAATAAAATAATTGTTGAAATTTTTATAACAAAAAATTGTTAAAATACGAATTTCTGATTAGTGTTCTTTTTTTAATGGGTGTGTTGGTTTACTTTAACAATGGTTTGGTTTGGTAGTTTGCTGGTTTGGTGTTTTTTTTTAATGGGAGGCGTTGGTTTACGTTAACAATGGTTTGGTTTGGTTGTTTGCTGGTTTGGTGTTTTTTTTTAATGGGAGGCGTTGGTTTACGTTAACAATGGTTTGGTAGTTTGCTGGTTTGGTGTTTTTTTTTTTAATGGGAGGCGTTGGTTTACGTTAACAATGGTTTGGTTTGGTAGTTTGCTGGTTTGGTGTTTTTTTTTAATGGGTGTGTTGGTTTACTTTAACAATGGTTTGGTTTGGTAGTTTATTGGTTTGGTGTTTTTTTTTAATGGGAGGCGTTGGTTTACGTTAACAGTGGTTTGGTTTGGTAGTTTGCTGGTTTGGTGTTTTTTCTTAATGGGAGGCGTTGGTTTACGTTAATAATGGTTTTGTTTCGTAGTTTGCTGGTTTGGTGTTTTTTTTTTTTAATGGGAGGCATTGGTTTACGTTAATAATGGTTTGGTTTGGTAGTTTGCTGGTTTGGTGTTTTATTTTTAATGAGAGGGATTTGTCAGATACGATATTTCAGAATTTAGAGGGCCATATATTTTAAGAATCAAATAGGATTATATTTAGGCTAAATAATTTAGCTTTAGCTAATTAAATAATAAATGCTCGCCTGGTGTAACAATATGCATAAGAAATTCATTGTTTTAATCAAATATTGAGAACCTCGGACGTAAGATCCATACTCAAATAATTATAATCTGTTAAGATTTCTTCGAAATTTCCTTCAAGATTACCTTGAAAAACCGTTGGCGCCAACCAGAAATTTAAGTAAAATTCTAACTTTACTCCCAGAAAATTTGCTAATTAGGGTATTAAATAAGCACTAATTTAATAAACACCCTAATATTAATGCATTTAGGATATTCAGCGCAAGATGTTTCAATTTAAGATATAATTTGTGAAAAAATACTGCATGCTGAATCCTATTTTTCCTACGACCTAGTTAGTAGTTAGTGCCTGTTTCCTACCCGTTGCCTATGACAACGGTTGGGTAGTGACAATCAGCTGATTTTACATATCTGCTGTCAGAAAATTAGTAAACGTGAAATATATAACCTCAAATTGACAAACTAATAATAAGATAATTTTTCCGTTTTTTTTTTATGTTTAGGTGTTAGGTCGTAGGAAAAATAGTATACGCACCTCGACGCAAACCATTTCAGTGCACGAGTTTCGCTTACTCGGTACGTATTATTCTATTAAATTAATCATGGTATAATATTATTTAGGATAAAGGTTTTGTTTAACATCAATAATATTTATTTAGGTAGTTTTTTATTAGGAATATTTTTTTATTCATTTTTAAATATAAATACTTTTAAAATTAAATCAGAAAAACACCTGTCTCTCTGTCCACCTCTATAGACCAAACCTCTGGAGAAGCCAACATTGCACAACTATGGGGTAATTTATATGAAAATCTCAGCAACTTATATGATGATAACTACCTGATTAACCTAGCCTGTGAGGATTATGTAGCCTGCCTTGTTAAGCCTACTGATGTAAGGTTAGCTATCTCTCAGTTAAAGCAAGGTAAAGCCGCTGGATGGGATGGTCTTTGCCCAGAACATATAATTAACGCTGACCCTATATTGCACTCTATTTTAGCGCTATGTTTTTCTTCAATGCTTTCTCATGGTTATGCACCTGCTGCTCTTACGAAGACGATAATTACACCCATCGTTAAAAACAAAAGTGGGGATATTTCTTCTTCGGCTAATTACCGGCCTATTGCTATTTCTACTACGTTTTCTAAAGTACTTGAACTAATCATACTCAATAGATGTAGGCCCTTTTTCCAAACCAGTGACAACCAGTTCGGTTTTAAAAGATCTATGGGAGCTGTATGTGCAATTTTTTTATTGAAAGAAACAGTTAGCTACCACCTTAAGAAGAAAACTCCTGTGTATGCAATATTCCTGGATTTAAGTAAAGCCTTTGATAGGGTTCATCATGTGAAGTTAATCAGAGCCTTAATAAGTCGGAAAGTACCTAGCTATGTTTGCCGCTTCTTACAAAGTTGGAACTCCAAAGCCACGGCATCTGTTCGCTGGGGATCTGCCACTTCATCTGACTTCAGTCTACGCAACGGTGTACGACAAGGAAGTTTAATTGCTCCTGATGCCTTCAATGCCTACATTGACGACCTTCATACTCTCCTGGCTAAAGCCCCTGCTGGATGCTTTCTTGGTGGCCTAAAAGTCAACTGCATCAGCTACGCCGATGATATGGTCCTTCTTTGCCCCTCACTTCAAGGTCTACGTATGCTTATAAAAATATGTGAAGACTTTGCCAAATCACGTTCTCTTAAATACAATAGTAATAAGAGTAAAGTTTTAGTGTTCAAGTCTACAAATTATAGAGACCTCTGTGTTCCTCCTGTTTATTTAAATAACTCTGTTGTTGAACGCGTGTTCGAAATCAAATACCTAGGTCACGTTATCAATGATATGCTAAGTGACAACTCTGACATTCAGCGTCACAAGAAAAACCTTTGTGCCCGCGCAAACATGTTAGCTAGAAAATTCTCTAAGTGCTCTGCCGAGGTTAAGAACTCTCTTTTCAGGACATTTTGTTCTAACGCATACTGTGGTGAAATTTGGCTTGATCATACGGTGGCCTCGTGGCGAACTCTTCGCGTATGCTATAATGATGCATATCGCATTATCCATAGACTACCGCGCTATAGTAGTGCCTCGGAAATGTTTGCCTCTGCCCGAATAGATACCCTGGATGCTCTGAGACGCAAGTTGCTCGCCTCTTTTGTGAAGCGGCTACTCTCCAGTCCTAATGTTTTCCTAAAAGCGTTTGTATCTTCGGACTGCTTTTGGGTTTCTGCACAAATCGCCACTTGGCGACGCCTTTGTTTCTTACAAGTGACCTAATCATTTTATTTATTTATAAATTATAATTATTTTGTTTTGCTTTATTTTATTTTTAATCATTTTATTATTTTGTAGTATATGGCCATTGTGCTGTAATAAAATTATTATTATTATTATTATTATTAAAAACATTGAAAAGTTATCTTGAATCAAGACTCTTGATGAGCAAAGTCATCTTACAACGTAAAACACATAATGAACCATAAATTATATAGTTTTTATTATTTTACTACCTGACATATTTAACACAGAAACATAGTTAGGAGGGATAGTTCTAGTAGTAGTAACCGCTATGCGGAAGCATCACTGTGTCAAAGTTCAGACGCACCTATGACCAATTGACCGGATGCTTCTTTGATATAGAAGCGCATCCTATACAAGATGTTCAATAATATCCTATTGAAAATAAAAACAAGCCGTGAAGATATGTAATACTACGCATTCCATTATACACGGTGTATTTAAAATAGAGTCCGAAATTTTAAGGGGTGATTCTACATCAGAAAATATGAAAAAAAGTTCCTATAAATATAAGTAATAAAAATGCGTCGTAAGGGAGCTACGCCTCTTTCAAATTGGCTAAAAAAATGGATTTTTATTTAATATCGGGAACCCTTTAGGATATAGCAACGAGGTTTTGCACCTAAACTAATCTTAATAAGGCCCATCTTAGTAGGTTATTTTCATGTACTTATTTTTACCAGGGGCGTGCGAAACGGAGGGCCTTATCAGTTTTTTGTCCCAAACTTTTTTCTGTGTAACTTTTTTATAATTTTGTTTATGGTATATAATTCCTCAGGTCAAAACACATAAAAAAGATACTCTTGTTGTAACACTGTAGAACTAACCGTTTTCGAGAAAAAGCATCCGCTGTTGATTTTGGATGTCTCATCATTAAAGAATGTTCCAAAAATAAAGAAAACGTGTGTACTTTATTCGTAATTAAAAAAATACCTTCCCACCTGACAAGTCGATTAGTTTATATTGTGCCTAACAATGTACTTAGAGTTTTTTTTTTCATTTTATAAAGAAAACATGTTTTATTGAGTTGTCTTGGCATAGGAAGTTTAACCCCCGACAATAGTGAGTCATTAATGACTCTATAAACAATGGTTAATTAAATAAAAAGCCATTGACACTTAATTAACGACAATATAAGCTAATATTGTTTTTATGAACTCCGCTTTAAACTTTTATTTTTACTTAGCAAATATTAACAGAGCATGAAAATATAAATGTTATTTTCTGGCACGCGGTAAGAAAGCTTCGACGAAAGGGGAGGTATCACGGAACGTTCAGCGCGCTCTCCTCTATACGTCAGAAGCGTCATAAGGCGTGCTTACGTGCAAGTGAAAGCCACACACATTCTTTACATTCTTTCGATAGCCACACATCCGTGTGTCAAACTGTATTACATATGATTTTGCAAGTAAATGTGATTCAATATATAAAATATACTAGATTTTACATGTAATTTTATAATTTTACATGTAATTTTACAGTTTTCTATAAACATGTAAGATTGTAAAATTACATGTAAATCTTGTAAATTTTACATGAATGATGAAAATGAAAATGCAAACTAGTTTTAAAACATACAGCCTGTTCCAGAACTCGCGTACCGAAATTTAAGAGGTGATTCTACATCCAAAAATATGAAAAAAAGTTTCTATAAAGGTTGGTCCGGAAATGAGCCCTAAGGGAGCTACGGCCCTTCGAAGATGACGTATTGAATGGGGAACAAAAAAAAGCACCAATAAAATTTTAATGCTGCAGGGTGATTCTTCATTTAAAACTGACCAAAAAAGTATTATACACCAAAACACCTAAATTTAATATTAAAGGAGTAATAGCCTTTTAAAAAGTAACGTTTTTTGTGGCACTTCCTCTTAATTGCATTTTTTTTTTGATAACGGTTGCTCCTACAGTGTTACACTATATGATATTTTATATGTATTTTTACTCTAGAAATATTTTTTACAACAAATCCAAAAAACATACACATAAAAAAGTTTGGGGCAAAAATGTTTTAAGCCTCATATATTTTGTCCGTCTGGGCACGCCTCTGGATAAATTAAAAAAATAAATTAACATAAACTTATTGCCCTTATTAATACTAGTATACATGCAAAAGCTCGCCGCTCTAGCTTAAACGGTACCCGAGTTATTAATTAAAAACCTTATTTTTATTACAATTTTAAAGGGCCCTAGATCCCTTAGGGCTCATTTCCGGACCAACCTTTATAGGAACTTTTTTTATATTTTTGGATCTAGAATCACCTCTTAAATTTTGGAATGCCAGTTATGGATCACCCTGTATCTCGTCTCGTAACGCAAACTAACACAGTAATATTTTTTTATTAATATATATGTATGAATAATTTGCTTTGCAACTTCTCATATTTATAAAGAAACTGGTGAAGCACATAAGTAGACATATGATTTATACTAATTTCTTTAAAGTTTAAACTAATAGTAGTAGTATATACCAATCTGTATAATAGGCAACTTAGTTATTTTTAGTTAAAACAGTGAAAGATCTGTCCTACATTCTGTTGATATGATATATTTCATTTACACCTTGACCTTCATGTATGACTGGTGTTCTGTGTCAATAGTAATAGAATATTGCCTATTGAAAGACATATTATGGACATGCATCGTAACCCTTAACACTCAAAACTGTTTTATAGAAATATTTATATAAAATACCTTATTATAATATAATAGGTATCTAAAAAGTTTAAAATTAGCAAAATCTCGTATTTACGGTCCAGCTTAAGAAAAGAAGACTAAAACAATTGTTAACACCAAGATATCTGTTATAAAAGTAAGCACCAAAAAAATAAATTTTTCCATAAGAATGTTTTCTTTCTGGGAATATTTAGATGGTCTTAAATCTATAATCAAAATTATCTTATTTTAAACGGGTATGTTGCCAAAAGTTCTAGCTCGGGATTGTTTTCGGTGAACATTGGGGTGCGGCAAGGGGGGCAAATGGGGAAAAATACATTTTTTTAGAAAAATTTGAAAATTTCTATATAGGGGTATTTGAGGTTGCTGAAATTGAATCTAATAATAAATTTTTTCTAACTCCACACCCGAGGGTGTGAGGAGATAAATATTTTTAAATATTTTCAATATTTTCGTCAAAATTGGTATATAGGGGTTTTTGGGGTTGGCGAATATGAATCTCATAATATTTTTTTTTCTAATGAATCTGAAGTGAATCTGATAATAAAAAAATTCTAAATCTACCCCCTGAGGGGTGGGGACTAGTTTTCGTAAAAATTGGTATATTGGGGTTTTTGAGGTTGCTGAAAGTGAATCTGATTATAAAAAAATTCTAACTCCACCCCAAATTGGCGGGGGTAGTTCTCGTGAAAATTGGTATATTGGGGTTTTTTAGGTTGCTGAAAGTGAATCTCATAATAAAAAAAATCTTACTCCACCCCCTGAGGGGCAGGGGGTAGTTTTCTTGAAAATTTATATATTAGGGTTTTTGAGGTCGCTAAAACTGAATATTTTAATAAATTTTTTCTAATTTTACCCCCTGAGGGGTGGGAGTAGTTTGTGTGAAAATTGATGTATTGGGGTTTTTAGGGTTGCTGAAAGATAATCTGATAATAAAAAAGTTCTAACTGCACCCCCTAAGGGGGGCAGTTTTCGTAAAAATTGGTATATTTTTTTCTAATTTCACCCCCTGAGGGGTGGGGGTAGTTTTCGTGAAAACTGGTATATTGGGGTTTTTGAGGTTGCTGAAAGTGAATCTGATAATAAAAAAATTCTAACTCCACCCCAAAGGGGCGGGGGTAGTTCTCGTGAAAATTGGTATATTGGGGTTTTTTAGGTTGCTGAAAGTGAATCTCATAATAAAAAAAATCTTACTCCACCCCCTGAGGGGCAGGGGGTAGTTTTCTTGAAAATTTATATATTAGGGTTTTTGAGGTCGCTAAAACTGAATCTTTTAATAAATTTTTTCTAATTTTACCCCCTGAGGGGTGGGGGTAGTTTGTGTGAAAATTGATGTATTGGGGTTTTTAGGGTTGCTGAAAGATAATCTGATAATAAAAAAGTTCTAACTGCACCCCCTAAGGGGGGCAGTTTTCGTAAAAATTGGTATATTTTTAAGGTTGCTAAAAGTAAATTTAATAATAAAAAATCCATTTCACGAGCATAGGTGTAAAATGGGAAAGCTCTTTTACTGGGCAGTGTATTTTTTAAGTCATATAATGACAATGTTTATTGGTTGCATACTACAGTAAAGATTTCAAGTCAATAAGTTAAACCGTTCCTGAGTTATGAAGTGAATACTATTCTAAAAATGCCCCTAAAATGCTCTAGCTTCCCTAAGAAACCATTTAACACAAACGTTAATAGATTCTTTTTTCCCACTATTTGACGCAAAATCTGATATAAATAATTTTTAAATCTCATATTTTTTTGTCAAAACAAATGAAAATAGTTTTTTATCAAAAACACATAGGTAGATTTTTTTAAGTTTGGTCTTAAAAAGATACCAAAGCTCTAAATAATTAAATTAAGAAAAAAAAACTTTTTTATTATATGAAAGCTAAAAAATTGGTCCCAAACCAGTGTGTGTACTTATGAAAATTAGTTAAATCATTTAAAATTTAATTTAAAATATTTTTTTTTTCAATTGGTACTTATATTCTAAGGTTTCTTAGATCTTCTTGTAGGGTCAAGCTACCCACACAATATGTAATCTGACAGTTTTTGTGAACCTGTTTATCTGGCTCGTCAAAGAGCGGCCTGTCACAAAACTTGAATGGTTCTTTCACTTTCTGTGCGGCCGGTGCAGTCCAGTTCAAATGTGTTATGCATTTATGATATATCTTTAAAGATTTAAATGAAATGTCAGTAATATTATTAATATTTATGTATGATATTTTGATAATACGAATAATTTTTAATATAATTTAATTTTTAAATTTAAGTTAAATCAAATTAAAGGTTTTAAAAATACTACGTAGGATTATACTTTTTTTATATGCTTCTGTAGCAAAGTTTTATCTAGAAATAATTTACCTGAATTTCTAATTGGGCGATGGATAGAAAATCAAATTTTATATAAATAACCTTAGGCAAAAAAAATGCTTTTATCCAATACATACAGATAATAAGACAATTACCAGCTTTATTTTAAATAGATAAACTCAATAATAACCCCCGCTTAGCTTTTACTTTATTGAGTGGATAATTATTCATTTTACCCACTTAACTGTCACTTGTCAAATTAATTTCTTGTAAATTTCATTAAAATTTTTAATAAAAATATGAATTCCTAAGCTATTTATTGGAAAAAACCTTGTATGGCACTCATGGGTAAACCGATATTGCCCTCTCAAAAATTAACCTGCTTGGCTGACGCCTCGCAGGTTAATTTTCTCATGGGCAATATCTTACTTTACCCACTAGTACCATAAATAACTATTATTTCAATGAAAAATGTAGTATACTCAGCAATGCTGAGTCAGCATACTAGAAAAAGGCTTTTAAAAATAATTCAGAATAAATGTGTCTTATGGAAACATATACTAAGCGTGAGAGGCTTAAAAATATTTTGTAGAGTAAGTAAATTAGAAGATATGGTTACTCAAAGTGCAAAAAGTCGTAGGGTACGGTACAGTGATTGGCCCTATAAGAATTTTTTTTACTTTAAACGGTGTGCAGAGGTTGTACGAGTTTAAAAGATATAACCAAAGCTTAAAATATGAAAAAATATGTTAGCTTTTCGCTCGTTTTGGTTTTATTTTATAAATAAAAAGATGCACAAAAGTATAGTGATTGGCCGGGGAAGAAAATGATTGGCCTTGATCAATTATAGTGATTGGCCCATAATCCCTAAAATAGGAAATTAAGAGTAAAAATACATAAATAAATAAATTTAAGTTTATTCTAAAGCATAGTAGACATAAAATTAACTGGATGATCCACTATTTAATAATATTTTTAGGCAAGAAAATATATTTGAATTTGACTTGTGTCAAGCTTTTTGTGGACACGAAAACTTAAGAACGAATAATCCGATCGATTTTAAATTTTCAGGAAAAGATCAAGTTCTATATTATTAAAAAAAAAATTGCCTTAAAACGAAAAATTTATTGGGGGTAAAAAATAGTGATTATTTTTTACCGAATTTCATCAGACAGTGAAGGCCAATCACCTATAATTAATAAATTTATAAGATTATAACCTTTAAAATCCTTTTAAACTACTTGTTAATATAATATATAACCAATAAAAATTATATATCAATGTATATTATACATTAGCTCCCTCTAATAAAGTAAATGCTTGCGCGAAAACTAGCATAATGAAGGATATTCAAAGTATATTCAAATTTTAAATAAAACTCGCAGAAACGTTATTATTTTAAATCGAAATTTAGTTGGCCAATCACTACACTATCTGGTGGCCAATCACTGGAATGTTTGCCCTACGTCTAAATCTTACCTTTTTGTTCTAAATTGTGGTAAACTTAAATTAAATGATATTAAACTTTACACAGTGTCTACTCTATTCAGATACCCTACTGAACTGTCGCGTTTTATTAAAATTTAGCACCAAAAGAAAACAAATAAAAATGAAAATTGGCTATCCCTAGGGTTAATCGGAGTGGTGCAGCATACTGCCTTAAAGTAGTCTTGGGATTTTATAATGATTATAAAGGAAATAAGCAAAATATTTTATAAAAAACGTGAAAATTAAACCAAAATTGAATAATAAATATATTAACAAGCATTATTATGTAGTAACATCATAATTGAACGGTGATTTAATCAAGAGCCCAGAAGGTATAAAATAAATTGACGTTTTAAATTTTTTTAACAAGCTTGATTGATTTGGAAAAATCAAACTTCACTTTCCCATAGAAATATGAAAATATGTACACAGGCGAAACGTGTTGTGTTAAGATAATTATGATTTCTAATAAATAATGTAAACAGTTTGTATTTCGATTGTTTTCCAATTTGATTTTAAGTAAATTTTGTCAATAAAATGTTTTTTTAGCGCGTTATTTTATAGCATCCTTATTGCCATTAATATCACAGGGCCACAAAAAAATAAATTTAGTTTTTTGTAAACCAAACTATATTTTTTTTACGACCAGCATAATACTTTTTAAGTATTAGTCACTGCGTTCTATTTCAGACACGGAGAATATTCCTCAATAAATAAATGTAATAAATTAGGTTTTTGTGGAAATAGTACAAAATGAACATAACAAGAGGAGCATTCCATGGCGTTTATACAGAATACACAGGAGCACAAAAAAAAGTTAGTTTTTTGTAAACCAAACTATTTTTTTTCTACATATTTTTGGGCGCTGAAAACGAATATAGCAATGAATAATAATAAACAGTTTGTATTTCGATTGTTTTTCAATTTGATTTTAAGTAAATTTTGCCAATAAAATGTTTTTTAGTTCGTTATTTTATAGCATCCGTATTGCCAGTAATATCACAGGACTACAACAAAAAAAATAATGTTAGTTTTTTGTAAACCAAACTATTTTTTCTACAAGCAGCATAATACTTTTTAAGTATTAGTCACTGCGTTCTATTTCAGACACGGAGAATATTATTCAATAAATAAATGTAATAAATTAGGTTTTTGTAGAAATAGTACAAAATAAACATAACAAGAGGAGCATTCCATGGCGTTTATACAAAAAACATAGGACCACAAAAAAATTTTCTACGTATTTTTGGGCGCAGAAAATATAGCAATGAAAAAAATTATTGACACTCAAAATCCTAAGATATAGCGCACATTGGTTTTTTTTTGTATGCATCCAAGGCAAAAAAAAATCCTCAAGATTTCACAACAAGTTTTTTTATGGAAATATTTCTAAATAAAAATGATTCATGCCATAACTTTGTGCACCATTTAATTTAAATAGTGTGATACACCAATAAACTTTATGGTTTGAATTAGACTTTGGGTTCGTAAACAAATTAGGGATTTTTAAGGGATCTTCAAAGCCCCTCCTAAGGTAATTTAGATACAGGTAGTAAGATTTTAATATTGAGACCTATGTTTTGACTCCTGTTGATAAATCGTTTCCTACCTCAGTTCTAAACTGATATCTTGAAGCCGGGTCAATTTAACCAGAGACTACAATCCTATTTAGGACCATATTTTTTGACAATTGTTAATAAATTGGTACCTCAGATCTAAACTGTTGTATGTAGGTAGAATCTATGTCAATTCAACAGCCGTCTAAAGCCTACAATCTTATGCAGCGCCCTGGCTTTTTGACCATTATTATGTCAACCGCTATGCTGTATCTTCCCAACCTTACAACTGACACTCAATTCTTCGGTTACTTGATGCGTTAATAAATTGACCCAGTTCCGAGAAACAATAGTTTAGAACTGAGGTACCGATTAGTTTTTTTTAGTTGGCTATGCTTTCGGCTTCATTGTTTTTGCAGATAATCTTCCTATAATAAATAAATTAATGTGCGCAATTAAAGAAGTGCTAGTGAATCTGCTGTTTGTATTAATGATTGTTAATCCCTGCGGCTACGCCACTGACATGTCTCGTGCCAAAGCAATATGTGTTTAATATAGAAACGTCTTACTAAACTCTACGTAGTTAGTTAGTTAGAAAAGTAGAGCCTGCGCGCTATATTGTCACTGCAGCGATGTCATTAAACACGGGATGCGCTGAGAGCCAAAATGGATTGTTTAGATAAAAGATGCTTAGCAACGGCGCGATTTCCTTGACAAGAGTAGCGACTTTCTGAAATAAAACCATTTACACTTCACCTACAATATTGTGCGTAGTGTTATCATTAATTTTATGACGTCAATGTCCCAATCTCATAATCATCATCAGTAGTTTGTTTGGATCTTTAAGAGACAGGCGCAGTGCCTATGGCTCCTTTGTCTAAAATAGAATTAGTTTAAATTCTAATTGGGGGAGTGAGTCTTGCTCACTGATTCTGGAGTTGCATCTGTCATGAATTCGCGATGGGGACTGGCAGAGGGATGGGAGAGGGATGATGAGGGATGGAACAGGGAGGGGAGAGAGGCGTGGGAGGAGTAAGACTAGCTCACTGATGCTGGAAATGCATCTGTCCTGGATTGGTGGGTACCATTAGTGGTTAAGGACGTTTTTGATCTTTTAGTGAGTGTAGAGGATTTCGTTATCGTAATCTAGAAAGTTGGAGATGAGGGGGTTTGGGTGATCTAAATTGTCTTGTATAAAAAACGTGCTGTAACAGATGATTTCCGTTTTTAGGAGGGGCAATTGTCCCTATCTATAGCGCGTTATCTTTGCGCTGTTTTGGAAACAAACTAAAATTAGTAACACTTTACAATAAAATTCACAATAATTTTGACCAGCGTCATCAAAAAATACTACTTTAAAGAGTACCATGTTTGATAACTGCAAAAACCAAATAAACATTAATTAAGTAAATGTCTGATTATCTTAACTCTAATTTTGAAATATATTTTTAAAATGTTAAAATATTTAGCATAGAATCTTATAGAAAACTTGTTCTTTTTAAAAGAAACCTAATCAGTTGCGAATAGCATGCCATGCTGTGTGTAGCATTATACATCTTCACGTCTATTACTTACCCAGGTAGGTAAGTTAAGGAGGAATATACAACTTACGTGGGTGGATTCATTAATAATACAAATTGATTCCCACGAGTTGCTACTTTTCCCTAACTATTAAACGTTTTGATTGAAAAATTTCTTGTTCTTTCTTGATAGCAAGAAAAATATTCATTAAACTTTTTAATAAATTACTAATTAACTTTTTAAGAAGTAACTATTTATTTATTATAAAAATCTTAACTTATTAGATAAATTCTCATTATCTTGTGCTTTGCGTTTAGATAAAAAAAAGAGCAACCTTTAATTAGTGTTATCAAAAAATTTCAATAACAACTCAATAAAATTATGCTTTTATTTGGAAAGAAGTAATCACACTTACCCTAGTTTACTCTTTGACGGTTTACCTTAATATTAAGTATGCCAGTGAGGATTATAATATATATCATCGCTGGTCTGTTCGAATAATTTATTTACCGGGTGCCCCGAATTTTTAAAGTACTTAGGGGCTGTCCATATTACGTAACGCAAATTTTCAAAAAAATTGACCCCCCCTCCCCCCTGTGTAAAAAATAGTCACATTTACCAACACCCCCCCCCCCCTGTGTAACGCGTAACAATATAAAATTTTTGTTTCGAAATAAATTTAACTGTATTCTCACTATTGATTCGTTTTTCTCAACAAAACAAACATGAACCTAAAATATAGTATAGCATAACCTTAAAAAAAATTTACACGAAAAAATCACTCAAACTTTAAAAAAATATTCATAATCAATATCACACAGGGAAAAAATACCTCTTTTTACACTGAGTGTCACATATAACACGTATATTGTTTATGCACAGGTAGACAAAATAGTACACACATTGGTGTTCTGTGAGTACACATTCCGCGCGAAAATGTATCATCGCCGATGATTCATTGTCAAGATCACGCAAGAACAGGGCCGTAAGATTTTTTTTTAATATCAATGTCTACAGTTTTTTTACTTATTACAATATTATTTAAATATGCATAGTTTTGTCAATTTTTGTGTGAAAAAGGGAATTATGGGCCACTAAATAGTTATTTATGTTGAAATAGAAATAAACATTAAATTTATTAAATTCCGTTACGTAACGTTTACCTAGACCCCCCCTCCCCCCTGTCACAAACTGGTACAATTTCTCTGACCCCCCCCCCTAGGCGCGTTACGTAATATATGGACAGCCCCTTAAATAAAAATTTGAAAATATTTTTCACTAACAGGCATATCTTGTCGACGCGTCGATATTTTTATTGCAAGGAAAATAAAAAAAATATATTTTTGATAAAAATATTAAAAAAAAAAATGAATTAAAAAAAATTGTTAAATACCGGTAACGGTAAGTGTACTTACTTAACATTTATATGCTAGTTTATCGATTTAATTTTTGTTTCAAAAAGAAATAGTATATTTTTTTAAATATTAATTTTTGAATTTAATTTATTCAGCAATAAAGTATGTTTTTTTATTAAAATAGGCCAATAAAACCCTTTAGAAATAAACTTAAACCTTCCTTAGCTCATTTTAAATTTTTTTCGTAGGCTAAATCGTACACTTTTCGCGATTTCGATGGTAACTTGTCTAATGTAGCATTTGCAATTTCGGAGAGATTTGTAGGTGTATAAACCAATCATTTTTAATCAATTTCACTCAAGGTTTTTGCACAGAATCTCTAGTCAACCACCTGTTTACATAATAAACAAACAAGTTTGAAGTATGGCTGTCATCAAAGTCAAGTGGCAGTGGTGGTTTTGCTAACTAAGTTTTTTTTACGGCATACAACAATGAACTCATTTTTTTACTGTACAAAAATAGATCACTTCTAACTAGTAAAATATGAACATTTTAGTACGCTTGAAGAAAAAAAAAATATTCCTGTTCCTAATCAGACATGAAAGTCCAGTTAGTAAAATGTTAGTATTTATTTCCTTTAAAAATAATTTTTTTGAATTCTAATTTTTGAGAGACCCCGGTAAATATATACTCGATCCAAGCTCTAATTATAATATAAAGAATATTAGAAAAATATATCTCCAGATATTTTGTTACAAGATGTTTTGATAACGGTTATTCTGTCGGTAAACTGTATCTACCATAAATTTTTGATACATCTTTTTTCTATTAATATGTAATAATAATTCTTACCATTGCAATTCAGGAAGGTATTTGCACATTTAAGAAAACATTCCTTCAATCTTTGCTAAGCTTTGGCGTCTTGAATTCTAAATTTTATTAATATGTTATGGTAAATTGAAATTGAAATTGAAATTTATTTATCGTGATACAATACAATACAATCGTTTACACTTGTCAAATATAAATATAAAATATAAAAAATGTAGACAGCAAGGTCCAGTAAGTATTACAATATTAAAAAAATAAATTAAATAAATTTAAAACAGTACGAAATATAAAGACATACAATTAAAATTCTGTCGACAGGTTGAGTCTAAAAAATTCATTCATACTGTAACAGGCTTTTTTTAACAAGATAGCTTTAACTTGCGTTTTAAAAGAACTTAGCGGTAGGTTTCTAACGCGAACTGGCAAAAAATTAAAAAAATTTGGCCAAAAAAATTTGAACCGAATTTACTACTCTCAAGTCTTATTTTTGGCAACCTAATGTTGTTAGACCTTGTATTTTCAAGATTTTCAGACTGTAGAGTATATTTACCTAAATTTTCTTTGACATACACTAAAGTTATAAAGATGTAAAGAGATGGTATGGTTAGGATATTTAGTTCAATAAAAGCTCTTTTAACCTCATCTCGATACCCTAGTCCCTTTATAACTCTAATAAGTTTTCTTTGCAGTCCAAACAGCCTTTCCACCCCAGATGCATGACCCCAGACCATCAGACCATAAGTTACTTTAGACTCAAATAAAGCAAAATAGGCCGTTTTAAGGACCTCTAAGGAAACCATCTTTACAAGCGATCGAAATACAAAAATTGATTTTGATAATGATGCTGCAAGAGCACTAGTGTGCTGCTTCCAGTTCAAGTTTTGATCAAGGTATAGACCGAGGTATTTAACTGTATCTGGGTTTGAAAAATTATGAAGAGGTCTATGAGTAAAGAATATGTCAAGGGTTTTATTATTATTTAATGAGAGCCTGTTTGCCAGAAACCAATCTTTTGCACTCGACGCCCCTCATCCATGAGCTGCAGAGTCTGCTGAAAATCTTTTGAGTTTGATATAATATTTGAATCATCAGCAAATAGAAGGTTTTCCCAATATGGTAACGCAGCTTTAATATCATTTATGAAGACCAAGAACAGCAGCGGACCAAGCACCGAGCCTTGTGGCACGCCACTGTTCACCATCCTCATATTTGACTTTTTACCATTTATTGAATAGTAGTATTTAATACTACATTTGTGTATAATAAAATGTAATTGGCACCAGATTTCCTTATCTCTGCTAAATATCGGAAAAACTAACTGTAGTTTTATATTTTATAAAACTTGGTGGGTGTCCAATAAATATTTTGTTTACCTTACACAGTAAAAAGTTAATAACTTATTTATATCTGCAAATGTTATTCTTTTTCACATTTAAGGGTTCCTGGATTAGAATGAAAACGTTGCGAAGATTATTCTCAGTCAGGAAAATTAATTAGACAAATAAAATCCCTTCTTTTCCCAAGGTATGAAGTAAATATTTTTTTACCATTTCTTGACTCTGAAAGAATCCAAATTCGAAAACCTTTGCTCTCTTTTTCGAAATCGCTTCAAGATTATAGGTATGCATAATTATAACATAAAAAATAGAACAACAAATTATACACTGATAAAACAGTTTATTTGTGTGTACAAAATATTTGGTTGGATATGGCCAATTGAATTATTTGGTTGTGACAAATAAATTTTATTTCTGTAAAATAAACTATTTTTATCCTATTAATAAATAATTTTGAAATTAAAATATTTATTTACATGAACTAAATATTTATTTGACTCAAATAAAATTTATTACTCACAACCAAGTAATTTAATTGCTAATATCAAAATAAATCTAATATCTTTTTTCAGTGTACATAGTCTAATAGTATAGTAAAATAAATATCTATTCAGACTTTCCTCATCACAAAATAATACCTTTATGCTACCGTAGTTTGCATTTTACCCATTTTATCACTGTAATTCGCCTTTGCACTGTAAATGCAAATATTGTAATTTTACAGCAAATAGAGTAGGTCATATGTTGCCAGCAAAGAAAGTGGTAAATTTAAATCAGTTCTGTAAATCCACAGTTATCTGCAAAAATGTGAATTTTTACCTGTGATTTCACAGTAATTTAAGGTGTATTTCAAACAGTATTACGGGCTCTTGTAATTTTCGGGAAAAAGTGTCGGCTTTTTGGACCACATGCATGAATTTTAATGCAAAATTATTGTACCGACAGGAAAAGAGCTGAGATTTTACTAAACCCAGTAATATTGAGGTTAATTTAATAAATATTGTAAATTCACATTCTGACATTGTAAATTTGCTTTAATTATTACAGTTAAAACTACTGTAAGATTGACGGACAAATTTAGAGTGTGGCCTTGATCCGTAGTTAAAAATTATCATATTAAATAAAATGAATGATAATCCTGCAAAATTTGTAGGAAGCCTTATAACAGTTAATAGGATATTAATTTGAAGTCCTGTGTATATTTCAAGCCTGTACAAAAAGAAAATGTTCTTAGGAACATCCGGGACACTTTTAAAAATTTTCACTTGTTTAAAAAATAATAAGAAAAATATAAGAATGAATATTAGTATTTTAACTTATATTATTTCAGTGTAAAATAACATTTGCTACATTATGAAATTAACATCTCTTGATGATATTTCTTAACTACGCGTAAATATTATTTACAGGCCCATTTAACTGTATCCTAAACTGTTAACATTTTAATCATATTTTACTTGCAATTATATTATTTATGTTCTTGTGTGTGGTAAACTTGCTATTATAATCGATGATAGTTCCCAGACGTATTTTACATATTTTATTTTTATGTAGTTTAGCGCAAATAACTTTTAAACATAAAATTATGCGTTGTACCGTTGCGTTTCCACTACAGCCTACACAATATGACAGCTTCACTGAAAAATACAGTAGGTAAAAACAGGATTTTTAGTTTAAACAGCTCAGTTAGAACAACAACCTTCCAGGAAGTTTCCTGAAACATAACATCGGTAATATTCAGGAACATATTTATTTATTTTATTTATTTAATTATTCTTATTATTTATTTAGTTTAACAAATATTACATATCTAAAATATATTATAAACTAAACTTCACTAGGCTTAGCTTGTATAGTAAAAAAAACATATTACATTTATTTTAGAGTAATCAAAATCATGAGAGAGAGAGAGAGAGAGAGAGAGAGATCTTGAATTTTACGCATTTCGCTCAGGTGACAATTCGAAAAAAAATAGACAGTATGTATGAAAATCCATTTGTACACAGTCATTTTAAGGTTTTTGTTTGAATGGGGGGGGGGGGGTATTTCATCAAACCGGCGAAAAAACAAGCTATTAAAAATAAAACAAGTCTACCATTAGTCACTCTGTTAAATATATCGCCTTGTAAATTCCGAAACATCGTATCTGAAAAATGGGAACTGGCCAGAGACTTGAAATTATTCTTTTTTATGGAATTAGTAGGGTAGTCATTTAATAATTGACAAATTTATATGAATAAGAACTTATTCTTGTTTATACGTAATTAATAAAGTTCTAAATAAATACCTTATTAATTGTTTAAAAAAGGATAATTTGTTATACCTGTCAAGTGGTCATTTTTCAGATACGATGTTTCGGAATTTACAAAGCGATATGTTAAAACTACTAGTAATTGGCTACTACAGCATGGAGCAGCAGGTAAATATTATTTAGTTTCAAAAGATATATTACCCTTTCCATAAAACAAGCTCTTAAGCTTCTTTTTACAATTCTTTTAATACCGTCTCATTTATTAATACCTGCCATTTTCAAATTCTTCTACATATATAACTACATTTTAATTTTTTCTTATCTGCCAAGTTTTGCGAACGAACAGGCCATTATTCCAGCCGAAGGCTTTTAGGAGCTTTTTCCTACACTGAAAAAAAAACAGATTCATTGATTTAAAATAATATGCCATTTACTCAAATTTCTTTATAGATTTTAATAGTTTGCCGTCTATAAGGCACTAAACTTTATTTTCATTTATAATTTGCCGTGTCGGTACTAGGTGCTGGCTTCGAGACAAATTTTTTGTCCGCCTGTGTATCTAGATATAGATAATTCTTATCAGATTACAGGTCTGCCAACATCTAATGTGTAATACTTTTATGCAAACATTAGATGGCGCCACCAATTTGTACGCTCTCAATACAGTTATACTTATTTTTGATAGGTATTTAAAATTTTCAACAGTCAGTGCGAAGGCCACCATACCAATATATGCTCACTGATGATCGCAAAAAAGCGTGAAATAGCAGCTATATGACATTTTGGTAGGGATTTTCTCATTGTTTGTGAAAATTCTGTAGTAGAGCAGTGCAATTTCTTTATCAAACGAATGATGTTGATATATCATGATATATTTCAAATAAATGGTTGATGTTGTTGATATATCATGATATATTCCAAATAAATGGTGAATTTAAAGTTGTTATTAAATCATCGGCAAGAAAATTAAGCATTTATTATTTATAGTTTAATTGGGCCAAGTTCAAGGATTTAGTAAAAATAAATGGAATTTGCCCTACGAGCAAAAATGACAATAACAGTTATTCTTTTCCCACAAAGCTGCCTCTTTTTTTAGTGTATTATTAGTATTACTGTTAACTTAAAAATATTAATTACTATTTATAGGTCTGTTCGTTGGTGTTATAATTTCTTGCACTTTACAGTCGAACAAATTCTTTCTCATGTTTAAAAATTAGGGCACAAATACAGTACTTATTTGGTTGGACGAAAACTGTACGTCAGTGCAAGAAAGTGCAACACCAACGAACAGACCTTATGTATGTATGTATGTATGTATTTTTTATTGTACATCATAAAAAAATGTTTACATTACAAAAAAAATGATTGCTTTCTAAGTATATATAATAAATACAATTTTTTTTTTAACTTAAAAGCTGGACCAAACTAAAAATATATTGATTACTATGTTTTTTGATGGGTCGACCCAGTGTCCCTTCTTCCCGCTGATTACAATATTACAATAAATTACTGTTATTTACTTTGTACTTCTTTACGGTTTTTACGTATTTGACTACATTCATTTTATTTAGATATCTATTGAAATGTAAATGTCTCAATAAATACAGGTGGCGACAAAAAATACAGAACAATGTGTGCTCTAAATTATAACATAAATTATAAGTTATAATTTATAACTTATAATAATAATAATAATAATAATATTTATTGAGAAAAAATACAATTCAATAAATATTCTGTCTAGCATTTGCGCCTTTACTTTGGTATAAAAATGGTTCATAATTAATAATAATAATAATAGTCTTTTTTAAAAATATGTAAATAGTATCGTTATTAAAATAGCAATATTTCTAATACGACCCAGAACAGAAAATTATACTTTGATCAAAACTCAATGAATTTTAGACTATCAGAACGATACGTCAGTTTTAAACTGTTTTATTGCCAAACTAATTTAGTTACCTATGCATCAATATGAGCATTGAGAGTAAAAAGCCCTTGTCTTTTGTTGAAATAACCCAATTTCGAGGTGGTACATTTTAGAACTATGGGATCGATATTATATAATAATACTACTAAACTATACTGCCCTACTAAACTAAAAAGCTAAAAAGGCAATAACTTCATTTGTCGCTTAGCAGCGTCTTCAAAATACTACAAGTTTTGGGGCAATTTTTGCACTTTTTATTTGTCACTTTTTGCCTTACGTTTCATCCTATTTTAGGACTTTTTCAAAAGCAGCTAATTTGTGAGCATAATACAGTACAGAACATACAATGTAACTAATATTACAAACTAAATTATTATTATTATGATTATATAAAAAACAATTATATGTTTTTCATGATCAAATAGATCAAAAAATATATCCATTAAAATTAGACAATTGTGCTACCGTAGGTACTCGTACAGGTGGCAGTTACTATAGCAGTTTCCATAGGACGGTCCATCTTTTCTGAGAAAGCGTTTTGTTTTGCAGTTTTTCTTTTGTACTGACAAACCATCCATAGCAACAATAAATATAACAAAATTACTACTATATTAAAACAACGGGCACTATCCCATTCCGCCCCATCCCATTCTGCACCAATTGCATACTACGTCAAAAGTAAACGTAAAGTTATTTTACTCATCACGATCAGCATTTCTGCACAATAAATAATTAAAACAATATACTAAGAACTTCCCTAATGGGTATCATAAATATAATCATTAAAAAAATACGAGTCACCTAGAATTAATATCCATAAATATTATACACTTACGCGAAATTCAACCACATCTGAAAAAATCACAAAATATAAGCAGGCCAGACAATGCATTGTAGCGCATTGTAGCTCAATGAATATGATTAAATTAGTTCTGCCACACATTCTTGCCCGATAAAAGGTCCATACCGTCCCGCCCCATATCCGGTTTCGCCCCGGGTTCCTTTACATATAATTTTTTTACAATTCTTTATATTTTCTGTTAATAAAATTGGATTTTTTTTATGGATTTTTTTTTATGGATTTTGTTTTTCATGGTTTCTTGAAAACACATCCTAAATTTGAAAACTACATGTAGAGTGCACTCTAAGTTTGTTGACTATTTGTTCTCACTATAGGGGAAAGCAATATTCTATTCGCAGCAATATTTTTAAAACATACTGTAGTTATTTACAGAATTTATTTATATTTAAATTTTTCATAATATATTCTGGAATTCAACAATTAAGAATATTAAGATCGTCAATTTATATGCTTAAAGATAATAATAATATAATGCTTAGTTTAAAATTTTAATACTTTTAATTTAAATAATAAATGCGTTGACATAATTTTAAAATATTTCTTTGAATAGTACCTCACAAAGACCTGACATGACTATTAATAACTAATGAATAGAAAAAAAAAAGAAGCATCTCTTTAAAACTGCAGGTTAAATTAGGATCACTCCGTCCGCGTATGGTTTCACAAGAATCAAATCTTTTCTCGATTGTGAAATTAATCAAGATTTTACGAAATCCACGTAATCAAAAGTCAAAACTCTTGACAAAGAATCGAGAATTCTCGACTCGTTATAAGTTCTCTACACAGTTTATGGAAATTAAGAAATCTTATAGTCCCATTGGTTCATTGGCAGCCCGTTGGCCAAGCATTGGCGTGCCAATGTTTCCTACATGGCGTGCCAATGTTTCCTACATGGCGTTCCAATGTTTCCTATATTGGCCCAATATTGCCAAAACCACATTAGGCCTACATACTGAGGAGACATCAGCCTCCCTAAGGCCGCATACGGCGGCCAATGTTGGCAAAACTGCATTGATTCTACATTGATATTTGATTCGGAATACAAAAGTTATACAAATTTTAAAGCTTTTTTAAAGGTAAGGACCTTTTCTTTTAGTCAGACTTAGACACAATAGCGAAAAACATACACGGAAAAAAAAAATTATAGCTAGGAGCGCTATAACATACATACCAAGCAAATTATAATCGCTTATTATATAAATACAAGGCTTTCTCTTACAATTATGGCAGTCAGTGTAAAAATTTATATGAAATACTTTAATTGTTTAGTGAATAATAAAATATAACAAATAGTATGGCATTTATAGCTTAAATAGATTTAATTATTGTCCGTGCTAATAATTTTTATAATATAATAAAATTTCTGTAAATTTATAATAGTGCCTGTAATAAATATAATCGTGTCTGTAATATATATAATCGTTTCCAATTTATTTTTAACATTATTAGTTATTGTGTCCCTTATAATCTATAGCTTAAATCACTATAATTTGCCACTGTTACCAAATATCTTATAATGTATAGCGCAGAGCCCACTAATTTCTTTCCGTGTATGTAGTGCTAATTATGCGTCATTCCACCTAAGAGACACAGTGAGCTTCGAGTCAATTCTTATGTTCTACAATGCTTATGTTCAAAGTAGATTACATACCTTTCTGGGGTGGGTCTTCAGAAGTTGAACGTTTGTTAATATTACATAAGAAGATTGTCAGAACAATCTGTTTTGAAAAGCGAGATGCTCACTGTGTCCCACTTTTTAAAGAGTATAGGATAATGAGTGTCTACTCATTATATCTTTATAGGCTATGTTTGTTAGTAAAACAAAATATTAGATACTTTACAAGAAAAAAACAAATAAACTTAGGAATCCAAACTAGACAAGAGAACGAGTTAGCTATTCCAAGACATAGGACCGTTTCTTTTGAAAAAGGGGCTGAGTATATGGGACTGAAAGTGTACAGGCACCTACCTCAAAATATACAAAGCATAAATAAACTCGCAATATTCAAAAATATTTTAAAAAGTTATTTTTTGGAAAACCCAATGTATTCATTGAACGAGTTTTTCTCTAAAAGCGTTGAAATAAAAATACATGCATCTAGTCTGTAATTTTAACTTAAATTATTTTATGTATCTTAAATTTTAAATTGTATTATACACTGTATTAGTATTTTGTCTGACTTATCCATAGATGTACATCTCAAAAGGATTAATAAATTATTATTATTTTCTTTTGGGCTAATTTTTTTTTTAATTTTTGACCTTCTCAATATTGCTTTCTTATTTTTTTCACTATCTTTCGATAGCTTTAGTACCGTGTATTATACAATAAGAACGGCGCGGCGTTTGCTAAAAAACCGCTGGTAGACGGAGTGATCCCAGGTTAAATATTCATTATTAATGTCTATGATCAAACAAAAAAATAAACGGAGAACTACATTTCACTTTATCATGATCGGTATAGTAGTATTCTCACGGCCTGTAAGTACGCCTGACCTATGCTAAGCTGATTAACATAGACTCCTGGTGTCACAGCGTATGGCACCTACTCCACCTTTTAGATGGCATGCTAGATCACGTGTCAAAAACAAATTTAAAACATTTTCATTAAATGGTGGATAATTTATTTTTATTTTCAAAAAAATAAAAAATAAAAACTTTTCGCAAAAAAAAATGAACCGACTTCTGTCTCTAAAAAGTAAAAAATAATAAGTCGGTGCCAATTTCACAGCAAACAATTTAACAACATAAATAATTGTTACCCAATTTCGAAAATCAAAAATATTGAGATCCATAATTTAACGTACGTACTTATAGTGAAGAGATATTATTTTAAAAAATCAAACTTTTAGTCATCATTCACTTTATTAATAGTTTAGGTTAGTTACCGGTTTCGATTATCATCGTCAGACTAGCCAAAAATATATAAAAATACTATATCCATAAAACGTTACTGTGTTTTACATTTATAAATGTTTTCTTATGGTTATTTTTGACCTTTTATGGATATAGTATTTTTATATATTTTTGGCTAGTCTGACGATGATAATCGAAACCGGTAACTAACCTAAATTATTAATAAAGTGAATGATGACTAAAAGTTTGATTTTTTAAAATAATATCTCTTCACTATAAGTATACGTACGTTAAATTATGGATCTCAATATTTTTGATTTTCGAAATTGGGTAACAATTATTTATGTTGTTAAATTGTTTGCTGTGAAATTGGCACCGACTTATTATTTTTTACTTTTTAGAGACAGAAGTCGGTTCATTTCTTTTGCGAAAAGTTTTTATTTTTGACTTTTTAGAGACACAGAACTTGTAGGTAAGGTCATCTAAGCTAAATTATAGTTGTCCTTCCATCTCGGCAAGCTGCTGATCACAACGCACTATTAGTGCGTTGTGGTGTTATTATCTTAAAGATAAATTTCTAAAAAATAAATTTAGTAGTATATTTATTTCAGCGACCAAGAGTCCAACCAGCCTTATTTTAAACGAAATACTAAATAAAATCTTTGTAAAACTTTAAGCTTTAAGTAATAATCAAATAACGCCTTATCACAAATTTTATATTTTTCTCTTGGTATTTTAATATTGCAGGTCCACAGAAACAAGTTTAGCGGCATTTAAAAGATTTTTAGCCTGCCGTAATATTTAAGTGACCCCTTAATCAAATTATCCGACTTATCCGAGTTTTCCGAACATTTTCTAAAAATTTGGTTGGTACTAGAACCAAATTAAGCCGGTTTTAAGTGAAATTGCGTTAAAACGATCAGATTTATCTTAATTATCCGGCTTACCCGGCATTATCCGAGCGTCAAATTAAAACGGGACCACCTCAGGAATGTCCTCTTAAAGTAGTAAAAGGTTTTATCAAATTCCGTTCATCCGTTCCAAAGTTATGCGGGAACAAACATAAAAAAAACAAAGTCACACGTCGAATTGATACCCTTCTCCTTTTTTGTCGGTTAAAAAAATAATTAAAAAAATTAATCTAGAATAAAAATTGTAGTTCAAACTTTTTATAAGAAAAGTATCACAAAATTTATAGATTTTCGTGTAATCTCCTTTCAGGGTTTTCCATGTTAAAATAGGTTTCTCTTGAGCCGAGATATTCAGAAAATTTGTCACATTTAAGCTTGCTAATTTAAAAGATCAACCATAACTAATCCGTCAGATGACGTCATGCTGGCGTATATCTGAATTTTTGAATCGAAATATCTCGGCGAACAAGGTATTAAATTTAAAGTATGAAGCACCATTTAAAAGAAATTTCTAATAATTTATCACTAAGTTTAACATAACTGACTACTGATCCTAAAAGGACTGGCTATGCATTTGTTTTGAGCAAAACGTTATACGACATTTGCTTAATATTATACACATTTCTGAAAAATACGGTGCTTTAAAATCATAAAGTTTTAAACAGACTATTTAGGCCCATAGATTAGTAATATATTTCCATAATTTCCTATTCATTGCTTTTCTCTTCCGGTTAAATATGTTCTTTTTAACAAAATCTATCCGTAGTACTTCTTTTCATCTTTTCGTTTGGACTTTTTTTGGCGAACCCTTATTTTCAATGATTTATGTATGTTGAATAATATTGATTTCACTTTATTTTTAGCGAGTTTTTAAAAAGCTAAATATACATTTGACTGGATCCGATTTTTTTAACTAATTAGAGGACTTTTTCATATAAAACCAAATTTAAAATCTTCTATGTAGCTGCAAGCCAGAAAAACTATTTCAATTGTTCCAATAAAAAAAAGAAGATAATAAAAAATAGATTTGACAGCTAATGTTACTTTAAAAAGTGAGAAAAAGTTTTTATGAAATTTTATGCATATTTCTCACATCATAGTAGTAGTAGTAGCAAATTTTTGGGTTGGCCAAAGCCATTTCTGGCCCTTTTTGTCACCCCAGGCAATCCCAGCCATTTACTAATTTGAGTCCTCCCTGAAACTGCCCGTCCTTCCAATAAAGGTCAGGATATTGGCCCAGAGGATATCTCTTAGTTTCTCTTGGTTGAGTCTTTGAGTTTCAAAGACTTGCAACCTGATCCTATCGTATCTGACACACTCGGCTAAGTAATGAGAGGATGTTTCATCTTCTCCGCACTCTGGGCATAGCGAACTCTCTAGAATTCGCATCTCACATCATAACTCAGGAACTAATGTGCTTAAATTATTAATATGATTTACTACCAATAAGAGTTATCCTTTTACATCATATCAAAATGAATACTCAACCAGGGGTGGACGCTCAGTTACTACGCCCCTGCTTAAAAACTTGATTTTATTTTAACATTAAATGTTTGCATTTTTTATTCTATATTACACTAAGAATTTGTTGAACAACGTTATTTTTTACTGTAACAACTTGTAATTAATAACAAATGTTGCCTGGAGTTCCAAATAGACAAAAACCTATACGGTAACGAATTATCAGTGTAGGTACAGTGAAAATTTCATTCTAATGAGTTAAACGGTCCTTGAGTTACGAAGCAAATAATATTCTAAAAATTTCCTTTTAAATGGCCCTAGCCAAGAAGCGATCTAGAACAAAAGTTCATATATACTTTAATTCTCATTTTTACGTAAAACTAGATGTCAAATCAATTTTTTTAATCTCGTATTTTTTTTTATTGAAACAAATGAAAATCATTTCTCTGGCTTGCAGAATTTGTTTTCTTATTAAAAGTTTTTTACACCTTAAAAGGTGTATTAAAATTAGTGAAAAAAATGGGTATCATCAAAAATGAACTGCATAGAAAAAACGGATTCCTTGAACCAAGGACACGTGTCTTTGGATATGTTCAAAGTCATATTCTCTTGTTTCAAGGCTGGCATTTTCTTGAACCAAAGTCAATGTCCTTGAATAAAGAGCGCGGATTTTTATTCCAAAACCCGTGCTCTTCATTCAAGGACATTGACTTTGGTTCAAGAAAATTCCAGCCCTGAAACAAGAGAATATGGCTTTGAACATATACAAAGACACGTGTCCTTGGTTCAAGGAATCCGTTTTTTCTATGTGTGATTTGTAATCTATAGATGTATCAACATACGAGTTAACGTATTAATTAAACAAATGAAAGAGGTTTGAGCAGTAGTATACAGTATATTGGATAGATAAGTATAATCCATACCGTCTGCACGAAACATAATTAAGTAAATAAAAACCTAACTTACAGGTAAAAGTGAAGCTAAATTACACGTGCAATTAGTAGTTAAAACACGGCCTTTCTCAACAGTCAATGGACCATTAAACAGCATTAACATCTTTAAATACAAATTGACGCATCTGATAGGGAAAATTGGAACTATGTAATATTACTCTGTGACCGTGAAACCTAATGTTTATTTATTTATTTATACAATTGAACTCCCAACAGGAACAAGTCCCAAAATAGGGGGTCATTGGTTTACAGAGACAAACAAGTAGAGTAGCCTTAAATTATGAATACATGTTAAAAAAAAAACAGAAATATTAATGTTAAGGAGAAATGAATTTGTTACAGAAAAAGAAAATATATTTATATAAATCATGTAGAATAAAGATATGAAATATAAGCAAAATTATCTATCTATTCGTCTTCAAAAACTTTATTATTTTGCGTTTAAAAGTTTTTAAAGAACTGTTAAATATGTCACCAGAGACCAGATTTTTATTAAAATAAGTATCAATCCTACAAAATGCCGAGTTTTGGTTTAAATTACTATTGGATGTGTATGTGATAAATGTATTGGTAAATCTATTAACATGAAATGGTACTTTTAAGTTAACAAAATCTAATAAGTTCGCAGTTACCATGTAATATTTTATGTAAAACAACACAGTCAAGCAAAATGCGTCTTTCCTCAAGACTTAAACAATTGTGAATTAAAAATAAAGACTACTTTATTGAATTTTAAATTTAATGGATCCATACCCGGCAAAAACTATACACATTTTATATTACTGCTAAATAAATAAATTGAATATGTAACTAAAACATGTTTATTTTGTTACAGGAACTGTCGATACTAATGGAAGACCTATCATCCTCTGTTTTGCTGAATGTATAACAAGAGCAGCTTTAAATAAATATGAAATAGCCAAACTATTATTGTATTATTCTTCAATACCAACGTAAGTATTAACAAGTATTTACAAGCAATTTTTGAGTTATTTTATTTTAATTTAATTGACATATACATTCATCTGGATAAACATTAGGGTGGAGCGAAAATTATTTTTCGCACAATCATATAGCACTGTGTACCAAAAGTTGCCTTTATTATAGAACATAACCAGTATTTTTTTTCAATTTTTTTGGAAGGGGCCTTAAAATTAATCAAAATTTAAGAAATTTTAAAAATTTGTTGAAAATTGCAATATAAACGTTTTTGAGGTTGCTGAAATCGAATCTGATAATAAAAAAAATCTAACTCCACCCCCGCGAGGGTGAGGGGGTAAATATTTTGAAATATTTTCCATACTTTCTTGAAAATTTGAATATATAGGTTTTTAAGGTTGCTAAAACTGCATCTTGAAATAATTTTTTTCACCCCTTTAAGGGTGGGGGGTGATTTTTTTTGAAAATTGGTATATTGGGGTTTTTGAGGTTGCTGAAAGTGAATATGATAAGAAAAATGGTTCAACTCTAACCCCAGGGGATGGGGGTGAAAAAAAGTGAAAAAAAATGTTCGCCCCACCCTCACCCGCTGGGGTGGATTTAGAATTTTTTTATTATCATATTCGATTTCAGCAACCTCAAAAACCCCTATAATAAAATTTTCAAATTGTTATATCTATAATAAAGGCAACTTTGGGTACATAGTGCTATATGATAAGGCGAAAAAAAAATTTAGCTCCACATATAACATAACCTCAAAACATATGGCTAACCGGTTAATCTCGATTTGCACTAAAATAAATCACAAACACAAAATGTTAATGCTATATCGATGCCTTAGACCGCTGAGCTAAATCTCCCATAAAAATAACTATTATACTCGTGTTAATCTGAGAATGCGACTCTGACGTCACAGCGCGTAAACTAAATACCACTCTGTATGGCAATTGAAACTTATTTCTTAAGATGTAATAAATGATTTTTGTTTATATAAATCTTCTATATAATAATTATGTATTAAGTCTTAATAAATAAGTTTCAGTGACACTACAAAGTGCTTTTTAATTTACGCGCTGACGTCAGAGTCGCATTCTCAGATTGACACGAGTATATTTCTTACGTTAAAATAGTATTTTAGTTGCTATGTCTCACCGTGCTACTTGGCGCCTTCGCCAAAATTATAAATATATTCATAATGCATGTTATTCATAGACTTCACACATTAGACCGGTAATTCACATATTCAAGAACTAGTTAGTTTAGTTTAGTTTAGTTCAGTGCGGGGTTTACAGCCCTCAACACCTGGTCCCTAGGGACCTTTGTGTTAACCGCACAGATCTCCTCATATCATCCCTGTTTCTTTTATAAAGTCCAGGTACGGTTTCAGGGGAGTGTTCATGATCTCGTTTGGTTCCAGCGAGTCGTTCCCGAAGTACCTCCATCTTAGGCCTATTAGAGATGGATATTCACATATGAGGTGGTAGGGCTCTTCGTCCCCTTCCCCACATCTGCACACGGGCTCGTAGTCTGTCCCATTTGGTGTCGGTGCTTGTTCAGTAAGCAGTGCCCAGTTATTATACCCGTTATTGCTCTCAGTTGACTCCTGGATATGCCTAGAAGTAAGCTGGTTCTTTTCTTGGTTGGCCCCCCTAGAAAGAGTTTAGAGTGCCTCATTTTAGGTGCATCTATCCAATGTTGCTGGCGTTCATTCCTCAACATTTTCCTGACCTCGTGTCTGGCAGTGGAATAAGATACCCCACAGCGCGGTTCTGGTCCTGTGAGTACGGCTTTACTCCCCTTTCTTGCAAGATCGTCTGCCTTCTCATTACCATCTATTCCATCTATTCAACAACTAGCACATGCAACTCTTTCTAGGGGTATTTTCGTTTACCTCTCTTAAGTAATATCCATAGTTATGTTGGCTATGCTAAATGATGAAGATTTTGGAGAAGTCAAAATCGTGAGCAGAAGAAGAAAATCATAGGCAAGGCAACAAAAACAATACAGAATAATCAACGTAAACATTCTCTCTAGTGAGTACCAATATAACTAAAGGGGCAAACACGAAAAATCGAGAGAGAGGAAGAGTCGCATGAGCATGAGTCAACTTTTATGTGACTGACCTTAAAATGGAATCTCCTATCTAGTGTATGAAATCTGTGATGTTATTCTAAAATAGATCATAGATATCCAGACTATTACACATATTTTTATTGGTTGTGTTATTATTTTTTTAAGTTAAAAACCCTTAATATTTAATTCTTAAATCTCTTTACACCCAGTAGAAATATAAACTTCAAAGATTAAATAATAATAATAATTTTAAGGATGAATGGAAGTCAGACTCACGCCTTAAAAGACTAACCTGTGCTCAATTTATTTAAAAAATGTTATTAAAATCATTATTTCTATTGGTTTAACTATAAAACACATTCTTAGTGGTTAAAGGTTAATTATAATTATGTAGGCTTGTAATTATTTGTAAAGAAGCAAAAATTAGTTAAATAATAAAATTAATTATACAATAAAAATAGTAGTAGCTGTCCTTTATGGATTTTAATATGTTTTAAACAACTAATAATAAATTATATATTTTTTACAAAATAATATCATTGAATTTATATTTTCTTACATTTTCATATTTAGTTAAAAGCTATAAGGTTTATCTTTACTAGTTGCTAAATTTTGTTTTGCTAAATTATGGCTACTACGTTTTTCAATTGAACATTTTTAAAAACGGTTTAACTTTTGAACGAAGAAAGATAAAGCTTACGTTTATATAAACATTTCTTCATGAAATTAAATCTACTCTTCGTTGCCAAAGTTTGTAAACGGGCTAATGAATCACCCTGTATATAAATTATTATTAATTCCAAACCTTTTTCTTAATTTGCAAAAAACTTTATTATTTATTTTTATATTTTAATTGAATTCTAAGCTCATAATTACACCCATTTTGCGTGTGGTTATGGGCCCATAACTGCCTTACTAAACTAGAGTAGCAGTAAATCCATTTCTTGCATACCAGCGTTTTCAAAATATTACATCAGAGTTGACGTCAAAACGTCGCTAGGCGACAAACTGAGTCACTACTTTCTAGCGTAGTAAGGCAGATAATGACACGTAATTTTTGTTTTGTCTTGGGTTGGCAGCATGACAAACACACATCGCTTATTGTTTTTAGAACTAAAAAAAAATTATGCCAATAAACTATAAAAAATCACGTTTATTAAAGTTTTGCCAACATTTTTTACAAAATCTTAATTTTTCCAAAATTTACTATTTAATGTAGAAAAAGTCCAAACTAAAAAGCATAGCTGCGAAAGTAAAATGCGTAGAAAAAGTAAATTAAATAAGGCAATCTAGATATCTTTCAATTTTTATTTTAAAGTACGGCTTTAGGGGTAATACGTATTGTATTTCCACTATTGAAACAAATTATATGGCAGAGTAACGTTTCTACTCTACAACAATGCTCCAACGTAAAGTCCTCCATAATACTGTCCAATAAACCTTCTTCGCAATAACCTTATTTCCCCCAATAACTTTACTCCGTACTTGAACTAAGTCATTGTGGAATATTTATTAATTAGTTATTTATTAGTATACGTTAAGGGTAAGCTGACAAAGCGAGTATTCAACAACTGTTAAAAACTTTTTATTTAAAACATACTGCTACTATCTCTATTCGGGTGAACTTTCGTGTAACCATACCGCCGCATCATGGCGTACCCTGCGTATATGTTTTAATGACGCCTTCCGAGATATAATAGTGCCTCGGAAATGTTTGCGCTAGCTCCTGTAGATACTTTGGATGCTCTACACTGTAAAAACCTCTCTAGCTACGTACATCGCTGGAAGTTGTTTACCAACACCCTGCTTAAAGCCTTAATATAATCTGACGTCTTCTGGCAATCTCCAGTAATCGCTAACTGGCGCCTCTTATGCTTTACTTAGGTTTTATGTTAATTATTTTTTATGTATATGCTCTTATTATTATTTTCACTTGTATTATTTTTGTATATGATCCTTTAGTGGTCGGAATAAATATATATTATTATTATTGGGGACTAGGAATGTTACATAGTGGGGAAATCAAGAATAGGAATGTTAGCTCTACAATTATCTTAAATTTAAAATTTTGCTTCAAAATACACTTTGCAAATCATAATAAATAAACACATGGTTTACAAACATAACATACCATTGTACTACAAAAATCTAAGTGTTAATATTATAAAATAATCAGTCATTTGCGTCCTACTACTTGCAGAAAATAGGTTATCTTACACAACCGTCTATCTGTAGTACCAGTACATATTTTTGCTGGTATTTACCGTAATGTATTACCTGGTAAATAGATTGCGTTACAGTAAGGCACAAGTGACACATAATCTGTTGTTTAATTAAAACATGCTACACCAGAAATGCATTAATGGATTACAGCGGCGGACTATTTAACCTAATCTAAATAAATGCAGTTATTATTCTATTGACAACCCCTGCGCTAGATTAGTATTATACGGTAGTTTCGAATTTTCAAAAATTTTCAAGATTCGTCCTAGACCAAAAATTGGATATAAGTTTGTTTTCTGAAACAATTATAATTTTTTTGTGAAATGTCCGTCCGTCTGTCCGTCTGTGCGTCCGATGTCAAGATTTTTGTGATTACGATAACTCAAGATCAAATAATCCGATCGACTTAAAATCAAGTTCTACGTGGAAAAGATCCCTACTGTTTTTGAAAGTAATCCCTTAAAAAAAAAGTTATGGTTATGGTTAAACTTTTAAAAAAATCGAAAAAAGTTGAAAGAAAATTTCGATTAATGTAACTTTTTTATAAAAAAATTCTTTTACTATAAGGATTAAATCTGCCAAAAGGAGTAATTCCCCCAAAAACAAAAAGCCCAAAAACAAAAATGTTGTGGGGGTTAAACTAAAAATCGAAAAAAGCTGAAAGAAAATTCTGATACGTAACTTTTTTACGAAAAATTACTTTTATTATAAGGATCAATTCTACTAATTTTAAAAGTAATCCCCGAAAAACAAAAAAAGTTATAGGGGGTTAAACTTTTTTAAAAAAATAAAAAAAACTATAATTTTCATTTTTTTTAATTTTATGTTTTCGCAAACATATAATAATTATTAACAAAAAAGAAAAATTTTGAATTTTTTAATTAAAAAACAAAATTTTTTCGTTTTTTGCAAAGAGGAAATTTCTTGGATTTTTTATTACGTTAAAAAAAAAGATCTTAAAAAATATATTTTATTCACAAGCATACAGAAAAATGTCCTTTATATGCATTATAAAAAGTTGCAAAAATCTATAATTTTTGTTTACTTCTTTTAAAGTTAAAAAAAGTCCAAACCAAGGTTAAAAATTAATTCATATCTAACCTATTTTTGGTTTTGGTTATACCTAATAGATGGCAAAACAATCCCCTTGTCTGTAAACAGAAATTTCTTGGAGTAATATTTTAATTTTTTAGTAGTAGTAAAGTGTGGGTAGGCTCCAACAGCTGACAATATTGCTTTTGGTGGCATTTTTAATTTTGATTTGGAATTTATCGATTTTGGTACAAAATTGATCTATTCTCTTTAAATCTTTGGTCCACAAATATAAAATATCATTACTATTTGCTTAATTTAACTTGAATAGATATATAAAGCTTAATAAATGAAGATGTTTATTTTAAGAACACGTCAATGCAATGATAAATTGCAAGCAGCGAGTATTTGCATCCGGGCATAGCACAGCGATATTTACATATTACCTGGCAAAACACAGTATTCAAATAAAATTGTCAATATTTTTATCCCCAAATTTATTTATTGGAAACTTTATCTGACATAAGGGGCTGTCCATATATTACGTAACGCGCCTAGGGGGGGTCAGAGAAATTGTTACAGTTTGTGACAGGGAGAGGGGGGGGGGGTGTCTAGGTAAATGTTACGTAACGGAATTTAATAAATTTAATGTTTATTTTCTAAGCTTGGCAGACGTATTTTTATTTCAACATAAATTACTATTTAGTGGTCCATAATTCCCTTTTTCACACAAAAATTGACGAAAGTATGTAAATTTAAATAATATTGTAATCAGTAAAAAAACTGTTGACATTGATATTAAAAAAAAATGTTACGGCCCTGTTCTTGCGTGATTTTGCCGATGAATCATCGGCCATGATACATTTTTGCGCGGAATGTGTACTCACAGAACACCAATGTGTGTACTATTTTGTCTACCTGTGCATAAACAATATACGTGTTATATGTGACACTCAGTGTAAAAAGAGGTACCTAGTATTTTTCCCCGTGTGATATTGATTATGAATATTTTTTTACAGTTTGAGTGATTTTTTCGTTTAAGTACATATTATACTACATATTATAATAAATACGTATCATTTTTGCGTTACGTAATATATGGACAGTTCCTAATGAAAATTAAAATATTGTTGATTTTTCAGATAAAGTGCCAAGTTTGACCGTCAAACAGATAAGTTAATTGAACTGTTAATAACAGTGTTATCAACACAGTGTTAGGTTATGTTTTTAAAACTTGAAAACTTTAGTTTTTGCATGTTTGAAGTCTAAAATTTTAGCTTCGATTGAACTTCTAGTTCAGTGAAAGTCAGCTATCATAGTAACGCTCCAAATTCTAAATTTATTAAATCACCTTTTGCGTTAAAAATTTAAGTTCTCAAAAATAGTTTATATCATCCTTAAAGTAGAAACTCTACTAAAGTCACACTATATCAGAAATATTTATTATAATTAAATACAGTTTTATGAAGAGTTAAATGCCATTGATTTAATTTTGCAGGGGGAACAAAAAATTTTATATTATATTTTTTGCGGAACCGAAATTTTATTAAACCCTATTTAAAATTTAAAAGAAACAGGTTGTCAAACTTGTATGTGTACAATTAAAAAAAAAAGTAACAATAAAAGTACAAATTTGATAAAGAGGATAAACGACTTGAAAAAAAAAATATGCGGCAGAAGAAAATTGCAGGATATTCCTGAAATTTTCTTCAGGTAGGTTTTTTTCTAGGATGGGTTTTTATATAGATAAAAACATTTTTATAATTATGTGACCCCTTGGACGTTGCTTTTTTATTAAAAATATCCTATATCATTATATACAGATTTATTACTTTTTCTATTTTGCGACTCTTATAAGCTCATAATCACACGCATTTTGCGTGTTCTTATAGGCCCATAAGAAGTCCCTACTTTTTTTTTTCTTTTGGGTTGGCAACAGACGAAAGCCTATCGCTTGACGTTTTCCGTGAAAATGTCACTTTAAAGTTTAATTTTCTAAAAAATTTTGTGTTTAGATTATTTTTTACCGTGTTAAAATTGTGGCTTGATTACTTGTAGTGAAAAACAGAAGACATGACTGCAAAATATATCAAAATATCATTTGTTCTTACTATTTTAAACATGAGTAAAACTGTAATGCCAACCCGAAACAAAAATCCCTAAATCAGTCATCAATTTATTTTTTTTTTTATTTTGGAGCAAAATAGAAAAAATTGTATAAAGCACTCGTTTCATAACATGTCTTTAGCGCACTAGTGCTTTATAAAACTCGACGCAAGTGGCTCGTTTTCTAAACTATAAAAGATAAAAAGATAAAAAGTCTATTAATCCTTTTCTATGCCATAGTTACCAGGTTTTGCCTAGTTATATGATTATTCGCATGGCCAGTTACTAGCAGGCTTAATTAAAGATTTGTATTCAAAAAAAGAGCACGTAGTCTTTTAAATTCCTGCCGTTGATTTGCACAGGAATTGTATGTAAATATATATGTAGACAGGTGAGTGGTAACTGTCGGGCTTGTCACTATAGCCCACATTCGCATCGCTAATTCATCAGTGGCGGCCAGCCTACTTGATTTCGGAATAAATTAAAATAAAAAGTTAATTAAAAACTTGAAAAAAGATTATTTTTATCAAGAAAGTAGTTATAAAGTGTTAATAGCTATTTTTTTTTTAACAAAATACACGAAGTTGCTCTAATGCAAGGGTAAAAGCGAATAACCTTGTGGATTTTGTCCTAATACTGTAACAAAATGCAAACAAAATTGCGAGAATCGAGAAAAGGAACTTAATTTCCGAAACAAGAAATATATTTATCTTATGTTGGCCATTTTTTAAGGATTAACTTTTTGTCTCGACTCGTGACTCTAGGTTTTCGAAACTTTCGAGCGTTATGGAGCGTTGAAATGCAGAATGCCGAGAATTTGGACTTTTGCCCCATATTAACCTAGAACAATCTTTTTTTTTTCTAAATTCGTGTAAAAATACCATCATTTCGAATATGAAAAAATCATTCTCCTAAAAGTAATTGCAACAAAGTAATTCAAATTGTTTATAAGGTAAAAATTACAGTGGTTTTGTAACAGGATTTTGCAATGCTAAAAACAATTTTTTTTAACTAATAATTTCTTTTGATAAAACAACTTTTTCCCTTTCATAAGATACCCGTAGAATCAGTATTTCTTCTTTATTCTACGCATAATATTATTGCAAAAAAAACATCTCTGGGATAAACAATTACAATCTTTCAAAAACTACTGAATGAATTGTTCTGAAATTTTAACCACATATTGAGTACTATACAGTTCTACTACGCTAGAAAGCAGTAACATCTGATTGAATATTTTGAAAACGCTGCTATCCGAAAAATGGAGTTGCTGCTTTCTAGCGTAGTAGGGAAGTATAAGACGCAACTTTTTACACAACAAAAAGTCGTAGGTTGATTTTTGCAAAATTTATTGTTTATTAAATAATGTGCAAATTTTTAACGTTTTTTTGCAGTTTTCTAAGCAACAAATCATCCTATCGACATTTAAAAAACGCCATTTTGAAGGTATTTTAATTTCCTACAATAAGGTTGCTTTGATTGTTAATAAAAAACTCTATTTTTTACTGGTATGCAAAAATGTGCAAAAATAGACATTTTGTGACCTTTAATTATTAATATCTTAAAAACCACATCAAATCCACGGCAGAAAATACATAGGTTTTGCTTCTTTACACCTGTATTACCTGAAAAACTTGACAGACCTCTGGTTGAGACCGTGTCATGGCGGCAAAAGTTTAATATCCCTGGACTATTAATATTTAGGTATTATTTTGTTTAAAAATATTTGTAGTTAATGACCAATAATAAATATTTTTTTATCTTTTTTACAGATCTGACAGCATAGCAAAAGGGTTTACAATTCTCCTACTAGCAGAAAATGAAGCCGATTACAAAGTTTTAATGCTGTTGGACAAAACGCTTTGCCTAATTGCATCTTCTTTTAAAGTAAATAAATTTATTATATGGTGTCCAGGAATAAGGAATCCCGAGGATAAAATATTAGCTAGCAAAGTAGAGGTGAGTTTATTCATATCTAATATAGTAGAGAAAAAGATGCAAGTCGCTTGCAAAACAACTTTACACTACTATATTTCAAGAAATCTTTGGCATAGAGAATTTGGAACAAATTTTGTTTGTTTCTTAGAAAATCTTTGTTTCAAATTTCAAGTCACTGGGTCAAAGCGTTTTTGAAATTGCATCTTTTTTTCTTCTATTGCTGGCAATAAATCGCCTACAATAATTGCTGGACATGTTTTTAGAGTGTACCGTGAAGAATACTAGAAGTTAATCTATTAGTTTATTGTAAATAAAGATTTTTAAAAAGTGCATTTTTAATTAATATATAATTAATAATAATGCATAAAAATTAATTAAGAAACTTTAGCTCTACTATTAATAAGCAACATAATAATTAAGTTACGATTAAAATTTGTATTCATAATTCTGTTTAACATGTGATAAAATTAAAAATTACCTTAAAAATGCAACTGCCATTTTATGATACAATTTAATGGTGTAGTAAGGTGTATCATAATCATTATCGAAAACGAGTCTGGTAGTACGGTACTAAATCGGGCCTGTGACCCAAAAGGCAAATATGAATCGAGGCTAACTTCCGGAGAGACAAAAAATAAATGAAAGGATATTGCTTGGATGGTGTCATGCAAAAAGTAGCAAAATTTTCCTTTTATTTTCCTTTGATAATGTATATATCATCAAAATAAATTTTTCTTATCTGTGCTAATTTTTTTGTTTAAGTAAAATTTCAATTTCTGCGTTCGTCCAGAAAATTAGTTATTATTATTATTATTATTATTACAATATATAAAAGGGAAGAGAAAATTAATTCTATAAAGCCCCTAAAAAGTACTAAGTTAAATAAGAAAGAGATAATATAAAAAAAATAGACATAAAAAAAAAAAGAAACAAAAGCGTTATACAAAAAAAAATAATAAATAATAGAAATTAATTAGCTTTGAAATTGCCGTACAAGTTTTTAAACGTGTTTACATTGGTGGCGGATATGATGTTTTCTGGCAGACTGTTCCATTCATGGAAAACTCTGTTTCCTAAGACATTTTGGCGGGACCTGGTTCTGAAGTTTTCTTTCTTGAGTTTTAAGCTCTGACCTCTTAGCCTTGGGTCCGGATTTAAAGTAAACAGATGCCGTATATCACAAGAAAAGTGCCCATGAAGAGCATGGTAAGTAAATATCAGGTCGCCTCTAGTTTTACGGTCCATAAATGTTGGAATGTGAGCCATTTGGAGACGGTGCTCATATGAAGGGCGAATGCGTCCAAATGGTATTCTGGTTGCTCGACGCTGTATTGCTTCCAGGTTGTTTGAGTCCCTAATGAAGTCCGGATGCCAGGCAGGACCACCAAACTCCAAAATAGGTCGGACATGAATTTTATAGAGCTTCATAAAAGTCTGAAAGTTGACATTATTAAAAGCTTTAGACAAGAGATACAGCTTGGAGTTGGACTTTTTGCAAGCTTCCGATATGTGTTTAGACCAGGAGAGGTCTTTGGTGATTGTAAGTCCAAGATCTTTTTGTGAGTTAACAGATATTAGTGAAGTGCCATTTATATAATAAGGAAGGTGTGGGTTTTGCTTTCCAATATGAAGGACAGAACACTTGTCTAGGTTTAAAGGCAGCATCCATTCCTGACTCCAATTAAAAAGCCTGTCTAAGTCCTCTTGAAGTGTGTTATGTGCAATTAACGGGTTTGCATAAAACTTAGTATCATCAGCGTAACCGGAAGAATTAGAAAGAATTAAAAGGAAAAGGAGGGAATAAAAACTAGAAAAAGGATAGGACCAAGGACGGATCCCTGAGGGACACCGCTTGTTGCCACAAATATTTCGGAGAAGGCATTGTTTATTTTTACTTTAAATTTACGACTGGACAAAAAACATATAAACCAAAGAAGAAGCGGACCAATTTTTTTGGGCAATTGCTTATCGTTGATGTAGATGGCAGCAGCAGCTGTGTGGATTGACCATAATGTCCTATTGCACTTTGTTAAATTAAAATCACTTGGCTTTCCCTCAATAAAAAAAAATTAGATACGGCTCTGGACAAGACTAGGTATTTATTTTAACCCCTTCAGGGACGAATTTTTTGTTTAAATTAATTTAATAGCAAAAGTTAAAAATGTTTTTTATTGTCAAAACAGGCAAACAACTGAAGATGTGTGAATCTTGTCCATTGGATGTTGTTTGTGGAAAACAAAGAAAATGGCAACAGCTATAGCAATAAGGAATTCGGTCATTTTCATTTTGCGGAATTTATTTTTAAACCTACACATATGTGCCTATGTCCCTGAAGAGGTTAATTTAGTTTATACTGCAGAACTGGAAGATGTTAATAAATCTTTTTTTCTTTTGTATATAGCCATCCCAATATATTATAATAAACTCCATCCAGATTTATCACTTACAATAATGCAAAAACGTTTTATGATGACTCTTTTTTTACCGATAACCGGTCATATTTTCCTTTCATTCTGTAACAATTTAACGACGTCTTTAATGAACTCGCATTGACTTACATTTAAGTCAATTTTGGAGATGTCTTCATAAAGTTTTTTGTTCGGTCTTTTTTTAGACAATGAAATCGCGATTTCGCTTTTACATAGAACTATGTCATATAGATCATTAATTAATTTTAATTATGGTATATTTTTTAATAATGATCCTTTTTTGTCTTCGTTATGAACGTGGACGTATTTATGAAAATAAAAGTTTACGTTTACTTTTACTATCTATAGACATCCCATATAAATAAAATACATACACGTGGTATACCTATATTGGAAAACAAGTGTACCTTAACGTGCACGACATGCCGTAAACGTTCCGAAAAAATTGAAAATATTTAACTTGGTATTATCTGCCAATTTTGAAAAATCTGCTACTTTACTTATAGTTATATTTAATGTTTCTTATTCGCAGCGCGTAGCTCTAAATTTCCCAAAATCGCCAAAAAACTTCATAAACAAAAATTCTTGTATACAAATGGGTTCCATGAAAAAATAAGATTTTTTCTTATTACCTGACCGCTAAGACTTTGTATATGTGTTCTTTATGTCTAGTCAAACAACTTCTTACATAAGAAAATTCTTGGTAGGAGGAGTTTTTTTTTTGGGACCAACCCAATTTTAGGGCGTCCCACAATGGTATTGCCCGAAAATTTTTGTCGGACAAGGTTCCACTTGATTTTAATATTATATTATTCAATGAGCGTATACTAATTGCTATTGATCAATGGGGCTGAATTTTGGGACAAGAACCGAAAGACGAGTGACCTAATCACCAGAATGATTAATAGCTATTATACGCGAGTAGAATTCTATACTTTATCCACGGTCGTTTTAAATTTTAAACGGTTTATTTTTACAGACCCGTGATTAATAGACCTATTAACCTCGGCCGTGGATAAATATTTTTATTAAACGATCCTGAAAAAATCAGCTGTGAGGTGCTAAATGTTATGACGTCATAACTAACTATGACTGGCTTTCATGATTTATAAATAAAGGCGTTTTTAGGCAACCGGCTAACAGCATCTGCCATAATGTTGGCTTCACTTTTTTCATTCAATCATATTTAATTTTAATTACTTACATGTTAATTTAAGACATCTATATTTTCTTATTGATATGATCATAATTTCTATTGATGACATACATGTATGTATACATAAAAGCTTAGTTAAAATAATTAGTTAATTACACCGGCACACAAAAAAAATTAAGTAGAATGTGCATTTGACCGGACCAACCTACGGGTACGTATTTTGGTCCGCTGAATCCGAATTCGAGGTCAGTTTTACCCCTACACCCTCGAAATTTCGAGAAAACTTCAAAAAACCGTAAAAATGATGAAAATTGGCAGTTTTAATGATAAAAAAATGTTTTGTAACTAAACTAAGCGTGATTTTCATGTATTTCGATCCGCTGAATATGAATCGAAACTTTATTGAGACCACGAGCCATTTTAAATGTGAAAAAATCACGCAAAACTCTCGAAAATTCCGAAAAAATATAGTTTTCATGATAAAAAAACTTCTTCTAATCCAATTCAGATAAAATTTTATATCTTTTGATGTCTTCAATTCGCATCTTAATTTTTTTAGTCGAATCACCCTCTAAAGCTGGAAAAATTCGAAAAAATTGTAAAAATGACCATTCATAACAGAAAAAAAAATGATTGAACATGATTTAATGCCTAAAATAAATAATCTATAACGTAGATATATCAAATAACTTGAAATCTGTGAAAAACACAAGACATAATTTTGGAGGGTTTGTGTGATTTTTTTACATTTAAAACGGCTCGTGGTCTCAATAAAGTTTCGATTCATATTCAGCGGATCGAAATACATGAAAATCACGCTTAGTTTAGTTCCAAAAAATTTTTTTATCATTAAAACTGCCGATTTTCATCATTTTTACGGTTTTTCGAAGTTTTCTCGAAATTTCGAGGGTGTAGGGGTCAAACTGACCTCGAATTCGGATTCAGCGGACCAAAATACGTACCCGTAGGTAGGTCCGGTCAAATGCACATTCTACTTAATTTTTTTTGTGTGCCGGTGATATTGATATACAGTTTACAACTGATGAGAGCTAATCAATTTGTCTACCATATAAATCTGTAAGTGTAAAGTTTTAATTTGTGTGATTGATTGGGTTAAGCATTTGCTGTCATTAGTCGGCTTTCTACCATCTTTGATGTGATACTAATTACTTCTATATGGTATATTAATTTCGCCTTTTATATCACACAATCGGTTTTAGTGTACTTAAGTTTAAATTTGTTTACACTGTAATACAACAAATTAAAATAAAAGCAAAATCCAAGATATATATTTTCCTACAATCCTCTATGAAAATGACATTTAGCACACCCTTTTATTCTTTAGAAAACGCCTCATATCGCACTAGTTTGATATTTTTATATCACACTCATGTGATATTTATGTATGGAGGTTTGCCTAATTTTATTTAGATATTTACCTCGTAGATTCTACGAATTTTATTCACCTTGTTTTATAAACCATTTTTCACCTTTCACCACAGAGTTTTATATCTTTTAAGTGTTTTAATCCAAATATTTTTGTTTTTCATGTCAAAAATAGAAACTATAGTTATAACTTTACTATTTTGACTATTACTGTCTATTCTAGATGGTCTAGATCTTATAAAAATTACTTAATTTTTTATTTAGTTACCTTACATTACATAAAAAACATCAAAATACACAGTATTTTTCTTATGAAATGTAAAACAGTACAATTTTACTGTCTTATATGGAGCATAACCACAGAAATCTAATTTAATAAGCAAACTCAACTTTGCATTTATTTAGGAATAGGCAACCCATTAAACAGCTATGTATTGTATTAAATATAAAACCAAGAAAACTAAAGCTCACCATCAAACCAAACGGAAAAAACGTGACCAAAATTATTTTATTGTGTGTTTTAACTTTAACTGATTAGTACTATAGTAAGACAATAAAAATATGGTATTATTTTTTTTTAATATTTTCCATTGAAGAATTTAGAGTAAAAAGGAAATAAAAAACGGAAAAAAATAACCAAAATTACTTGTGCATTGTGCATTTTAACTTTAAATGATTAGTAAGACATAAAAAATATGTTTTTTATTTTTTTAATATTTCAAAAATAATAATAACTAATAACAAATTCTTTGATGGAAAATATTTTATTAAAAAACTTAAAAAAAAACATATTTTTTATCTCTAACTAACCATTTAAAGTTAAAATAACCAATAAAATAATTTTGGTTACTTTTTTTTCGTTTTTTGTTTTCTTTCCTTTTTACTCTAAATTCTTCAACAAATATTAAAAAAAATAAAAAAAAACAAATTTTTTTATGTCTTACTAATTATTTAAAATATAAAATAAAGCTGGTCACCTTTTTTCCCGTTTGGTATCATACTGCTGCTGTAGAAAAAAATCCAGACGTCTAGGGGTTAAACTGAGTTCAGATTCGGTTTAAGGTGGCAAAAATACATAGAAATATCATGATCCTATTGGAGTTTTTGACAACTGGACATCATCAATAGTTTGTTTGGGTCTTTAAGAGACAGGCGCATCCTATGGCTCATTTATCTAAAAAAATATTTGATCTGAATTGATAGTTGGGGCAGTGAGTCTATGCTCACTGATGCGAGTTGCATCTGTCATAATTTAGGGGGGAGTAAGTCTCTGCTCACTGATGCGAGTTGCATCTGTCATAATTTGGCGCTGGGGAGGGGGATGAGGAGAGATGGGATAGGGAGAGGAGGGATGTACGGGAAGAGTGAGACTGGCTCACTGATGCTGGGGATGCATCTGTCCTGTATTAGTGGGTACCATTTTTGGTTGAGGACGTTTTTGATCTTTTTGTGAGTGTTCTGTATTTAGTGATCGTAATCTAGAAAGTTTGAAATGAGGGGGTTTGGGTGATATAAATTGTCTTGTATAAAAGACGTGCTGTAGCGGATGATTTCCGTTTTTAGGAGGGGCTGACAACTGGACAAATTAAAGGGCTGATAATACCATCAGATCACCCAAAACCATGTTTGTTTTCCAGAAAACTACTTTAAAGTTTTGAGTTTATACGACTTTAAGTGTTACTGTAGCAAACAGTGAATATTAACTAAACTTTCGTGGGGTTCCAAATAAGCAAAAACGTTTAGTATTAACTACGGTAACGAGCTCCCATAAAAGAGTTAATATAAACTAAACGCCAATCAATATGATAATATATGGAGGGATAAGAGTACAAACAGACTAATACCCACCATGTTGGTTTTGTTAAAACCTCCTCAAAGTTTTAAGTTTCCCATAAATCGACAAATTGGTACTTTGTATCGTATTTTATGTTTTGGTAGTTAAATACGATAAAGTACCCATTTATCGCTTTATGGGGAAACCTGAAACTTTGAGATCGTTTTAGAAGAAAGAGTCATGGCGGTGATTGGTCTGTTTGTATTCTCAGCCCACCATCTGATAATATTTTTTACTGTGTATCTTAACCTGGGTAATATCAATTACTACACCGACAAACTTTGTGCTTATACCAGACAATTTCTCTTGAAACGTGCAAGTTGTTATAGATTGAAAAGTTTAACCTTAACTGAAAGTATTTTACCACGCCTACTACTATTTAAAGATGGGAAATTCAATAAAACGTTACAAATAGAATAAAATAAAGTGTTTATTGGTAAAAGATCAATTGATCGATAGGTATATCAATTACTACACTATAGTAATTACTGTATTGCATCTTTTTAGTTTCTAATTGTAGCGATTATTTTTAAGTGTTGCTTTACTAAATGGACTAACTAACGTTTATTTTTTAAGGTATAGTTATTTTAAATTTGCCGCTAAATACTACACAAAGTCTGATTTACACTGAAGCATGTGGCTTGTTTTGAATGTCAACATAACCAAAATTTATAATTTTTGTTTACTTACTTTGTTTTTATGATGTTTTGATGTAAAAAAAGAGAATTGATAAAGCTGTTGCTAAAAATACTTTTGTATTCCTGTAGAAACAAAATTTGCTTATAAAATCGCTTTTATTCCAATAATTTAGAGAAATAAACCATTGTTTTGTTCTCGTTAATGGCACCTCAACGTTTTACGGTTGTGTGAATTGGGTCTAGTCATTTCGCTTACGACGCATGCGTATCTTACGTTGCTATGGTAATTTCGAGATTGTTAACAAGCGGGAAGGTTTAAAATACCTATACCTTAAAAAAATAAACTTTAATTGGTTGGAGAAAAGAAATTGGGTCAGTTAATTTTGTGAATCCTAACCCTTAAATGCGCAAATTTCAAAATGTTGTATAAACATAAAATATGAAGGATTTTATACATCTAGACTACCATAACTACGATAATTGTGAATTTTAAGGACAAAATAATATTTTATCTTAATTTACTTTAATTTAAAAAACAATAGTAGGAAATTAAAAATGAAAGTTAAGAAAAAAATTTGGTTTCTATTAAAACAAAGTGCCGCTGAATATGTTTCGCAACTAATGTAAGTCTCTCCTCCACATTTAGAAAATAATAAATGTAAATTGTTATAAATGTACACGGGCTGATATTAGGTAGTAGTGGGTGGTAACAGAACACTCCTGTTAGTTTTTCATCGGGTGATTTGCGTAAGGGGTTTCCACTATCTTGAATTTTAGGGGTGAGTGCTTAATATGAATTTTACGATAAAAATGCATATATAGGAAATTTCAAAAAATTTTTGTTTGGATCATTTTTTTTTTTTAATATACTAATAAAAATCGAGTTAATTCAAAAATAGCCATATTGGAGGTGAAATTGATTTTTTCCATTTTTCAGCAAAATTATTTATCGGATGAAAAAAGTGGTTACGAGCAAACTTGTAGCGCTTAAAATTCTCTATAAGTTTCATATATTATAAATTTTAATAGGTACTTTGGTGCGGTTGCAGAGGGCGCAACTCTACTTTCAGCGCCCACTGTTACCGTAACACAATACTTATGAAAATGCATAATAAATAAAGCTTATAGAGAATTTCAAGTGCTACAAGTTTCCTTATAATTATTTACCAATATGTTTTCAATATGTTTTTATACAGTGCAGGCTGCATCCCAGAGTAATAATATAAGTACACAGTCATTTAGGAATAATATATTACAGATAAGTTTTACAATCATGTTAAAAACTGATCTGTAATATATTCTTTCTAAATAACTGTGTATATTGCTCTGAGATACGTGGGAAAAGGGTAAAGACACTAGAAGATCAAAATGTTTACCTCGTAAATAATGTATATACGAAGACGATATTTCCTCACACTTGTTCAATGTGTATTTGAAGACTACAAGTTTCAAAAGGGGTCAGGCGCCACTGACTGGATTTTTTAGTAGAAACAACAGTTTTTTTTGCGGAACTAACATTTTTAAAAAAATTATTTAAAATTCGATAGCAATTTGGTATTGTCAAGCTTATGTATACAAAATTTAGGTATAAAATTAACAATAAATTTCAAATTAGACACTTGGTTATAAAGAGCGAGTTCGTTTTTTTTATGAAACTTTGCACTAAGGTTTTTGGGGTTTCAATACAAATCCGGTATAAAAGTTATAAAAATTTAAAATCGTGGTCCTAATATGGCGTTTATAATTTTAATAATTGGCGCTACTTTCGAATATTCTCTTATTAATAATTACAAATATACAGCTCCAGTGAAAAGTACAAAACACGTTAAATGATAGGTAAGTTGAGTGAAAATGTGTTTGTTAAAAAAATATTTATAGTACGAAACCGTTCTAACTATTGAAATCGATTATACAATGGAAAATTTAATGTTCGTGATGTATAGTTTGACGCACGGATCTGTAGCTACGGGAAATATGTTTGGAATGTGTGTGCAAGTGAGAGGCCCGATGTAGGCACGCACGCCTTATAACGTTCTTGACGTAAAGAAGAGAGCTCGAATGATTCCTCCCCCTTACGTCGGAGACTTTCTTTCATGCGGAGAACTATATTTTGGTGGATGAATTCGGATTAGCGTTTTCCATGTTATGTTTCCATTTTATGTTTTTGTGGTAATTTAATGGAAGAAATTTGATTTATTTGAAATGATTATAATACTTGTAACTGGTCAAAAATAACGTATAGTTCAAGACCAAAACACGATTTTGGTCACTTAGTGTCCAAAAGGTCATTAGAAGATTTTAAAATACGAATATTGCTAAAAATTGCGTTTATCTCCTTATGAAACTTGTACTCTTCATTTGCGTATAAATAAAGGTATTATCGCATGTCTTATGCGTGTTTGAAAACAGCATTTCCTGAATCTTTCCTTATAAAAATATTAATAAGTGAGAAATTTATAACAAACCAAAAGGTTACATCTTATATTATGCTTTATTGTTTCTTGTGGAGTATATTTTTTTCCATTTTTATTTTATAATACATTATCATACCCAATGGCTTTCTACGAGAACACTCCATCTTATTAGAATCATTCCAACTTATGTCGGGACATATAATAATAATAATAATAATAATAATAATAATAATAATAATAATAATAATAATAATAATAATAATAATAATAATAATAATAATAATAATAATAATAATAATAATAATAATAATAATAATAATAATAATAATAATAATAATAATAATAATAATAATAATAATAATAATAATAATAATAATAATAATAATAATAATAATAATAATATTTATTACTTAAAATATAGTATACATAATTTTCAACAAATATGCAATTAGCACAAAAATGACAATTCATTTGAGCGTGCAAAACAAAAACAAAAATTAATATTAACTTAATCTATAAAAATTAATAATAATAATAAAAATGTTGGGATAGTTTACCCTAGTGGTAGACATATCTAATTAAACACCTGAAAAATGGTGAAAGATGCATTTAATTCATGTTATAAGTAATAAATAATTATTCACTTATAATATATTGCCATGATCCGCATATTTTATATGGTGTTAAAATTTTTAAAATAACATTGCTATAACCATAGCCCACATACATTCTGCCTTCACGAGATTTGCACGAAAATCAATCGTTTAATCTGTTTCCAAAGTGCCGCCTCACTAGAATACCCGCTCCCGAATAAAGTGATACGTGGTTAAGTATATTCTCCGCTCGGGTATAATTTAAATAAGATAGAAGATTGAATGGCCAACCTAACTGAGTAAGTTATAATAAAAGTTATAATCTCTGCTCGGCTATAACCGAATTTTCCACTTTATAACATTACTAGAAAAATATTTATTAGTAAAAAACCACATCACAACAATATAATAGCAGGTACTGAGTACCTAGTATCTTTATTTGCGCCTTCGCCAAAATTGTAAAACTCGATAACTTAATGCGTTTCTATTCAAATACAGAATTATTAGTAGTAAAAGGTATTGTAAAGCTTTATCTCTCATCGATATATTTTTAAAAAAATTTAACAATGTATTAAATTAAAAAAATTAAAGAAATTAAATTAAAGAATTTTTGGACACTTGTTTATTTAAAATTTTATTCTTAAAATTAGCCAAGGAATATCACCCTAAAATTTTTTAACGTATTTAGGTTACACCCTGTACCAGATTTAATTATTTCGATTAAAAATATAAATACTCTATTGTAAGTTTAGTAATTTATATGGTCTGTTTTATCAAGCAAGATAGTCATCAATGCATTTTCATATACATATAATTACACAAGAGGCTGAGAATTATGCGGGAAACATTTGCTGTTTTCATGAAAATTTCTTGTCTGGAAATAATTACGACCGCGACATCGCCCTTCAGGAGCGTTGCCCCTGGAGTAATTATTTCCTTTGAGAGCTTTGAATGAAAACTGTTAATTTTTCCCTATAATTCGAAGAATCATGTGTAATTCGGAAGATTAACGATTTTAACGATTTATAATATGTCAAACCAACTTTTATATTTTTTTCATCGCAAAATTATATAAATTGTTTTATTAATTATCTTAATATTTTTACAGGCACATTGTTTAATTTGGTTTATTTAATTTCATTCTCAATTTCTAAACTAAAACTTTTTTTGTCCGTTTTTAAGTTGAAAATTATGGTTTGGACTTTGCGCTGGCTATAATACTACAGTGGATTTTTTTTATATTAAATAAATAAGTTTTAAGCCAAATGTCCTCCTAAACCTGATAATAGAGGCAATGTCTAGGATTTTGGTGGTTAGCTGTTTCCAAACCAAACCAAAACACACTAACACACAAACTAGACAAAGCAACAACCGATCGAGTGACCCTAGGCAATCTAACAAAAAATGGAAAATAATCAAATTTTGACGTTTAATTAAAAATACTCCAACAATGTTAAATTTTAAAATTTTAAGCATCTCCCAAAAATTAACTTCTAGCGTATTACTGTAAGTTCTTATGCAATTTTCAGCTATTTCTGTATGACAAGAATCCATCGATCATTTCCTTTGTCAATTTTTTTTCATCTAAATATTTCTGGCGAACACAGTGTGTGTTGAACATTAGATCTTCAATTAGAGAATTTCTTTTTTATGTGTAGGATATTGTAATTACATATGATACAATGTTTTATGTGTATAATTATAAAATTATAAAAATATAAATAGGTGTGAAATTTATAATAGAGTATAGAAATTCACTACCTATTTATCAGATAAAGTGGATAACCGTTATTGTTTTAATTAATAGCGCGCTTGCCGATATTTGCTATCGAATTACCAACTTGTTTATTAATTCACACATTATTTATTGTTTAGTTTATTTTCATCGATATATTATCACAATTTATTATAACGTCATTTTTAAAACTCGCTTAATGTTGACGTACAGTGGTGGCATTAAATATCGGGACAAACAATTTTTTATAGATTATATTGGGTCTTGTTCCATCTTTAAGAAAACGTCAAAATATGTCAAATTTATGTTTATTTTTTGCTGTTATACAATTAGTTTGTAAAAAAGTGTTTTTTATCTTTATTTTAATTTAAAAGTGAAAATTCAAGAGAAAAATGCTCATTCGTCCTTGATATTAGGAGATATTGTTAAGATTCAATTTTAGTGAAAACAGTTCAAGAAATAGATCTATTTCTTAAGAAATGTTGTATTGAGAAAACATTAGGTTTTTATGTCAAACCGAAAAGGGGTCCTCGGAGGTCAAAAATTACATTGGATGGTGAAGGAATTAAAAAAAAAATACATTGGAATTTTTAGCTGTACTGAAGAGTAGAATTATGTGTGGTTTTTTGATGGATATTAAACACATATTCTTTACCCATATAGTACAATTTTTATCAAAAGAATATCAATGTTATTAATATTTAAATAAATACAACACTTGTTTAAAATTTAATGAAAATATATTTATCAATAAACATTAATTTATTAATTTTTTATTTTTGACAGTAAACTTCAACTAAATAATTCAGTTATGTCAAAATGAAGTAACCTAGTTTTTAATTTTTAAAATAATCCATGAAAAAAATATAAAAATGACAAGAATTTTTTTGAGGTTGTCCCGATATTTAATGCCACAACTGTACAGTTGCGATCTTTAAAAAGTACTACACCCAAAAATTGTACCACTAAAATCTAACTTTTCACCAAAGTAAGTTGATTACTTAACTAAGTCAAAGATACATAAAACTAAGTATAACAGTCGTCTTGTTTGAGACATAATTTTTCCAAGTGTCAAATGTGTCAACATTCTTCACTTAAGCCAACAAAAATCAATCAAACAATATATTTTGGGGCTAATATAAGGAAAATGGCCGAGAAATTAAAGAATTCTACACGCCAGAACCAAATATATAGGAATGAAGGTTCGGTTTCAACCGCTATTAAATGGGTACCTTATTTTGTTTTTCTTTAATCAATGCTATTTTTATTCCTGTTATTTTTTTAATTTTAAATATTTCTGCAACTGTTACAAATATGAATATATTTTTTTGAGAAATGAATGTTATTTTATACGGTTTTGTTGGTCAAGTCTGATGCTTGCGAGCCAAGTGAAACAGGCAATGGATTTTGGCCGTGGAGTACATTTTTGGGTTAATTTTAACTTTATTTATATGAACAATATTGACGATGTTGATGATGACTCTGAATAGTTGATATATATCAACTATTAAGAGCCATCATGATTGTCAATGGGCTGCTTCCAATCCCCTGATAATGGATAAAAACTAACAATATGTATCAAATTGTCCTAACTTTATTTAGTTTTGATACATGTTGAAATATTTAATATATATTTGTATAAAATTCATTTAATAAAATTTGTTTTGGTTATTTTATTTTAGTACTCAAAAGTGTCCTAACTAAATTTTACATAGGACACTTAGTGCTACTAAGAGTGCCGATGCATTGAAATCTTCGCTGAAAAGTCAAAATCTTTCACCACGTTTTTTTTCACATTTCTCGACGTTTTAGACCATTCTGAGTCGAAATCAGTAAAAAAAATTTTTGCGTCCGTCTGTCTGTCTGTCAGACTGGGTGTAAACTCTCTAACTCCATTTCTACATGAGATATGAGGTTTTTTGCATCTTGTTTTTTATCATATTCCGAAGAGCTGATTAGATTTTGGGGGTAAAAGATTGGGGGTAAGAGGGTAAAAATAGGGTAAAACTCCTATTTTTAGCGTTTTTTGTTTATAATTAGGGCAATTATTATTGTATTTGGTTAATTTAGCACTTACATAAAAGATAATTTTAAATTGGTCAAAAAATGTTATAAACAACGTTTTCCTAAAACGCATTGTTTTCGAGATATTGGCGTTTAAAGCAGTAAAAGGTTCTTTTAGCATAACTCACATATTTAGAACCCGATTTGAAAAAAATATATTTTAAATAAAAGCTCTTTTTAAGCCCTATAAAAAATGTTATATACAGTTTTTTGCTAGAATATGTTTTAAAGATACATAATTTAAAATCAAACAAAACACCTAGCTTGAAATTTGCAAACTAGATGGCTCTAGTGTACAATAGTGCCGATGTTTTGACAGGGTGCTTGCAACGTTTCATCTAGTTTATGATTAGAGCTGTGTGCTTTATAATAATTGATCTTCGACATGTAGCTTTGCTAACTAGATCTAATAAAAATAAACTAGAAATAAGAAAGAAAATAGTTACTTTTACTAGATCTAGTTCAAAAAGGTACAATACCTATTAACTATATCATATTACATAGTTTTCTTTATCTTTAACTTTAAAAATGCCATTTTTTTGCAGACTTTGTTTATCACTGATGAATTGTCACTGGAAAAATATATTCATCGAGACCAAGCACCAGCGAGTTGTGGAGGCACCTGCACACACGACCAATTAGAATGGGTTGAGTTTTACAAACAGTTGGAACCATTTTTGTCTGCTTGTAAAACGGCGGGAAAAAGTTTGTTGGCAATTCTTTCGCAACTGAGAAATGAAGACATTCCCAGTCAAGTTACTAGAAAATTTCTCAATCACCAATGCAGGTAAAAAGGGTTACAGATTTAAAACTGTGCATACAGGGTGATCAATAACTGGCATGCCAAAATTTAAGAGGTGATTCTGTATCCAAAAATATCAAAAAAAGTACCTATAAAGGTTGGAGCTACGCCCCTTTAAAATTGTAATAAAAATAAGGTTTTTAATTAATGACTCTGGTACCCTTTAAGTTAGAGCGACTAGCTTTTGCATGTATACTAGTATTAATAAGGGCAATAAGTTTAAGTTAATTTATTTTTTTGAATTTATCCAGAGGCGTCCCTAGACGGAAAAAAATTTTGCCCCAAACTTTTTTATGTGTACTGTTTTTGGAGTTTTTGTAAAAATATGGATTCCTTGACTAAAAATACATAAAAAATGTCATATAGTGTAACACTGTAACACTGTATGAAAATGCAATTAAGAGGAAGTAACATTTTGTGCCACCAGAAACGTTACTTTTTAAAATCCTATTACTCCTTTGGTGAAGAATACTTTTTTGCTCAGTTTTAAATAAAGAATCATCATGTAGCATTAAAATTTTATTTATACTTTTTTTTGTTCCCCACTCAATGTCATCTTTGAAGGGCCGTAGCTCCCTTAAGGCTCATTTTCGAACCAACCTTTATAAAAACTTTCATATTTTTGGATGTAGAATCACAGAATCCCAAATTTTAGCATGGCAGTTACTGATCACCCTGTATATTATAGAGTATATCGTCTTGTTTATTTATTTTATTTATTTATTTATTTATTTTACGGGACTTCCCCATTACAGAAATAATTACATATTATTAATTATAACAAAAGAAATACTAAGCTTAAAGATAGCTAAAAATATACTTAAATATAAATGCACATGTATACCAAACTAGAAATTTTATACTAAACTACTGCAGTGTAACTAAAAGTGAACTTTTAAAGTTTTGAAAATTAAATCTAAACAAGTCAATATCAAAGTTGTTTATATAAACCAAAGCTTTATTAAACGGCGTATTTAAAAGATAGTTTGTATGATAAATATTTAATTGGAAAGTACGACTTTGCCTAATACCGGGTCTTGGGACCGAAAATTTTAACAAATTAAGTAAATCTGGACAATCAATTAATCCGTGTACTATTTTATATATAAAACACACATGGGAAAATGTTCTTCTAGATTCCAGTGTTTTCAGATTTAACAGATTTTGAATTGCGTTATAATCGTGGTTCCTAATAGTAAAGTTTACCTTGAAAGCTAAGTTTCTGAGAATTCTATGCTGTACCCCTTCCAAAAGTTTGATATCAATTTGGTAGTATGGAGCCCAAATAATAGATGAATACTCCAAGTTAGACCGCACAAGAGATTTATATACTGTAAGAATAGTTGATGGATTAAATGAAGTTAAATTTCGCACAATAAAACCCAAGATTTTATTTGATTTTGAGGTGATTGTTTTTATGTGCTCAGAGAAATTGCAACTTTCATTAAATGTTATACCTAGATCCTTAAGCGATGATACGTAGCTTAAGGGCGAGTTATTTAAATTATAAAAAGAATTACATTTTTTTGTACCTGTAAAAAAACTGATATAGCAACATTTACCAATGTTAAGCTCTAGTTTATTTTTTATCGACCAGTTAAATATTATGTCCAAGTCATACTGCAATAGTAACATATCCTCCCTAGATTTAACTTCGCGAAAAACTTTTAAATCGTCAGCAAACATTAAATATTCACTAAAAAGAATGTCATCACCTATGTCATTAACAAATATTAAAAATATCAGAGGGGCGCAATGAGATCCTTGAGGAACACCAGATGTTACTTCGATTATACCTGATAGGACACCTCCAAATTTCACACTTTGGGTTCTGTTCATTATGAAACTAACAATCCATTTTATAGTTTTAAGAGAGAATCCAAACTTAAAGAGCTTTTCAATTAATAAGGTATGATCAACTCTGTCGAAAGCTTTAGAAAAATCCGTGTAAATCGAATCGAGTTGAGAATACTTGGATAAGTTGTTTAGTATTTTGGATTTATAAAGAAGTAAGTTTGACGATGTTGAACGCGCAGAGAAGAAACCATGTTGCTGGTGTATAATAAAAGGTTTGCAGGCCCATGTTAGCTGGTCACAGATAAGACTATCAAAAAGTTTTGAAATATTCGATTGAATTGATACCCCTCGATAATTTTTAATATTGTTGCGGTCTCCCGATTTAAATATTGGGACAATAAAACTGTGTTTCCAGATTACAGGAAATGTGCCTTCATTAATAGATCTATTAAATATAATAGATAACGGTTCCGAGATGGTGCAAACACAGTTTTTTAAGAAAAAGTTAGGAATACCGTCAGGTCCAGAAGAAAATTTATTGGGTAATTTATTAATTTTTTTAAAAACGTCCATCACAGTTATATCTCTTATTGAAATATTACGAGATCCACTCACTACTGGTTCATCAAAGTGCGGAAGGACGTTACCCCTGCTGTAAACTGTGGCAAAATATTCTGCAAATAAATTTGCAATATCTTCAGCATTGGATGCTGTAGAGTTATCTAGAGACATAACATTGGGAATTGAATTTGTTTGCTTTTTATCATTAATAAACTGCCAAAAGCTTTTAGGATTTGAATTAAAGTTAAACTCCATTTTTCTTAAGTAATTTCCATAACAAACTTTTGAAAGGTTTTTACATGTAGCTCTTAACTTGGAAAATACTTCAAAATCAAGTGGACTTTGACTGATCTGGTAGTTTTTATGTGCGGATTTTTTTTGTGTGACTAAACGGCGTAAATCTGAATTAAACCATTTGGGGAAAGTATTTTTTACATAACGTTTTGTTGGAACATAAAGAGAAACACCGGTATATAAAATTTCATAAAACAAATTTGTTGCCTCTTCCGCATTTAAGTTTTTCAACATCTCGGGCCAGTCAAAATTCGAAAGATAATCGTTAAGATAGATATAGTTTGAATTTCTAAAATCAAGATAAAATTCTTTATAATTTAGGGCGGCATTTTTTTCTTTTCCAACAAAAATATTAAAAGCGTAAGCAATATGATGATTTGAATAATTTAGTAATAGATCAATAGCTTCAGTAACGTTAGTTTTTAGTAAATTTGAAAACAATAGATCTAGAAAAACGTTTCGGTTGTTTGGTATATTATTAACTTGAGACATGTTTAAAAAATTATAGCACTCAGCTAACGTAGTGGCAGAAGTAGAGTTCGAGTCAACAAAAATTATATTTTCTCGTTTGCTCCATTGGGCATCTGGAATATTGAAATCGCCAAAAACTGCTATCTTGGAGTCCGGATTATACAAGACAATATCTTCAATTGATCTACAGTGATCCTCGTACAAATTTAAAGGCGAAGCAGGAGGAATATAAACACCACCAACTATATAGAGTTCGTTGCTAATTTTAAATTTTATGTACAACTGTTCCACAGTTGTAAGATTTGTTTCAATAATTTGGGCACGTAAATTTTTCTTTGTCAAAATTAACACACCTCCACCTCTTGATTTGTTACTAGTATTTAAATTTCTGTCGCTTCTAAAACAGTCATATGATGAGACTAAAAATTCATTGTCATGTACATCAGCGCACAATCCAGACTCAGTAATTATTATTATATCATAATTGGATACTGCTACTGCTCTGCTAAAATCGGCTAGTTTAGTTTTCATGCCACCTACGTTTTGGTAATAACACCGTAATGGGTAATCTATTAGTTTTCCTGGTTATTGAATCTTACATTACTATTTTGACCATCTTTTTCTACAATTTTTGGTATGCCTTTTACAAATTTTAGAGTTAAGTTCGTTTCACCATCCTGTATTCTGTGATTTAATTCGTATTTTACTTTTTTAAAGTAATTCTGCTGAGCTATAGTTTGATCAGGGCTAATAATATACTTATCAGTTTTGTTTTTACTTCTAAGGACTTGATTAGCGATATCAGAATTCTTAAAAATAACTTTAATAGGTCTTGGTTTGGCATTACTTTTACCAACCCTTAAAACCTTACTAATTAAAGTATTATCCAAGTTATTTACTTTTGCGCTTAAAATGTTATGGACTTTTCGTTTGTCATAATCAATTTTTTCTTGTAGCGACGTAGAGTTGCTTTCTTCAACTTTGTATAACATTATGTTTTTAGCCCTAGCTTGTCTATCTATAGATTCTGAAATCACATCTTCCATATTTAAAGAAGGTTTATTAACGTTATTAGACTCCAGAGTAACAACCTTCTTATTTAAATGTGCCACTTCTGATTTTAAATCTTCAATTTGGGTTTGTAGATGCTTAAAATTTTTTATTATTGCCGGGACCTTTTTAAATTGGGATTTGCAATCAATGCAAAAGAAAAGCAGAAGTTTTTTGTTTATTAAATCAGAACTATTAACCTCTAAAGGACTTAAGCCAGAACATCCTTCATTTAAATGCATGACAGCGTGACAACAATCGCATGAAATATACTTATCAGCCCTACTAATTTTAACATTACATGTTATACATTCGGACATTTTTATACCAAGATATTTTCAACAGTGTATTTGAAAATATCGTAATTATCTCTGTGCGAAATGTTGCACTATCCCCGTAGCAGCGTATCGACTGAAACAATTGATTGATAGCTTCTTGTGTGTAGTTGTCGCAGTAGGTGGGCGGTACTAAGTACTTGTCGAAAACAACTTTGACCTTTATTAACTATCAAATTTCTGCATATAAATTAAGGATGCAATCTCAATGCAGCAATATAAAATGAAAACTGGCTTACCAGATAATATAGAAATGATCAGCAAAAGTTGCTGATTACGTTGGTACACTTTTATTATATTAATGTGCACCAAAAACTTTATAAAACTTGAAACCAACTTATCTTTAATTTGGTTTGTTTTAATTTTGTTACTTTCTCTACCTTGTATCTCCCAAAAATCGATTTACAGGTTCTTGCACTAATCAGCTCTGTGCAAAATGACTTATTTAAGATAGCGCACAGTGTTTTTTTTGCCTATAGTTGTACTAAAAAAAAATATCAAGGTACAATTATTTTTTTTGTGCTGGATTGGTTCTTCATTAATAGGGTTCTAAGCCAAAAAAAGCGGATTTAAAATATCTTTATTCATTTGTTTTTTATAGGCTTCTAAATTTAAAAAATTAAATTTTTTCTTATGTTTTTGTTACATTTTCATGAAAATTTTATATAAATACGAAAAAATCTCATTTTTTGGATTTAGAAGCCCTTAATAAACAAACAAAGATATTTTAAATAGATAATATTTTATTAAGATTATTCGTTTAAAATTTAATTTAATATCAAATAATTTTATTTTATTTGATTAAATTATACCTAATCAAGTTTAACCTAAAAATCTATAAGGACAGAAATTTTTAATTTTAAACAAAATCATAAAAATATTAATTTATTATTCCATCAATCTATTTTCTAATCATCGTACAGAGTGATATTGATAGACTGACAGTTTTGGGCTGCTGGCCCTCTTCAGTACCAAGAGTCAACTCCGCACGCTGATTAAGAAAACGTTTTTAGACTTTACTCGCAAAAGGAATATAGCCATTAGATTGATGTAGACTTGTGCGCCATCTATTTCTAGATGTAGACAACTACTCATACCTCTCCTATTCTGGAGACTTTGACTGGTAGCAAGTTGAAGACTTGTGTGTCTCAAGCACATAGTACCACTAACGGGTGGTTAGACGTAGAATTAGTAAGGACAGAAATTTTTAATTTTAAACAAAATCATAAAAATATTAATTTATTATTCCATCAATCTATTTTTTAATCATCGTACAGAGTGATATTGGTATACTGACAGTTTCGGGCTGGTGGCCCTCTTCAGTACCAAGAGTCAACTCTGCACGCTGATTAAGAGTAGTTGTCTACATCTAGAAATAGATGGCGCACAAGTCTACATCAATCTAATGGCTATATTCCTTTTGCGAGTAAAGTCTAAAAACGTTTTCTTAATCAGCGTGCAGAGTTGACTCTTGGTACTGAAGAGGGCCAGCAGCCCGAAACAGTCAGTCTACCAATATCACTCTGTACGATGATTAGAAAATAGATTGATGGTATAATAAACTAAAAATCTATGTTAAGGTTAAGACGTAATAGGCATGTAGACAGTATTTATTAGAAATTAAGTATTTCCCACGATATAATTTATCTATAATTACATTAAAAATTACATTACAGATTATATTTAATGTTGTCTAAAATTTGCACTGGCTAAATGCAAATTTTATTATCTATCTATCTATGCATATTAAGTGCATAAAGAGGGTGAGATCATACTAAAATAGTATCTTATCTTATTATCATATTTTTATAAAAATTAAACAATATATTCTTAGTAAGCTAGCATACGTATATATTGAAGTTTTATTTAATGTGCATCACGAAATATTATAATGAGAAGGTAGTTTATAAATTGTTATTATTAACCTTTTCAGACCTATTTCGCACAATTTTGGCGATTGTAAAAAGTCGAAACCAAGTTTGTCAACAGCCAAATTTCTACGACAAAGTGTTTTTTTTTTGTATTTATTTGAAAACAATAAAAGTTTAACAAAGTTTTAAAATAAAGAAACTATACAAAACTCTATGTTATATTTTAGACCTAAAATTTATAATATTTTACCATCAAATATTAGAAATATTGAAAGAAAAACTGTTTTAAAAAAGGAATTAAAACTATACATTAACATAAAAGATAAAATATTTAAACCTAACAAATAAAATAATAAAAAAAATACTACTTACTATAAATAAAAACCTTACCTCTGATTATAACTATTATATCTTACCTTACTTACCATCCAATCAACCATATGAAAGAAAATTTTCACGAAAAACCCTCGGATATAACTAATTTTTATATTTATTTAAACTTAAAACTAAAGTTTTATTTTTTTAAAAATATTATATCTTATTTATAACACCGCACACAAACATTGTTTAGGCGGGTCTGTACATTGTAGTTTATTATAAATTTATTTATCTTAAATAAATAAATAAATAAAATAAATAAATACTATAATTACTTTTTTTTATCCAAACTCTGAAGGTATATTATGCAAAAATTTAAACAAGAACTGTAACTAAGAATTTGACCAATGAAATGAAAGATGACTTTGTCAAATTCTTATTTACACACAGTGCGACTCTGTAGTTTAAGTTTTTTGAAATGACTACCCAATTTTTTTTTAGTTGTTGATAGTAGACTACCCCCTCATTACATACCACTAGTCACCTAAATCGCAGCTGATCCTTCTAGGGAGATTTTTAGCTTTTTCTGTTTTTTAACTATTTTTTTTTTGTATTATTAGAAAAAAATCAATTTTCTTTAATACTTTGGCACTAGCTATCAGTGCCGTACCAAAAGTAAAGTGCACCGTTGGCAAAGACAAAATTTGGCGCCCCCTTCTCCCCCCTTTGAGAAGTGTTAATTGTGCTAGGGTTGAGACCCACCTATTCTTATGTATTTTTGTATGATTAATACAAATCTGTCGTAAAAAAGGCACTTCATGGGCTTATTTTTTTGCTACACTGAAAAAACTGTCTACAATGATAAAAATCTTATATTATTTCAGTGCAGCAAAAAACTGATCCCTTGAAATGATAGATTATGATTATGATTATGATAGATTCGTGTTCAGAGTCCCAAAATACATACGAATAGATGCGTCTCAACGCCAGCACTGGCAACTTTTTTTTTTGTGGTCCTGTGTAACTTCTTGTTACTTAAAGTTAGCATACGTATACTCTCCTCCTTAGGATAAATGCGGAAAATTCGATTTTTACATAAGCGGTCACAGAAATATCGACTGTATTACCATCTGGATTTGCCGCCTAAGGAGGGCAGTATTATACTGCGTACGACGCGTCGTATACGACTTACGACGTTTTGCAAAAGCAACATTGATATTTAAATAAAAACCGTGTAATATACGGCGTATATGATGTACTAAACATAATATTCATTAATTGTTTTTAATTTAAACCTCAATAAAATTATCAATATATTTTTGTTCGATATCGGGTATCGGTATGATATATTTAAGTATTTTTTTATTTGCAGGCAAATTTCGAAAGCTTTGGATTCAGAAAATGTTCAAAAATTAAAACGAGAGGGAAACAAGACTTTAACCAGTTTGGCCGAACGCGGGCAATGGTTAGCTAATAGCCGAGATGTGAAGCGCAGCGCCTCGTTTGCGTACGATTCGTTTAACGCTGTGGAAAGAGTGACCAAAAGATTGGAACAGTTGAAACAGGAAAGGTTAGAACGGTTAAAGGAATTGGCCAGGTTTAGGACTCTGCAGGATGAATGCGAAGAGGTTAGTAAAATTAGTTTCATACACTCTAAATTTGTCCGTCAATCTTTCAGTAATATTAACTGTAATAATTAAAGCAAATTCACCATTTCAGAACATGAATTTATAATATTTATTAAAATTGACCACAATATTACTCGGTTTAGTAAAATCTTAGCTCTTTTCCTGTCGCACCTTAAATTTGTCCGTCAATCTTTCAGTAGTATTAACCGTAATAATTAAAGCAAATTCACCATGTCAGAATGTGAATTTACAATATTTATTAAATTAACCTCAATATTACTCGGTTTAGTAAAATCTCAGCTCTTTTTCTGTCGATACAATAATTTAATAATAATAATAATAATAATAGTGTCTTTATTACGGTAAATATTATATATACATTATATATAACAGAGTAAACATACCGAAGGGCGAAGTTCAGATGTATTCAAGAGGCTATGAAATGTATAAATAAATATTAACAGGTTCACAATATAAACCTGTCATACAGATACACATCCAAAGTCAGTTGCATCCCCTGCTCATTTTGCATTAAAATTCATGCATGTGGTCAAAAAAACCGGCACTTTTACAATATTGGTTGAAAATTACCATAATTATAGCTTACATTCTACAAAAGATAGCAGTAAAATTACCAAAATAAAAAATCACATTTTTACAGATAACAGTCAATTTACAGTCCTAATTTAAATTTACCATATTCTTTGCTGTTAACATATGACCTACTTTATTTGCTGTGAAATTACCACATTTTCATTTACAGCACAATAATTTTGCATTAAAATTCATGCATGTGGTCCAAAAAGCCGGCACTTTTACAGATAGTCCCGAAAATTACAAGAGCCCGTAATACTGCTTGAAATACTCATTAAATTCGCTGCTTAAATTACTGTGAAATCACAGGTAAAAATTCACATTTTTACAGATAACAGTGAATTAACAGTACTGATTTAAATTTACCACTTTCTTCGTTGGTAACATATGACCTACTTTATTTGCTGGGAAATTACCATATTTTCATTTACAGTGTAAAAAATTAACCTATTTACTAAATTTTACTTTTCTGTTATTTTTTACAAACCTTTGTAGAATTTTAATTTGATTAATAACAAAAATCACAAACAAACTAGTGTACCGGGTGAGTTTTATATATGTCCACCCCAAAAATTAAGATCGATAAAAACTAAACTTTTAAAGTCGTTTTTTACCCATTGTCCTGAAGAATAAATGTGTATCTCTGTGAAAATATACTAATTTAAATGTAATAATAAATATAATGTATTTGTCACGGTCAAAAACAATCTTAATTCGTTAAACAGATCCATTGATATTAACGCGTGTTCTCTAAACTCACTTTTATACACTAACAACCTACAATAATAGATTAAAATTGTGTATTTATGTATCCATATATATTATTTATTTTGTATATTTTTATATATAATTGTATATATGTATTTTTGCCCTAGAATTGGTGCAAACTGTTGGGCAAATAAAGATTATTATTATTATTATTATTATTATTATTATTATTATTATTATTATTATTATTAATCTAAAACTTTGGATAAGGAACTAATGGTCAAAATTTTAAGTCAGCGTTTTTAAGTTATTGTAGTCACAAATTCCCCATTCAGAGAGATAAACAGACAGATTTTTCTTACGGATTTTTTTTTCTGTATAAAACGTTAAAAAGCAATTTATTTTTTATTTACTAAATGAAAGTTATATTGAAAAAAACAAACAGTTGCTTTAGTTAAAAATTAGTTACATTTAAAAAGGTAAATTTATTACGTTTTAATAAGTGGATTAATTTTTATTTTATATTTAAAAACCTAGAAACGACACAGAAAAATGGAATTTAAAAAAAGAAAAAAACATATTTATGTGCAGACTGTTTTTGTTTTACTTTTTATTTTATTTGACTGTATGTATTTAAATTAGTTTGATTTCACAGGAATATTTAAAATAATGCAAACATACAAAAGAGCAAAATTAAATGAAATTAAAATAAAACAAACAAGAATTACATAACAATCTTGCATTTTATGAAATTATTCTTTGTTTTCCTTATGACGAACTTGTTAAAAAATCCAAAAGTCCGATCACTGATAATAAATTAGCGATTCAAACGAATTTATTTGATTTTAACAAAAAGAACTTTAAAAATAACATTGTTTAAATTACTTAAAATTTATCGTCTTCGTCCATTTTTTCGAACTGACGTTTGTGTAAACCATATTAAAAAACTAATACTAAATTTTATCTACCCACTTAAATTATGTTTGGTCGTGCAACAAATAGTGTATATACCTCAGAACTAAACGTAGCTGTTTTAGTTCCTTGCACTCATGCAGCGGGACTAAAACAGCCAATTTAGTCCCTTGGTATATAAATAACTATTTGGTATACCCCATTTCACCACCTCTTTGGAGCTTCTAGCAACAAAAGGAACCCGATCTAGGACCTGGCAATTGACAAATACCTTAATTTCAATGTGCTTTAAAACATATATAAAATACAGCTGGAAGAAAATAATTAAATAAAAATGGTCACCAGCTCTTAGACTATTATTTATGCTTATATTTTTCATGATAATGACACAAATTCATAAAGTTTTATGAGAAACTAGTTTTAATTAAATGAAGATTAAAAAACAATTAAAATGTGTGTAAATATACATAAAATTGTCTGCACAGATAAGGTTTTCTTCTAAGATTGAGAAACCGGAAATTGGATTTGCAAATACTATCTGTCTTCTCTTAGGAGAAAAGCGGTATCTGAACACTATTTATACACAATGTTTGTTAAACATATACATTATTCTATAGTGTGTGGTTATTTTTTAATTAACTACCAAATATATTTTACTTTATTTTAAGGATTGTTTATATTTACCTAATTAAAAAAATGCAATGACTTAAAGGGAGAAATTAAAATACTGAGTTTTTCCTAATCAGGGCAACTTTATAAGTAGAGTTCATACTTTTGTTGAAACTGATACTGCTTGACTTAGACGTAGTGACATTGTCAATATAAATATATCAAATGTTCATAAAAGAGGGTATTGTCAACAGGTGCTCTATAATGCATCTGTTGTTAAAAACAGAACACGGTTTCCCACTATTTACTTTTAGTTACTTTTTTTTTAATTTTTTAAACATCGAGTTTTCTTATATAATGTGTTTACATATAATGTAAATATATATTTCAAACCAAAAATGAATGTGAAGTGAATAAGAAAATGTATACATGTATATAACTGGTGTTTCACCAGTGGCGAGGCTGCAATGGATATGGAAGACTTTCAGATTTTTTAGATATTTGTATTCAAAAATAACGGAGAGCCCCTAGCACAAGCCTAAATGTTATTTGGGGCTCTCAGTAACTAGTAAATAAATAATAAATAAATAAATAATAATTTTTAAAAAATTGGGATTACATGTGTTAGGACAGTGAAATAAAGTACCAAATTTACAGTATAATAATAATACATGTAACTTTTGTTTAAAAGTTTCGTAGGTCATGTGACACTTTTTTGCGAATAAAAAACGTTTTTCCCGTTATATTATCTGATTTCTGATTAGATTTTAAAATAATATTTTCATTATGAGCAAACAAACCGTGCAAAAAAAAACTCGGTGTTTTGTAAAGTCGAACTAAAAGACCCTAACGCGAACCGTCATAATGTAAAGTTTATTTTTTTAAGGTATAGTTATTTTAAACCTTCCCGCTTGTAAAAAATATCGAAATTACCATAGCTACGTAAGATACGCATGCGTCGTAAGCGAAATGACTAGGCCCAATTTACACAACCGTTAAGGTTAACGTGCCATTAACGAGACCAAAACAATGGTTTATTCCTCTAAATTATTGGAATAAAAGCGATTTTATAAGCAAATTTTGTTTCTACAGGAATACAAAAGTGTTTTTAGCAACAGCTTTATCAGTTCTCTTTTTTTACTTCAAAACATCATAAAAACAAAGTAAGTAAACAAAAATTATAAATTTTGGTTATGTTGACATTCAAAACAAGCCACATGCTTTAGTGTAAATTGGACTTTGTGGAGTATTTAGCGGCAAATTTAAAATAACTATATCTTAAAAAAATAAACTTTAATACCAGAATAGATTGAACGCCATCAAAATTTTGTTTTAATTCGCATATATTTTAAAAATTATACAAATAAGAAATTTTTAACGTGTATTAGCCCTCAAAGCTAATAAGGTCACAAACTGCATGAGAAATTCCATTTTTACGTATCTCTTACATCTACCTTTTAAGGTTATACAAAATAGACTATGACTCAAATGACATCCTTGTGCTAAGTAATAAAAATCAATTTGTGTTAATATATAACATTTTTTAAAGATTTCTGCAAAACTGTGTGTACGTCTAGTCACTCTGTTAAATTAACTATTAAGACTGCAGTGACTCATTTGCAAAAGTGTGCTAAAAAGCGGGAATCATACCGATTCAGGTGCGGTTCCCATAACTCTGTCTGAGAAGAATATACCAGAGCAGCATATAACGTTTTGGGTATTAGTCACTGAGGTCTTTCAGACTCGGATAATAAATAAACTAATTTTCACAATAACAGAACCTTCCATTTTTTTTGCTAAACTGTTTATAAAAGCGGGGTGTTTAACACCGTATTTAATTTTGACCAAACAGAATATAGGTATGGTAGGAGACCAAATAAATTAAATACCCAATAATAGGACCTACATATTATCCTTATACTCCTGACATAGTTGACAACCTAAATGCAATCTTCATGGCTTATTGGACATTAAAACTTGAAATGGCAAACAAGATAGGTCTTCAGATTCGTATCTATTGATTTGTGTTGTCATACAACATGTTTACACGGATCTATTAGTGACAGGGTAAGGATGTATCGGTCCTTTTATAGAAGCTAGTCAGATGATCTCGTTTCACTAATTTGTAGTATTATTATACACATCGCAGCTTCAAAGCAGAGAAGTATTATACGAAATCGGACAAAAAAAATTGACAAAAATTAAATGGATCGTACCAATGTGCGTTTTATTAAGGTATTTCAAAAAAAAAAATGTTTTTTGAAAATTTTACGTTCTCCGTGTCTTAAAAAATACAAAAATAAAATTCTGTGACAAATTTCAGCTCAACAATATGAAATTAGGGTCCTCTCTACTTCATTTAAGAATTGGAAAAAAAATTAAATTGTTTTTCTTTAGACATTTTAATCAATTATATACATATAATAGGTATATAATTTCATGCAAAATGTATAAATATAAATATGTGCCAAATTTCAGCTTAAAAAAAAACTTTGGCATCATATCGATACCCCCAAGCAACAAAGCCGTAACTCATATATTGTCATTTTTCACGACAGCTAAATTTCTAAAATATTTTTTTTTGTTATTTAAGGGTGGGTAAATGATTGAAGTGGAAAAGAAAGACATGCCATGCGTCATTTGAAAGCTTATAAAATTCTCTATTTAACTGTTTAAGTATTTATTGTTTATTTACTGTTTGTTTCTGATAATATTCAAGTTTAGAATTTCTTACTATAGTGATTTTAAGTAAACTTTTGCTTAAAGTGGACTGTGGAGAAACCTGAGTAGTACCACCATGTGTGTCTTTTTTCAAGGCGTTTACCTACGAGTATAACTCAAAACGGTTCTAACTTGAGTTACATCCTTGTTGCTTGGGAGTGTCGATATAAAAAAAATTAAAAAAAATATTAATTTTTTTTTCACACTAATTAGGGGGCTAGTTTTGTTCTTTTAAGCTTAAATTTGGCATTTTTAATTAAATAAAAATTGTTTATTTTATTTTCCAATTTAATTTTTAAATAAAGTAAATTCCTGCCAAATTTCATTTGTTTATTTGAAATTTGTATATGTTAAACTGAAAACACCGATGCTTTTTAAAAAATATATACATGTGTATATGTTTTTCCAATATTCAAATGAAGTGGAGCGGATGCTAAGGGAACGTTCAAGTATTACGTAACGCAAAATGAACCAAAATTCATACACTTCATATCTCGGTCCTCGCGTTATTCAAGGCTGTAGAGATTTCATATTTTGGATACCCCCCTAACACACCCCCTATTCCGGGGGTAGCCAAAATATGAAATTTCTATAATCTATAATAACGCCAGAACCGGGGTATGAAGTATATGAATTTTGGTACAATTTACGTTACGTAATACTTGAACGTTCCCTAAGTACATATTTTTTAGCTGAAATTTTGCACATTTTTCTTTTATAAAAACAAAACAGTTACGAGGGCCTAAACATAAGAAAATCAAAAATAGTAGAGACAATTCCGATCAATTTTATATTTTATTCGTTTTTTATAAAAAAACAGGATTAATCGTAAAAATAATCCTAATAACAAAAAAAAAGAAATGTATGAGGGGCTAAACCTTAAAAAAAAAATAAAAAAAAAACAAATAAAAGGAAAAAATAATTATTTCTGAAAAAAACCTATTATAAAAATTGAAAGAATACACGAAAAATCGACACCAACGTCATTAAAAAAAATGCACGAAATAAAAAAAAATTAATCAATTAAAAACAAAGTATACCACACCCCAGAAACTTTAAGCCTTACCAGAAAAAAAAAACTGCGAGGATTATACTATATAATGCGAAGCATTCTATATCTGCACGGCTTGTTTCACTAATTTGTAGTGTGATTTTTTTCGCGTTTGATTTCGAGTCGCTGAGTCATGTTTGTTTTTCCTTGTTGCACTCTAGACGCAATAACCGTGTCATTGTCGAGAATCGGTAATAATGAAACGCTTTGGATGCAGTTTTGCTAGCTTTACTGTTATGCTACACACTATTCACACTCGCATAAATCAATTATCTATGGAAATAGATTATTATAAACAGAGCCCGGGAAGTTGCGAGCTACAAGTCATCTTTTGTAATCTTTTTTAGCTTATGTCATAGATGCACTGGCGTTGCGTTGTTGTAGACAGGTATCTTGCGGTCGCTTCTAATCAGTGCTGATGCATGAACGATAGAACAGGTCGCTTGTTCCCGAGGTATTATTATAAAGGAAGGTATTATTATCTTGTGGACAGGGCCGGCTTTAATTAAGTTCCCGCCCTAGGCAATAGATAACACTAGTTTACAAAAATTAACTTGTTTTTGCGGGCTATCTAATATTTTACACTTAATCTAAATCCATTAAAAAATATTTTTTTGTTTGTATTATTTTTGTGTTATGCGCCCTTGTTTGTCAGAAGGGCCATTTCCAAAGCAAACGTCAGTTTTTAGTGTAATTTCATAAAAATTGGTATATAGGAGTTTTCAAGGTCACTAAAACAAAATTCAGTGGTAAATAATAAAAAATCAATATGGCGGATTCAAAGTGACTACAATTTTTTTTAACATTCCAAAATGACCTCCACCCCCCCCCTTAAAGCGTTACGTAATACTTGAACGTTCCCTTAATGTATTTCATTGAAAGTGATTAGTTGGTAAATTGTCTAGGCCTTAGACATTGAATCTTTTAGTAAAAAAATTAAAAATCAATATGGCGGATCCAAAATAGTGGATCCAAAATGGCGTCAAAATTTAGAAAAGTTTAATGTATTTGAAAATTTGTGTGCAAGTTTTTTTGAGTTAGCTGGAGCCAAACATAATAGTAAAAACTAAAAATTATACATGGTGGATGCAAAATACTGTCAAATTTTTAAAATTTAGTTTTTGTTTGAAAATAAGTATCCGGTGTTTTTGAGGTTGCTAAAAACTAATTTAGTAGTAAAAATTATAAATTTATTATGGTGAATCCAAAATGAACTAGAACTGGCATTTATTTCGAATATAAAATAGAGCGGTTCGGAAAAAATGTCGGATAGAAAAAATAGTTATTAAAGTTGCTACCCTACTAGAATTTTTATTGTTTATTAATTTGTATTGCAACTGATTACTGCAAAAATATCTTATCGAATACATATAGATAATAAGACAATTACCAGCTTTATTTTAAATAGATAAACTCAATAATAACCCCCGCGTGGCTTTTACTTTATTAACTGGATAATTATTTATTTTACCCACTCAACTGTCACTTGTCAAATAATTTTCTTGTAAATGTCATTAAAATTTTTAATAAAAATATTAATTCCTAAGCTATTTATTGAATAAAACTTTGTATGGCACTCATGGGTAAACCGATATTGCCCTCTCAAAAATTAACCTGCTTGGCTGACGCCTCGCAGATTAATTTTCTCATGGGCAATATCTTACTTTACCCACTAGTACCATAAATAACTATTATATCTTTATTTATGTAGATGTGTTTTAATTTACTTTGTTTACAATATTGCCAGACTACAGTACATTTATTGTCATAGTACATATATTTTTCATTTGTCTTATCTTATAAATACATGCGTATACATTTTATTTTTGACGTTATTATTAAATCTATCAATATTGAATTCAATAAGCTACAGATCTACTTGAACAAAAGTTTTAATGTTTTGAAATAAAGTTTATTTTATACAATTAATAACAAAAAAATTAAATTTAAATATTTAATTATATTTAATATAAAATAATATTTTTGTTTATATATCCATATTTTTTTAAGTAAACAAAAAATGACTGATGCATCTTAGATATAGCACTCGGTATAGTTTAGGTTTATTTTATTTTAGTTAAAAATTAAAAAAAAGATAGGTAATAAATTTTTACCATTGATATGTATAACCAGAATGGAGCTCTCTACAACTAGAATTATGAAACAAAAGACGTCTACCCTATCTCTATCTCATTTGTGCTACACTTTCCAGCCAATCAAATAAATACTGTATTTGTTTTTCATACAAGAAATACAGTATTTATTTGGTTGGCCGGAAAGTGTAGCACTGAGTGACACGAACGAACATAGCTAATGTGAATCTGTAGAATAAGATAATTCTACTAAAATTTAGATGGCGCCAGTAATTTCTTTAATAAAAATAATAAAGTTACACTTTTCGCCCGGCCAAGTAAATATTGTATTTGTTCAACAAGGGAACAAGTGGGAGTGTATGTATGTCTTCTATCCTTTTTGGGTAGAACTTTTGTCCCTGTCTAATCTAACGGGAGAAATCGCCATTGAACAATCAATCTGCAAAAAAATTCCAGCAGATAACAATATCACGAAGCAGCAATAACATTTAAAAATATCTATTTGAAATTTTTTCGCTGATGATAATTTTCATTGTATTTGAAATTCAAAAGTATGAATAATACCTATCATTGCATTTGCGCATAAACTAATTATAAAAAGTGCATTATTACTGTGCATTAGTCTATGTTGTAAGGTTAAACAGTTTAGTTTAGTACAAAGGTACTAGTAATTAACATTTTTTAAATATTACTTTTGATAATAATATTCGAAGGTTTTTGTGGTATGTTGTGTGTATTATATTAAATTGAAAAAAAATTGTGTGATTTCAAAATTTTAGTGGTTCAAATATTGAATCAGTGCCACCTAACGTACATAATTTTATGAATTACAAAAAATAGTTATTTATATACCAAGGGACTAAACTGGCTGTTTTAGTCCCGCTGCATTAGTGTTTCCTGAGCGAGCGTAGCGAGCGAGGGAAACAGAAATGCAAGGGACTAAAACAGCCAAGTTTAGTCCTGAGGTATATACACTATTTTTTGCAGGACCAAACATAATTTAGGTAGGTATATAAAATTAAAATTAAAAACCACGAGTCTAAAATCGGTTGTTTTATTTTCGTAATTTAATCAAGATGCCTGTAAATTGCGAAAAGTCAGTTTCATTGCTATCGCGATTTCAATTGTTTTTAAATATGGTTGACACAAACGTCAAAAAAAAAATGGACGAAGATGATAAATTTTAAGTTATGTATAAATTGTTATAACAATGTTATTTTTAAAGGGTTTCTTTGTTAAAATCAAATAAATTGGTTTGAATCGCTAATTTATTACAAAATACCACCAAACCTAATTTTTGAACCAGCCAAGCACATAGTAAGTATAATATTTTAATATTATCAAGGCTGCTGTGATTTTTATTCCCTAGGGAGAAAAACGGCAAGTTTATTCCCGAAAATGAAAGCGTAAAATTAGGTTTTAGTCTTGGTCGTGCAAAAAGTAAATTATATGTTTAAATAAATAATAAGCAATTTATGAGTTTGTGTATAATCTACAATGTAGATTTCCATCTAAGGTAAATGTCTCAGTTCTCAACCATGTTCCAATGAACGGTCGTCTCTGTTAAGCACGTTCACTTACCGGTAAGTTGGTAACGTGGTAGTGGAACGTTAATGAAGCTCTCTACAACTACAATTATGAAACAAAAGACGTCTACCCTATCTCTATCTCATTTGTGCTACACTTTCCAGCCAACCAAATAAATACTGTATTTGTTTTTCATACAACAAATACAGTATTTATTTGGTTGGCCGGAAAGTGTAGCAGTGAGCGGCACGAACGAACATAGCTAATGTGAATCTGTAGAATAAGATAATTCTACTAAAATTTAGATGGCGCCAGTAATTTCTTTAATAAAACACTTTTCGCCCGGCCAGTTAAATATTGTATTTGTTCAACAAAGAACAAATACAGAATTTGTTTGGTTGGGTGGAAGTGGGAGTGTATGTATGTCTTCTATCTTTTTTGGGTAGAACTTTTGTCTCTATCAAATCTAACGGGAGAAATCTCCATTAAAATTTATGTTTTTTACTAAAAAATAAGGCGTATGATATTATTATCTTCCTAGCGGCCGTTAATTAAGTAGTTTATTATCATTGTGATTTTAAATAAATATTTTTTTTTGAAAAAAATAATATTTCTTATTGAATCAGATAATTATTGCTTCTATAAAATACTTTAAACGACCAGACTAGGGGTTTGTCTAACGTTTGACTCAAAACATTTGGAAATACCTGGGGACAGACCAAATCGCCCGTTTAGTGGTAGAGCCTGGCTTCTGCCGACCTGGCCTTATGACCAATAAATGAAATACTTCTTCTTCTTCTTTAAATCAATGGCCTTTTCATAGAATTTGGCCAGCTCAATATAAATTTGTATTTATATTATTCTAGAAGATTGGGTCAGTTGGTGAACTGGTCTGGATAATTCCATACCCAGTCTTCTTTTTCTTCTTAATGTACCCACAGATACGTTCTGATGTTTTTTCTAATTTTTAATTGTATTTGCCAATGCGCTAGTATATAAAAAAATTCTGAACGTATAAAAACTTCTTCACGTGTTAGTTGCTTCCAAATCAAAATTTATCAGAATTATAAATGATTAAAAAACATAAAACTCCCTTCTTACTCCAATATAATCACATGTTCGTCATTTTACTGCACATCATCCATACAATCACTTTAAAATATATAAAATCGAATGCAGGAAATATATCTAAGATAGCAAATAAATAAATAACTATACTAAAATACTTGATGCTAAAAATTAAACGCGTTTAACGGATTACCTAATTCTTGCCAAAAGTACATGTTGCTCGTTTCAAAACAACTAAAAATGAAATACTTAGCTTACCTACGCCATAAATTATACAGGCGCGTAGATAGGATTTTTTCTTGGGGGGGTAGTCAAAATTTGGCGCCCCTACCAAAACAAAAACCAACACACTCAAAAAAAAAGCTTTGACCCTGAGCGTTTCTACAAAATTTGGCGCCCAACTTGGCTCCCCTACCAAAAGAAAAAAATACTCTCCGGAAAAAAAAAGCTTTGTACCTGAGCGTTTCTACAAAATTTGGCGCCCCGACCAAAGGAACAAAGGAAAAAAACACCCTCCGGTAAAAAAAACTTTGTATTTCTTTGTATCTTTTTTAGAATTACTTCTTAAATTTTTGTAACCTATTTATGAATCATCCTTCACTTAAGATAAAATTATATTTACCTTATATTTATAAATTATATTCAATACTTCATATTAATTTATATTAAATCTTAATTTGTAGTTAACTGTGTCATGACATGTCTAAAACATGCATATCCATTACAAAAATATATTACGTTTGGATCAGAACGAATATTGAACTGACAGATTGATTAGATATATCTTAATTTAATTAAAGGTATTATTTTCACGCCAATCATTCACAATTCAGTAAATGTTTTTATTTCTTGTAATAATTCTTTGTGTTTTAATTATCTTATTTAAACCATAACAATGGCTGAGAACGCTGCCAAAAAAACGTTTAGATACACTGAAAAAACGATAAACAACCAAATCATTAGATAAAACGGACCAACTACGTTTCTAGGTGCTTCAACCATGTAAGCGCAACATGCTGTGGTTACCAGAAATATCAGGACTGGTATCAGCCAGATATCTGGCTGCAGCAACCAGAAAAATAGTTGTTTTTTTCTATTTTATTTCTATTTTTAGCGTAATAGCCACTCGTTATACCTACTACCTACCTACCTATTATTTAGCGAAAAAATTCTCGAGAAAATTTAGATTACTAATGCATATACCGGGTGTTTTTTTAACCTGAAGCTTTCAAATATCTCGAATACTATGCATTTTAAAAAATAAGATGTTGGACAAAAGTTGTTTATTTTAACGGGGGGTTTAAATTGGCGTATTTTTTAAGGATATTTATGTTTTCAAGGTAATTTCAAGGTCAACTTTGTTTTTTTAAATAGAAAAATATTTTTTTACTATTATTTAATTCTACTCAAAATAATACAAATCTTTTGTTAAAAACTTTTTTTGATCGGACTTTTAGTTGCAGAGATAACACAGCCACATAAAATTAAAAAATTTGGATCTCCGACGGACCCAAATAGTAAATTACTATGTATTTTGAGCCGCTGAATCCGAATTAGAGCTCATAATTTAAAAGTTGGCTCCTATGTTCAACATAACCTCAAAAACATATCATATAATTGCGAAAGGTATATTTTTTGAGGTTATGTTGAAAATGGGAGCTAACTTTTAAAATACGATTTCAGATTCAGATTCAGCTACTCAAAATACATAGAAATTGACTAGTTGAGTCCGTCGGAGAACCAATCAGTTAATTAATAATTGAAATTTGACAAAGACGATAACTGAAACGGACACTCTCTATAAGCTGGTTCGAGAACCACCGGCTTGGTTCTCTCTACTACTAGCCCACACAATTCCTGGACTTTTTAATGCTTAATTAAATAGAATAGTACAAAGTTAAACAAACATGTAATAAAATGTCACATTGTACTCAGAATGAAGCATAGAATTGAAATATGTAAAAAAATATTGGGTGTCCAATTTAAAAATCGAAAGTTGGTGTCATTTCCAGTTAAACCAGAAGTAACTTAAATGTACTTTTTATGTTAAAAGTTGACGTTTTATAGCACTTTTAAAATAAAGAAAAAAAAGGGGGAGTACCTTGGTCTCGTAACACCCGGTATATATCCAAGAATTTCTTGTCAGGGATGTTTTTGACGAATTTGAAAAATTCTACAGTATTATATTATAGCGCTTACGCGCTGTGAGTATCATGGCTCAGATTATTAATAATAATAATAATATAAATAATATAATAATAATTTATCCAGGAAGAAAATTCAAGTCAATACTATAAATAAGATTTCATGGAATCCATTTTAAAGTATTTATTTTAATTTTCTGCATAATCTAATTAAAGCATGACTGTCGTCATGTATCATCTTAATAAATTTTACTATAGAGTAAATATCAACATTAATATTATTTATTTTGTTTTGTTTATCGAGAAATTTACTTTAGGTATATTTGTTTCAGCTTTTATCTTGGAGCCATAAAGTGGGTGAAGAAACCTTAAACAGTTTGAGTTTATTGTTACATTCAAGTACCGATTCAACTAGTGTAAAGGGTGTTTCGAACGAATTTGAGAAGTTTTTCTTCAACGCGTGGGTAAGTAACAGATAATCATTTACTTAAAATAGTTATCCAGGAAAGAGCATTTTATTTATAGACAAACTAATAGTTTAGTTGAAAATATTAGACATCATCAATAATTTAATTTAATTAATTTCATGCATAGGTTTCATATTTTTATCCCTCTATAATATAATACTAGATGAAACGTTGCAAGCACCCTGTCAAAACATCGGCACTATTGTACACTAGAGCCATCTAGTTTGCAAATTCTAAACTAGATGTTTTGTTTGATTTTAAATTCTGTATATTTAAAACATTATATTCTAGCAAAAAACTGTATATAACATTTTTTATAGGGCTTAAAAAGAGCTTTTATTTAAAATATAATTTCTTGAAATCGGGTTATAAATATGTGAGATATGCTAAAAAAACCTTTTACTGCTTTAAACGCCAATATCTCGAAAACAATGCGTTGTAGGAAAACGTTGTTTTTAAAAATTTTTGACCAATTTAAAATTATCTTTTATATGTGCTAAATTAACCAAATACAATAATAATTGCCTTAATTATAAACAAAAAACGCTAAAAATAGGAGTTTTACTCTATTTTTACCCCCTTACCCCCAATCGTTTACCTCCAAAATCTAATAAGCTCTTCGGAATACGATAAGAAACAATATGAAAAAACCTCAAGTCGATATCTCATGTAGAAATGAAGTTAGAGAGTTTACACCCAGACAGACAGACAGACGGACGCAAATTTTTTTTTACTTTTTTAAAAAGTTTCGTAATTATTAATTATCTATTTAAATAGAAAATGGCATATACTGCTTTTTAGCCTAGATCTCGTAGTCAAAATTTTTAGCAACGCTAAACTAAAAAGCAGTATATGGCAAGATAAGGAGAAAAAAAACCCAAAAATATATATATTTTTTTGTTTAATTTCCTTTTAAAAATTAATTTTACTTTTCCCTTGTGCCAAAGAAAAGCATTGCGTTAGTAAAAAAATGAAACAACGTAAAAAAACATTGAATTTATTTTTTATTTTTTCGTTTTCCAAAAAAAATGTTTTTATGGACCAAGACTTACGCAGTAAAGTATTATTTTGTTGATAGCCGTTTTTTTTTTTTGGTTATTTCTGAAAAACTTAGCGTCATACAAAAACTATAACACCCTTCCAATTTCATTTTAATATATTTAGTAATAAAAAAAATATTTGGAGTTACTGCTTTTTAGCTTAGTAACAGTCCCTTATTTTGGAGATACTGCAATTTTCAAAACTGCAAAAAGTCTATGAATAAATAAAGCCGTTTACTTAAATTTGATTGGTTCAATAAATAGCCCATGGAAATGCACAACTAAGAGTAAGGTTAATAAAAAATCCACAATAATTGGAGTTGTGGCTTTTTAGCTTAGTAGGGCATATACCTAATGGAATGCGTAGCATTACATATCTTCACGGCTTGTTTTAGAATACTATCACATGAATTAGTAAATTTATACCGGTTATGTATATTATTTTCGTTTTTCTTTTTTTTTTATTATCTTTTACTCAGTAATTTGTACATCTATATACTAATTTATTTAATTTAATTAATTAACACTTTTAAGTATACTTAAAAGTATAATATATAATATCTATATTATAGATATTTTCATATACGTTTCTCACGTTACTCTTAATTATTCGATTCACAAGTAATTCCTAAATAATTACCTACACTCAATGGACAGTATTCCCATGTCAGAATTATGCGATTTTATTAATTTATATTGAAAATTATTATTAAAACTAACCTTCATTAAGCAACAATCACTTTTATACCATTTAAAATGGATTTTCAAAATTATTTTCTCTCAAAGGCCTATTTTACTTCTGACGTCATCTGTAGTTAGCCGTACCCTAACAACCAAGGTGAAAATGACGTTAAAACAACTGTTCTAAAATCATCCTGTTTATGTCGACATGTGACATCAGTCAATCTTTTGTGGGTGACCATATGAGGTATATCTTGGTCTATGTTATTATTATCGTAGGTCCTTGTGCGTTAATGAATTTCTAATAGTTTAAGTATTAAGGGCAGTAAGTGCATTTTACCGGTTGAGGATTATTTTGGAGATTGAGACGAAGTCGATGCGTTTATAAGTATATAATTGTTATTTTTGACTGACATTTTAATGACAATTTTATAATTCTAATCTAAATTTTATTTATTTATTTATTTATTTAAAGACGTTTGGGACCTTCAAAGGTGTTTTATACCATCACGTGCTGTGGTCTATTCCAAAAGTTTTAAAGTTGCCATAATACCATGAATTTAGTAAAATGAAAATTTTTGATATTAATTAAAATCGATACAATTTAGTTATTATTATTTTTTATTTGTTTTAGAATTTTATACAGGGTGGAGTAGAGCCCCAAATAAGCTTCTGGCTTGTGCTAGAGGCTCTCCATCAATTTTGAGAAAAAATAGTCAAAATATTTACAAAGTTGAATTATTATAATTATAGTATTATTAATTTGAGCCATTTTGCCTCAATGATTATTTATATCGATAAAAAATTTAAAACAGAAAATAAAATTAAAATGTTCTTATCAGGCGCACCTATTTCTAGTTAATACCTTACCAAAGTTTAAAAAATTTTCCTAAATAAAGAATTTTTAATAAAATTCTTGATAAATCGTTAAAATAATTAAAAAAGAACGAAAAACTAAATAAAAGTTAACTTCTAACGTTTCGGGATCTAATCTGAACCCGTTTTCAAAGAAAATTATTAGTTTTTGAAAGAATTTGTGCAATATTTGGTTTTATCATTCAAAATATTACAAAATTTGTCATATTTAATGTCAAAATATGTCATTTCGAGGTAATTAAAACAAAGACACCCGTAATAATAAAAAGGTGTAGAGAAATTAATTTGGAAAAGGTGTTTTTGTTGAAATCGTGTAGAGAAGTTATTTGGAAAACACTTTTTTATTGAATTTAAATTTTAATTTTAATAGATTCATTTATATTAATCCCAAACCGTTCACATTGTTCATTCTTTATTCGATTTATCGTGTATAATGCTTCTGTTTTAACTATGCATTAAATTATGCATTACTAACTTGTTTACTGAATATTTGCCTCGATGTAATCAGAAAATAGTGCATATTTACATTAATAATAGCCACTTAAAAGATTGTATGCAAGTTTCAATAATTACCAGTGAAAACAAAATGATTGGTTAAGATTCTTAGCTAAAGATAACTCTTTAAAACGTGAGAAAAATAATCATGTAACTATTATCGGTAATCTATAAGTGTTTTCTCTCAATTAAATGACAATTATTATATTTATGCACATATTCCGGGTATTGGCGTCAATGTCCTGGCATTTAAGCTAAGTAATGTTGGGATTTGTCTGCAATGTCCATGCAATGGCCATACAAATTGGTTATTTCTGATAATTTTAAATTAAAATATTACTAGTTCTGTCAACATTAGCTTGACATTATCGTCAATTCACGTCTGCCTGTATCACATACTTACATCTCAAATAAAATGAATTTGCTTCTAAAAATGACGAAGGCAATTTATCCCGTATTAAACTTTCTCTAAAAATTTTTAAAAAATCCAAAAAACATACACATAAATAAGTTTTGGGCAAAAATGTGTTATTGCCCTTATTTATAATAGTATAAATGTAAAAGCTCGTCGCTCTAGCATAGGGTACAAGAGTTATTAATTAAAAACCTTATTTTTATTACAATTTTAAAAAGCCTTAGCTCCCTTAGGACTCATTTCCGGACCAACCTTTATAGGAACTTTTTTTCATATTTTTGGATGTAGATCTTAAATTTCTCGAACTTATTTCTGAACAACCCTATATATTTATAGAAATATGTTCACTTTATTATACTACTCGCAGCTTCACAGCAGAGGAGAATTATACGTTTACTTTGGACCCCCAAAAAAGAAAAAAAAATCTAAAATTAAAAAACAAATAGTACCAAAGTGCGTTATAACAATTCTAAATGACTTTTAAAAATGTCTGTTCGTCTGTCCGTCCGTCCGCCCAAAATTGAAATTGAAAAGAATACGTAATCTTTTCAGGAAAAAATACCTGCATTAAACAGCCACTTATACCAAAAAAATCAATTTGAAAACTAAAAAGTTATAGGGGACACCACTTAAAAATTAGAAATATCTCAATACAATTAAATTTAAACTACTGACAAGTGCGAAGAGTACACTACAAAATGCATTAAATATAAATATTTACAAACTTTTGTATATGTAATAACTATAGGCCGGGGACTTGCGAGCTATGACTCATCTGTTGTCACCTTTTTTAACTTTTTTCATAGATACACTGGTGGGCGAGTTGTTGTAAAGGGGACAGCTATCTGATAGCCGTCTTGCGGTAGCTTCTTATCATTGTTTATGCTACGCTCATGAACGTATGATCAGCTCGCGAGGTCTAGTAATAACTAATAATTTTCACGTTTTTATTTTACAGAGGCAGATTGAGAAATCCAAAGATTTAACTGAAGAATGTAAGAAAATAACTGATCCAAAAGGTCAAAATCTTAAAGAATCAGCTAACAAGCTTCAACTGCAAATGAAAGATTTTCGAGAAAAATTGGAAGAATCTAGATTATGCTTAGAAAATAGTTCTAGGTGTTTTCTGCTGCTTGAATCCTGCCAGGATATTCTGGAAGACGACGGAAAGGAACAAGAACAGTTTATCTTGCTAGCAGAGGGATCTGGAAATGATAAACTGGTTCAACTCTGCAAGGTAAAAACATATTATTTTTTAGAACTAATTTATGTATTTTTTATTCTTCTATAATCCACATTTACACATTTTTTTTTATTCACAAATTTTGACAAAACTTGGAGTATTTATTATGAAGAGTGTTTACTACACCAGAATATATCTTTGAAAGAGACTCTTTCACGCGAAAATACTCTTATTACTATCTTTTGATATATTTTTTTCTTTTTAAGTTATTTTCACATAAAAAAGTTATTCAATTTTTTTTATCAGGAATCTTATTCAATAAAAATTTTTACTACTTATTTTGAAGGATTCAGTACTGAAATAATTACTAATAACATTAATTAAAAACTATTTTTATTATATTAAATTAAAATTATTTTAGTAAATATTAATAATAGACCAGGCGGTATCTGTTTTGAGATGGGTGAATCGTATACCATTCGATATTTTTGGAGAATGGGTCCAGAATATCACTAAAAATGATAATTTCACTATGCGCATAAAATCAACCCTGTGCGTAACTTTTTATGTAACAAAATATTGCAAAATCGAGAAAAATTTCATGTTTTTTCTCCTTTTCGTGCATATATCTCTGGAACTGTTCATTTCAGACAAATATTGAAAAGGAAAAAAAGTTTTGCAATTGAATTTTATATATAATAAAATTGGTTGCAAATCGAAAAAATAATTATTATTATTGAAAAAATAGTAAAAATCACAAAAAAGGGTTAGAAAAATCGAGTTTTTTTGGATTTTTTTTTCGGATACTTAAAGTATACGTAGGACCTTCAAAATTGGCACAAGAAAACTTTATGGTGTGCTAAATCATCACACCAAATTTCATCAAAATCGGTCTGATAGTTTTTGCACAATAATTTTGCAATACAGATTAAAAAAAAATATGCAAATTTTCAAAATCATACAAAATTGAACATAAAGCCCTTAGATACTTGAAAATTTAAACACATATAGAAGAGAGCTCAAACTTTCAAGTGATTTTTGAAAAATTAAAATCCGTTAATTAGGAGAGCCTAGGCACAGAGTTGATTTTATACGCATAGTGAAATTATCATTTTTAGTGATATTCTGGACCCATTCAGTCAAAAATATCGAATGGTATTGTTTTAGAACAGATACCGCCTGGTCTATAACTTGATTTGACTTTTTACTTTAATATAAGTATCGTAAAATATCTAGTCTTCTAAGTTCATTCGTTTTATCATAATAATATCAATAAAAATGTATTTATGTTTTTAGTCGGTGATAAAACCCCAAAACTCAATAGACCAAAACCATCCTATGGACAAATCCCAAGATAAAGTCGAATACACGCTGTCGGAGCTTAGCGCAACCAGCACTCCAGTAAAATCACAAAACACACAAATTCGTAGAAGATCCGTTTCATCACTAGCCTTCATCTATCACTGCAATCACCATGCGGCAGGGGAACTTTGCAACTGCTACGAGTCGGATTCCGAAAACTCAGTTTCCTATAAACTAAAAAAGAAGTACTTGCAGTCTATGCAGACTTACGGTATGTGTAGTGGCCATAGGGAGACTTTGGAGCGTAAAAATAGCGCAACATTGGACGGAATCAAGGAAGAAAGGGAAGAACACAGTGATTGTAGACGATGTGATAGTGGACTGTCCACCGCTGATAATTCTGTTGGTGAGGAAAGTGTTTATAATAAGAAAAAACTTCAAAGGACTTGTTCCTGTCAATATTATAGGGAAAGTTGTGCTTTGTGTAGTGCCGGTAGTTCTAGTGCTGGATCGAATCAGGACTATACTGATAATCAGCAGGATAGCATTATTGAGGAAGGATCTGATGGATTTATAAAAAGGTTAGTTTTCATCGAGGTTTTCATACTAAATTTCACAAAATACATTTGTCATTTTCCTTTATAACTGACTTTTTATTTATGGGACTTTTTTAGATTTAATTTTAAACAGAAAAAAACACGTTACAGCCCGGACAATCCTTGTACACCTATCCAATAATCTTCTACAATCCTTGACAATTTATTCTTCCACAATCATCTACAATCCTCCACAATCCTCTACAATCTTCGACAATCATGTGATATCTTCCCACAATCTTTAACAATCTTCATTAAAATTGTGTACAATCTTTTTTGCCAATCTTCCAAAATCCTTTCATTCTCTCAATCCTTGTACACTTTTTTTCAATAAATAAACCCCTCGTTTCAGCCGCAGAAATGTAATACTTTCCTTAAAATGTATATATATTGTGTATTATTATTTTCTAATAAAGGATTTTTAATAATAACAATCTTTAATAATAATGTAATAAAATATTTAAAAGAAAGTGTATTTCTGCAGCTGTAGCCTGAGTAACCATAGATTTTCCCTGATAAGGATTTATGCAAAACACGTTGCTTATATTTAAGATTTTTAGAAAAAATGAATAAAAAAGTATGTTAAAGTACCGAGCAAAATTTGGAACAAATTGCCAATTTATCCAGCATCCAAGATTAGAATGCTTGTCATTAAAACATGTTATAAAACAAGTATTTTATGCTATTTTTACTATTTTGTATTCTTAATTTAAAAGCTACAAAAAATTCAGTGAAAATTTCTAGTTGGTAGAAAAGTAATCTTAATCACATAATAAAAAAAAAATAGGATCAACTTTTCTCTAAACTAACTAACTTATTCAATCGACTTATTGTTTCGAACTTTTTTTAAGAAAACCGTACAGTTTTATAGGGTTACATTACATTTTGTTTAACCTTGTACTATTCTACTTAATTAAGCATCCCCTAAGTCCAGGACTTGTGTAGGCTAGTAGTAGAGGGAACCACCAGCTTTAATTGACTTTGGAACCAATTTATAGGGAGTGTCCGCTTCACTTACGCCTTCGCCAAATTTCAATTATTAATTAACTGAAAAAGGCAAATCGGCGCCGGTGAGAATAGAACTCAAGCTATTTTGGGTAGTAAACTCGTCAAGTACGACGCGGTAGTCCACTACACCAATCCTCCCATAAACTTACTTTTTTGTATATACGACCTGTAGTCCCATTAACGGCTACTGGACCCCATTTGCTCGTGCCTTTAGATTAAAAGAAACATTTATTTACTTCCCCAAGAAAAGTCTTGCGTTGATAAAAAAAATTCTCGACGTTTTATATCTAAAAAAGATGATTTTCGTCAATTAACAATCTGCCTGTCAGTCGGTCATTCTATCTGTCTGTCTATCTGTCCGGGAAATCTGAAACTTGGACCAAAAATCTGAAATTTGGACCATAGCTATGCATAGGTTGATTCTTCAGTTCTTGGCTCGTATTGTTTTTGGTATAAATCAATTTGTAAAAAACACATTTTTTTTTCCTTTTTTTGAAAAAAGAAACTTGTTTTAAAGATTTTTTTTTTATTTTTTAAATTATTTTTTTAATTAATTTTTAATTTTTTTAATTATTTCTTTTTTATTTATTTTTTATTTTTTTTTGTTCTCCAAAAAAGTTTTTGTTTCTGTTTTTTTTTTTTAATGAATCTTGACATTCAGGGGACAGTATTATTTTTTTTGGCAGCAGTATTTGGATTGTAAGATATAATCCAAAAAACCAATTTGTAACATTTTCTATAACATTACCAACTGTCCGAATTATAGGCATATATTTTTAATTGAAAAAGCTCATTTTTAAATAACCTACTTAAAGATATTTACTCATTTTGACAACCATTCTATACCTTCTTCATTATAAAACGCAACCTAGTTTTGGTTCCCGGACGATCCCCTTGCTACAAATTAATTTCAGACCTTCTATTATCAAGGCTTGAAAATAATACGCCCTGGAATATTTAGGTATAATTATAATATATTATTATTTACAACTTTATATTAAAAATATTAATTATTAACACTGCTCATTCAACAGTTACTAATCTATGTCTACTAAGTAATAATATAATTAAAATTATTTACGTCAGTATTAGGTTTTTTAATTATTGGTGTCTAGAACTGGACCTATCGGCCGACTCGTTCTAACTACTAAATAAATAACAATATTTACGTATAATGTTTTTTTTTCAGCAACAGTAGTGACGATATTGAAGAAGACTATACGGAAGAAAAACGTAAAGTGCCTCCTGTGTCTGCAAACAATCACTTATATTGTCATGCTTCTACATTAGACTTGCCTTCAGATGCCTTGTACAATAATATGGACCCAAAGACTCAAAAGTAAGTAACTACATGGAGCAAATTATTCTATGAATATTATAAATGCGTTACGTAATACTTGAACGTTCCCTAATAGGTTTTATCAAGGTAGGCATTGAAATCGTACATTTTACAACATAGTTTGATTTTGTTTGACAGGTAAGAATGAATTTTTAAAGTAAGGTTATTTATTTGTCAAATTTAAAACATAGGAAGCAAAAACACAGTATCCGCTTTGATTTTTTTCTAAAAATTGAAATAAGTAGAATAAAATTTATCAAAAAATAAAAATAAAACAATCCAATGTATAAAACTTATAAAGTATTACAAGAATTATTTAAATAGTACAATACAAAAAAACTAACAAAAAATCCAGTACTTACTATTTTACCGTGGACGGTTTTTGTCAAAAGTTTAACCCAATTTTTAAAATCTCTTGTCAGATTTCAATGCCTCCATTGATAAAACCTATTAATGCATTTTTAAAACAATCGGCAGATCTAGCTGCCATAGCATTGTGAGCAAAATATAATAAAAAATATTTAGTTTCATTTTATTTTTTGTTTCAGAACTCTAACATATATTATTAAAGAAATGATAGAAACTGAAAGAGATTATGCTAAATCTCTGGATTATATTATAGTCAATTATATTCCGGAATTGCAAAGAGATGATATTCCTCAAGCGTTGCGCGGACAAAGGAATACCGTTTTTGGAAACGTTGAAAAAATCTACGAGTTCCATAGTCACCATTTTCTAAAAGAATTAGAAGAATGCGAACATAATCCTTTGCAAGTTGGACAAATCTTTTTGAAATATGATAAAAGGTTTTACTTGTATGCTTTATATAATAAGAATAAGCCTAAATCAGATTCTTTGATGTCAGAGTATGGATCACTATTTTTCAAGGTAAGCTTTGTTGTCTATTAGAATAACTTTGGGTGTCATCAAAACATAGTCATAGTTTAAGACTGGACAAGTTTACATACTTTTCATTATATTCAATTTTAAAATGACCGAAACACTTAAAAATTCCAAATTAAACTAGTATAAAATCCAATTAACTTTGACTGTTTTATTGCATTTCATAAGTTTTGATACCGAAAACATTTTATTCTATGTTATTTAAAAAAATTTAACAAAATAGTTAGTGTTAGTTCTAATAAATAATAATATTAAGGCAAGGGTGTAATTTCTGAGGCAATCCTTGTACAGTGATGGACAAAATTGTCTATAATTGCCCATAATTTTTCTGTAAAACTTTTGATAAAGGGCTTTAATTTAGAGCTTTTATAGCTTTTAAATAAGATACGACCGCAACCCACCATGTCTCGAATTTTCTAGAATTTAAATTTTAACTGTTTTACCTCATTGTGTTTTCTTTAATTACTCAAAACGTTTTTTAATTTCTACAGTTTTATAACTTTACTTTTTTATCTTTAGAGTAAACAAATTGAATTAGGAGACAAAATGGACCTAGCCAGTTACCTGTTAAAACCCGTTCAAAGAATGGGTAAATACGCATTGCTGTTGCAACAAATGATGAAAGCCTGTCCGATGTCATCTGTCAATTCTTCCATTGAACTGGAAGATCTAAAACAAGCTGAAGAAATGGTACGGTTTCAGTTGCGACATGGTAACGATCTATTAGCCATGGACTCTATCAGAGAGTGTGATGTAAGTAAACAAAGAAATAATTATATTATACTTTTATAGCGTCTTTGACTTATCTACCAGTAAGAACAAAAATTATAGTTAAAGAATAAAGTAGCCCTAAGTAACGTAGTTTTGGTTAAGGCACACTACAAAATTCTCGCGATTTTTAAGCTACATAATTAGTTAAAAACCGGTACCTTTTAACATATAAAATATTGTAACATTTTTTGTTTATGACAATGATTGACGGTCGTTAAAGCTAATAAAAGAAGAGAAAGTTACATAAAAAAAATGATTATACTTAATGTTATTTTGTATGGTATTGAAAAAGGTACTTTTTTGGTTTATTCTTCATACACTCACACTAAATTAGCATATTCTACATATTTTAAAAACTAAATTATATTGAACATAAGGAAAACGTCAAATTTTTAGGTTACCATTAAAACTTAAGGACTATCCAGAGGCTCGCATAACAACCATTACAAGATACATGACGACACATCAAGCTAATCCTGGCATCGCATTCTTATGTACTATGCTTGTTATGCGAGTCTTTGGATAGGCTCTTTCCAGGAAAACAGTACCGACATCTGTTAAGCACGGTCCTTCACTTCAAAGTGTAATTCCTTACTCAAAAATAAGAAAAAAAGATCCTAAAAACACATGTCCTTAAACGACTCGTAAGGGAGCTACGCCCTTTCGAAAGGGGTTTCAAAAATTCGATATGATATAGCATGAGATTTAACCCTAATAAGGTCTATCAGCCAATGGTATTTGCTTGTTATTACTTTAACAAGGGGCGCGTCCCTGATTACGCCCGGGCGTGCTTAACTTTTTTTTGTCGGTTTATTAGAAGAATAAAAATAAGAATGAAAAGGTAGCTTTGTTGTGTTGTCGTAGGATTAACCGTTTTCGAAAAAAAAAAACAATTAAAGGCAAAACTACACGATTCGTGAACCGAGAATTAAACACTAAAATGTTGAATGAGACAACACCACAGACCACCTATGGATACCACCTCCTAATGAATGTCATTTTTATTTGATTAATGAGATTTTAATTTTTTTAGGTAAATTTAAAAGAGCAAGGAAGACTGCTAAGACAAAACGAATTTCTGGTTTGGGAAGGGAGAACTGGAAAGAAATCTCTACGTCAAGTATTTTTATTTGAAGAATTAATTCTGTTTAGTAAAGCTAGAAGGTTTCCAGATAGAAAAGTAAGTAAAATATTACCAATATCTATTTAAGCATTTTAAGTATTTTGATCAATAAAAACCTCAGTTACTTATTGTCTGTTTCATCAAGCAAGATAGTAAATTAAAAATCGCACAGTAAGTATTTTTACAACAGGCTTAAATAGTATATGTTTGTTTATAGAATATAGTTATGTTTTATAAAATAAACTATGCAGTATATTCGCACATCCAATATTCGAATCTGTTTTGAAAATATTCACTGTACGATTTTTAATTTACTATCTTGCTTGAGGAAACACACCATAATTCTCCTTCAATTGTCAAGTGGAAAACACGTTTGTAAATAATTATTACAAAAAATAAGTTATTTTCTTGGTTATTCGGCCTTTTTTGTTACTATCAGAACAAGCTGGTAATAAACGTGCAATAATTAAAAGTTTTGCAATATTTTTTTAAACAACTTTTCCAAAAATAAGTTTACTACCCAGGTAGCAAAATAACATGACATTCACGTGAAAGCCACGTTAATATGTGACATGTGATGTTAAGATAGTAGTCTCATTTAACAAGAATGTAGCATGGTGGGGATGTCCTAAGTCCGCCCCTAATAACATCACACAATGACATCCCGAAAATAACGTGTTTGTGACATCATAAATCCACATTCCTGTTATATCTAATATCTTATGGATGCCGTTACTGTTACTTTAATATTTAAATAATATCCTAGGATATTAGCTTTTTCTAAATTAAAACCATTAAAAACGCTATAACCCTATAAAAAAATCGGATTTAAAATCAATCAGTAATTGAAACAATCACAGATTGAAACAGATAGATTCTAAATACGAAATTGCAGATTAAGCGAAGAATATATTCCTTTAATCCGTGTCCGTGGTCTTTGGAAGCCCGGCAGAGCCCCCTATCCATTGGAAATCGTATAATGTGTATACAATTTCCTTATAATAATTTACTCTATCAACATCATCTTATATCGATTTTTTTGCTTCGAACGTCGGTGAGAAGCAAAATAACATGACATTCACGTGAAAGCCACGTTAATATGTGACATGCGATATATTCACAGCGTTGTTAAATATTTGTTATTAAATAACATCTTTGTCACGTCACACGTGTTACGTTGCAAATGTGATGTTAAATACATGTTATTTTTCAATATTATGTGATGTTATGATTTAGTTTAAAAATACACCCAAAAGTGATGTTAATTTCTTGTAATATAACATCCCTTGCTACCTGGGTAAAATATAATATGTCGTGATAAACTTTTTCTTATGAAAAAAAAAAATCCCCAGTTATTTGGTTTTATTAAATAACTAAGGATTTTTTTTTTGTTATTTATTAAATTATATTAAAAGATACCTGCGCAAGTATCTTGATAGCTGATTAGAACTTTTAACTTAAAAGTAAAAATACGTTACATTTTTGCTGCAAAGCAAACCAAAAAAAAATAAGCCCCCCATGCCTAAGGATATATTTAAAATTTTACTAGTTTATTGTATTTTCTTTGCAGAATCTCGATTTATATATGTACAAGAACAGTATTAAAATGACAGATATAGGATTGACGGAAAAAATTGGAGAAAGTCCAACCAAGTTCGAAATTTGGTTTAGAAAACGAAAACCAAATGATACTTTTACACTGCAGTCTGTATCTGAAGATGTGAAAAAGGCGTGGAGCGAAGAATTATCTCAGTTGCTTTGGAGACAAGCTATTAGAAATAGAGGTATTTATAATCCAATATAATTTTATTTCTGTAGTCAGGGAAAAATCACAAGTCAGAAAAACATACTGAAGAGTTGCAAGAGTTAACTTTTAGCCGTCATGTAAAAAGTAAAGAAAATCTCACTCTTTGGAATTTCTAATAATTTTTTTATTTTTTTTTTTTAATTTTTAAATTTTATGGCATAGTATTCCTGGTTATTTTATTTTAAATATTTGGACTAATTTTTACTAATTTATTTAATAGAATAGAAACTAAAATACTTTTATTTTCAGCTGTGAGAATGGCAGAAATGTCATCAATGGGTATTGGAAACAAGCCTTGTCTTGATATTAAGCCTAGTGAGGACCAAATTAATGATAGATCTATTACTTTTGCGCAACTTAGTAAAAGTAAGTATTATGCTTTGTTTATGTATAATTAGAACTAAACAAGTTATCACTACATTAGGAATTTGAAAATAAAATTTATTTATCCAATACATACAGATAATAAGAAAATTACCAGCTTTATTTTAAATAGATAAACTCAATAATAACCCCCACGTGGCTTTTACTTTATTGAGTGGATAATTATTTATTTTACCCACTTAACTGTCACTTGTCAAATT